>CM028105.1:8819086-8829226 GCA_016170015.1 Anopheles longipalpis | reverse complement strand
GTAAACCTATTCTCATACCTAACGAACGTTCAGCGAAAATTTCATACAAATCGGTTCAGCCGTTTAAGAGGAGTTTGCACACTAACACCGCGACACGAGAATTTTATATATATAGATTTAATATTTATGAAACGCTTTGTAGTAACACTTTGATATTCTAAGTTCAAGTTAAATATAATTAGGCTTTCAAATTTAATAATTGTTTGTTCTAATACTGTATAAAGACTCACTAACATTTTTTTTGTTTTTTTTTATATTTTTTTCATCATTCTGAGGACGGCAGGATGGCAAAACTTTTTGTTAATCATTTCAAATTAAAATTAACTTTAAATAAAAATAAAATATGTTCTCCAAAAATTAAAGTTTAATCATTAAATTAAATTCTTTAACAATCTTGTATGAGGCTTGTTACTTCGTTTAAGTTATTCAAGCGATACCAAACCTTTCACGCAACAGAAGAACTGACGGTATCTGCAAAAGAAGTCGGATAAAACCTGTTTCTGCTTCTTGTGCAGTATCACATAACTCATCACCGGCATCTGATTCGTTATGGAATGGAGCTGGGCTAAAGCTAACGAGTATGTGTCATGTGCATTGTTCCCGTCTATCGGTGTCGCAGTGCAAAAACTGGGTTACGATACGAGTTCTGTCTTGATTGGCCAGGCATGCAGGCAGATAATTCGAAGAAAATCGTAATGTGGAATACTTCTCGGCTCGGACAAAGCAAGTACAACACAAAGACTAATAAAAAATCTTCTTAGATTTTCTATACAAACATTAAAATGTTTGTACATTTTGTGGAATAAAAGTTAAAAAAAAATAAAAACAAAAAGTTTTTGTTATTTTTTTATAAAAATTTCTTTCCATTTTTTTCTACTTTCTTCAAACACACAAGTGTTTGTATCGCCAAAGAATAATCCCACCCAAGATTGGTTCGAAATGCTACAATGCTGCTAGACGTTCAGTTGCACCAAACCATTACAGCAAACCTTGCATCTCGAATAAAGTGGATCAACTTCTTAGAACCAATGCGAAAGGGATCTATATATCGGGAGGACACAAAACTAGCAGCATGTGAAATTTCCATACGTTTATCCGTCGTGCAGCGAGACACAAGAACAACCGCCGGTACAGACACACAAGTAAGCTTACAGTTGCAAAGTCACAACAACACAGGGACGTGATTTTTGCAGCAAAGATGTCCACCCGTTTGCCGCACGACTCCCTTAATGTCTAATTCGCTTCACTTACCTACCTCCCTGCGGCTCCCCTGTGGCAACATCCGAATACCAAGAAGGACAAGCAAAAAGGGTGACAAAGTTTTTACCCCCTTCGTTCGTCGGCAAAACAGACCACCCCGTCAGCCCGGCAGGAAAAATAAGGCATACCGGACAATGCTGATAGTCATTATTTGAATAGCAAACAAGGATTAATAAATTTATTGGTGCAGTATTATTCTAATCAGTATTCATGGGAGAGGATCGACGATTCTTCTCGGATTTTCTTAAGCGCCACTCTGGTGCAGCTTCTGGGTTTTGCTACTGCAAGACCATCCCTATATGTTGAGGTTTGAAGTGGATGTTGTTGTTATTGTTGCACGATTGGCGGAAGTTGTTGGCAAATGCTGAGTGTGTCCGGTAAGCGGAAACCGACGTTGACATCGACAGCACCATGGGTGGCAACATTTGGACACTTTCATATTTTGATCTGTTTGTTTAGGGTTTATAAGTTATGGATAATCCCATCGCCCCTTCGAGAGTGTTCCATCGGCAGGATAAAAAGAGTTTTTATCTCATTCTCGCTAGCTTTTAGAAGCTATCGAAACCCGTTGTTCGCATTTTACTGCTGAAACGCGCACGTACTATTGCTTCCGAAGCAAGTGGAAGAATCAGATTTAGAGCGGTCAAGTGGGAACCGCCCTTGTGCGCTTGTGAAGTTGTGTCCTTGTACCAGATTGGGGGTGCACGGAAAAAAAGGGTGCAAAAATTCCTTTTCACTAGGTGTATCGCTTCCCTTGCGTACGATCTGCTGGAAGCTTCGCTCACACTCACAAGTGGCTCATCCTCGGTTGTTCCACAAGAGGTACTTACCATCGATTGAATTCCTCACCATGGGGTTTTTTTTTGCTAAAAAGCACGTCGTTCCAAAGGCAAATGAAAAACGAGGAAGCTTTTACCAGAACACAAACGAAAACACACATTATCATAGGCCAACCGAGCATAGTGGCCTACATTTTATAACTTTTTACTCCAACAATCGTCCGCCGCGTTCGTCCGCTGGGTTGTCTTTTGGGCCAGTTTTCCTTGCACGGTGTCCGGTCCGATGGTGGCACAGCACCGGATGGTAAAGTCTACCGGGAGGGCAAAATCCAGCACTTCGTTCGAACGCAAACAATCCGTTCGTTGCGCCAGAACCCTCGAGGGAGCAGTTATGAAATTTTAATGCTCCCCAATGCCCAGCACTTCAAGAAGGATCGCTTGTAGTCGCGCTTAAACTGAAGACGTCCAGCGTGGGGATTTTGTTTTGGGGAAGACAACGCCAAGCTACTTGCTTTACATCGCACTATGGGGGAAAGTTTGGAACAATTATGATGTAATATGGGAATAGAAGAGCATTAGTGCATCCTGAGCTCTGGTGCATCCGGACAGTAATTATGTACGAGAATTTTAAATCCTCGCAATATTCGAAAAAATGATGATTTTTTTAATTGTTAGGTACACTTCTCTCATATTTTTTTATCAAATCTTATCACTTTTTGAGACGATATATGCTATTATATTATTTTTTTGAAATTTATAAAAAGTTAAAAGTATCTGATGAAAATTCCAAACCATTACATGGACAACTCACGTGGTACTAGCCTATGTTCTATGCCCTAGTGATGTGATTAAATAATCTTGTAATAATAGTCATTTGTATGAATCATCATTGAAGAGTCTTCGATTCATAAAGCGATGTATATTAGATACAGGAATTTCTGACGTCTTATGAGTCTTTGATAATTTCTTGAATCTCTTAAAAGGATTAAATCCCTGGAGATATTATTGAGATTTGTGAAACTTCAAGATTACATTCTACATATCAGCAAATCAGAGTTTTTTTAATCGATTCTGTTAGATTTAAACTTTGACCTTTGGGTTGAGAAGCGATTCTGTGTCAAATTTACTTCATCAAAACTTTACTCTCAATTACTTAACTTGCCATATGTATCAGGTATTTCCTACAGATTTTCAACAAAAATTATCATGAGCAAATATTTTCCTTCAAAAATTTGCCCAAAATACTCGACCACAAACACCCATTGTACCGTTTTTTACTGTATGCTAGAACCCTTGAGAGAATATTTTATTTTTCGAAAATCGGTGCCCAGTGAGATGAGAACAGTTCTCCTCCCTTTCCCAAGGATGGACGTAGATCGCTTTGTGGACGTTCCTTAGAAGTGTACGGCATGACTTCACAAGCAGCTTAAGCCCATCTTCAGCACTCTATCCCACTGCCAGACGGAAAAGCCACCTAAAATATCCTCCGCGCTGCAAAGCAAACGCTCGTTTTGCTTTGTGATTAATTACGGCTTTTCTTTGCACTCCGAAAGGCCGGCAGAAGTCGAGAAAAGTCGGCATGTTCCATTTTCCAGCCCCGAACCGAGGTGTATTATGCTTGCCTGTTTGCGAAACTTTCGCACAAAAGCTGGCGGCAGGATGATTGCAACGGAGCCGAACAACATCAGTTTGCTGAATGGAGGGTATTGGCCAAAAACCGAAAGATCCTGACCAGGCGAGCCGGTCATGATGCTGTGGAAAGTGGAGCAAAACGAAGCAAGGGCTCCATTGTCAGCGCTTGTGGAATCATCCTCAAGATGCCCGAAACGAGGTGACTCTGCCGGGGCAGCCTTCAAAGCCTACAGGAAAATACCGCGTCAAGTACTTTAAAACATTCCACATTGCGGCTTGACGGGCCCGGTAGCGCACTGGTCGCGATTTCCACGAGGAAAACTTTACATAACCACTTCAAAAGTTTTGTCCCCTCTGCGTTACTGTCTCTCGTCCACCCGGCTCCTAGGCTCGGGGTGGTGTACGGTAATGTTCGCAAATCTTTTCCAGATGTGTGCCATGGTTAATGAACTGTACCGAAAGTGAGATGTTTCGAAGTGAATCTCGGCGCTCGGCGAGATTTGGAGTGTAAGATTTGGCTTACTTACTTTGTCTGTTCTTCCAGCAGCATCCCAGTCCACGTTCATCACCCTTTTTCCCTGCCCCCACCCGGGACGGCTAATCCAAAGGGTGCCAAAAATTTGCCACTGAGCACACCCGAAGTGGTTAGAAATGAGGATACCATCACGGATTCTCTCTTTTGTCCCGGTATGAACAAATGCGCTTAAGCCTGGGCACGGTTGGTTGATAAAAATTTAAAACTTTAAAAAGCAAACTCCCGTGCTTCGGTTTGTTTAGCAGGAAAGGGAGTGGGATTAAGGGAAACTAGGGTCAATGTACGTAGGGCGAACGGTGGTGGTGCGTAAGAAACAGAAGAAGAAAACTATCCATATGATAGGAAAGTTTCTAGTAGTACGCTTATGTTCCACCGTTTTTCGGAGGGTCGAAGAAAAACTTTTACTATAAAACCGATGATGAGCCTACACCGCCCGCTTTTCGGATTTTCCAAAAGTACTATTATGTATGTGTGTGTGGTTTTCCAACGATTATTTTCATGAGAAGAATACAATGGTAGAAGAATTAAATAGACGTGCGGTTTGGAACGGATGAAAAGCATCATGAAAGGTTCTTTTGAAAGCACAAAACAGCTAGGAAAAACATTTTTAATAAGTAACATAAGCTAGGGTTTATTATAAAGTAAAGAAATTAAACGGATTAAATAAACTTCACCAACCGACTACAAAACATCAATGTTGCAGTGCAGAGGTGAAACGAAATTAAAAATAAATCCTCAGCAAAACGTATTATCGCTAGCTGTTCTAAGAATGCAAATATCCCACCACCAATAATAATACCGTGGCAGACAAAATACCCATGGGACATAAAACAAAACGGCTCCAACATATCCTTGGCGCGGGGTAGAGGGACGTCAATAATTCATTACCTAACGCAAATGTGAAGTCATAAAATTATTAACGCTAGAGACACCCCGTGACTCACCGAGCATTACAACCAGTCGTTTAATTCACTCACAGCCACATTTTGTGCTACTAACAACGTATTATATCATACAAGCGGTACATACGTTTTGTGGTGGTTACAGTGCAATGAAGTATAAAAAATGGCACTCGCCTGTTTTTGCTACGTCCACGTCCAATGCTAAAACCCGGTGTGTCTGATGCAAGAAGTTTTGATTTGTTTTTTTTTCTGTCTGGTTGTTGTAATTGAGCTTTTACTAAACAACGTGCAGTGGAAGCATCTGTCAAGGACTATCTAGGACCATCTATTACCATCTCAGCGAGTCATCTTCATGACCTGGTTTCGCTGGTGTTGGTGTGTTGCGACTGAAAAGACGATCCACCGTTTGCCACATGTTACCGGGAGGCCGTAAAGTTATCATTAGCTAATAAATTACTAGATGTTGTGAGGACTGCTTAACCTGTACGGTGGAAGGTTATTTGTAAGGTAAATTGTTTTCAATCCCAATGGTGCCATGAAGCGTACAACAGCCGATTTTGCTTTTTGCTTTAACTGTTTGTCAGTTTATATAAATTGCTGTTGAATATGTTTTTGCAAATTTAATATGTTACCCCGTCACTAATTTTCCAAAACAATTTTACGATTCTGTCGCGACTTCAAGGTGGTTTAAGTTTTCTCGTGCAAGGTTGATTTACGTTTTTAATCGAACCGGTAGCGAGAAAATAATTCTTAATCAAATTAAATTAATTTAATCAAAGAAAATCATAATATGTATTAAATTTATTGTTTTGATGAAGTCGATGAGAAAGGTAAGTTTTTTAAAGTCCAGTGACGATGTTTCAAAACAACGGACCATCTGACTCCTGTGATAAAAACAACGAATGCTGCTAACAGTACCGCAGATTTGTGCGTTTTGTTTTCTTGTGTGTTTGGCGCTGGAAAATCTTGTCATAATTTTTTAGCATATGCCATAATACAGAAGCAATTGTATCAAGATAAATATGTGAACGAAGATGATTTTGCCCACCGCGTCATACACCGCGCAAAATACAATCGGGATCGAATATTAGAAGTCGGAGTGCACCAATGACCGTCACCGTACCATCAATACTCAAGTAATCATAACTACGATTCCAACATAGCTTCCGAAACAGATCGTACACTTGTATGTAGTGGGCTATATTTATCTAGCAAGATGGCCAGACGCGTTGTTTATACCGACAGTGTTCAAGCTAATTCAACGTACCAGTAATAAATTCATTAACAATGCAGCAATTATTTGAGTGAAAAGAAACTTATTTCAATCAATTTGCATTAAAATAGATCAATTTATAAAATTTCGCAGAATTACTCAAAAAAGGCTATAATAGCCTTAGAAAATTTTCAATCTTTTAGAATTTTTTATTTTTTTATTATTTATTTTTTTATTTTTTTTATTTAAAACAATATTTAAGTGAAAAGAAAGTTTCAATCAATTCAAATTTCAATCATTCCGCATTAAAATAGAGCAATTTATAAATTTTGCTAAATTTCCCAAAAAAGCTAAGCCTAAGGAGATTTTATTGTTAAAAATTGTTTGATTTTTTTTATTCTGTTTTTATTTAAAGCATTATTTGAGTGAAAAAAAAATTATTTCAACAAATTTTTTTTCAACAAACAAATTTTAAATCCATCATAATCAATATTATACTTTAATATCAAAGTTGGAAGATGATTTTGGTTTTTTATAAATAAAATTTAATAATTTGACTTGTTTGTGTGTACATAAAACTAAATAAAAATATATTTTTCTACTGAAAACTGTGAGTACTGAAAACAATAAGCGTAATGTGTTGATCTTTTGGTTTAGTGTGAAATCTTCTGAATACTCTTATTTAACGATCGATGCAATCGTTGCGTATGCAATACATAACTTAATTTATAATTGATTATCGTGTTTTCCGTATTACTTCATGAATCAAAATCAACTAAAGAAACCAAAAAATAATAATTTCACTTAAAACAATTTAAAATGTTTAATATACAGTACAATTTTCTAATATAACAAAATCGCATTACAAATTTTTAATAATTCCACAAGATTCATGAGAATATACATTCCTCGATAGATTGCTGCACCTTTAACTTCAACAGCCCCGTGTCGGAATGTGAAATGATGATTGTAATTTAAAATCGCACCTTACTTGAACTCCCTTTCCGAAGTGAAATGCTCTGCCCAAAATAGGAAGTCCCTCTGCATCGCCATAATTTAACGTACGAAGAAAAGCATCGTTTCGCGTCGAACACGCATAAGCATACAGCCGTATGTACCGCACCGGCGGCATTGACGCAATTCAATTTTGCGTTCGCCATGATCCCGCAGGGCAAGCCCATAGCGCCACCAAGCACTTCACTTTCATTGATGTTTCAAGGCAAACAGAGATAATTAATTTAAATATTTACTTTCTTTATCTACTTTCCAGGTACGTGACGGTTTCGGGCAACATTGGCACGAATGGGAAAGGTGAGAGGTGATAGGAGAAGGACGTCTTCTTCCATTCCTGAGGCTTTCGTTCGCTTAGACATTGATGATGAATTGCCATAAATCTGTCTAGCGTGGTGAGAGGGTGTTTTATGGCTCTCACGGGTGGGCATTAAGAGGTTGGCCATGGTTGCCGCTGTGGTCGCTTCCGGGCACGTGCAACTACTACAACTACTGCTTCTTCTGCTACATTCGTCAACTACTCAAATACAAACTCCGGTGCCATATTGTGTGTGAGTATCTTCACAGCTGTAAAACTGTGTACAAGCATTTGCTTTGTTTTTTAGCAATCGACAGTGTCAATAGCGCAAAAGACGAATCTTCTCAAAGGAATCTTTATCAAAAGTGGGCAGAAATTTCTAGAATGTTAAATTAGCTAATTGATGAAAAATGCATTCGACGCTTTCTTTGATGATCGGCCATTCGTTACCGGATCGGTCCTCGAATGGACAAACAACATCAAAGCCTGTTTTGTAAATAGTTCACTTCACTGCTATCATAATTGCACGGGTGTAAATCGCAATGGCACCATTAGCAGAGACCCAAAACTGACCTTCTCTTCCTTGCATCTTTCATGGTAGAATTATTAAAGTGCAATTAATTCTCTCAACCGGTAAGAACGAGTCTGACACGAGACGAGAAGATGCTCACGGTCACTCCAACCTTTCAATTCCAATCAACTAGCCTGCCCTGAACGGCACACTTTGACGCGTCAACCATGAATGTGGCGCCCGACAACGATAACGGAGCTTTCGAACAGTCAAGAAGAAAATGCTTGCGACAAAACATTGGAAGATGCCTGCCCAGGAGAAACATTCTCCAACATTTCTTTTTGCAAGCGATAAAAAATGACCAGCATGACAGGTTGAATGCGCGCACGTGGACAATCGAGTTCGGGCACTGGGTAACGGTTGTTGTTCGGGTACATGATTACCCCAGTTTCTGTGTTTTGCGACATCATCGCAAATACTGTCGCCATAGTGTGTTTGCGCGCGCTTGGATATAAGTGGACCATCACAATTATCACCGGCCGACTGATTAATGATGCAGCAGCATCGATGACGCGCCATTGGAAACTATTATGCTATAGCATAACAATCATTCTGTTTTATGTTTTTTTCATCGAATCTGATATGGGTGGTTTGTGTTGGGTTTTTTGGTAACGTGCTTTTTTTTGAGGAACCTCAACCATACAAAATGGCAACCCTTAATTCGAAAGGTATCCTACTCCCGTGTGCCTGTGCGGAATGATAAAAGCAGCAGATAATCGTAAGCTTCTTAAAGTAATTAAATATTCAACCAAAAGTGTGCAAAGTACGGGATGAGTCGATCCAGACCGAAACCCGGATTCGTTGAACTAAGCTTTTCGTAGTTCACTCATATACACCGGTGGATGTGTTTTATTGCACACGAGAAAAACGATCTAAAAAAAGGGATAATTTGAAGGGTAATTCTAGAATTTCATCTTCCTGTAGCTGTGCGCTGTCATCATTTGCTTTCTTTGTGTGGGATGTTATAGATAAACTGCGTGGAAACAGTAAGAACTAAATGGAAGTTTTGAACATTAGAACCGGATAATTTAGATACGTTTAAGTTCTAGATATATGTTGCGCTAGAACTAAGAAAGCCTCATTTTTATTACATTATTTTTTTTTAGTTAAACAATTAAAACGTAGTTAATGCTTGGCTTTCACACTTTTGCTATTTAATACGAATTCAAACAAAATTAAAATTTATGTCAGCAGTTTGTTAATTTTGATAAAATGTTCGTAAAAAACGATAACTGGTCGGTTAAATGTAAAATTGAGAATTCCGTTTATTTTTACAAAATTTATCTAAATATGCTAAAATTAAAAAAAAATGCCAATAAAGATTAGTTCCTGACAGACTTGACAAACAATTAATCTATCAATTGTTAAGGGAAAATTGACTAATGATAATTATTTTATTTTAAACCAGGTTAACCTCTCACGTAAATCGCAGAAAATGTCGAGTATGTCCCGACATTGTTGCGATATGTTAAGAGTTTGAAAAACAAGTCATCGATATAATTTAGAGTCCAACTATTTCTATTCAACAGATTACATGATGAGTTAATGCAAGAAGTTTTCGTGGAACAAAATGGTTGTGATAACATTTTTTTCATACACTTCACCATCGACATTTCTCCACATTACCACATTCACATGCATTGACCAGGAAGCAATCTTCACAAAACCACCCACTCCACTTCAATTGTCCAACTGCCACCACCACCACCAACCTCCAATAAACGAAAGGGCATGGATTTTTATTAAATTTCAAATTTATTCTTATCGCGAAATTGTATTACCACCACCGCGTTACCAATCTCAGATTTGGTGTGCGGATTTCTTCCTGCACACGGCACACGGTACCCGGTTTCACGAAAGCCTTACGGCGAACAAGGCGGCAACAAGGCGAATGAAATGCTGTAACTGCTCGCAACTTCACCATAATGTCTCGAGGCCA
>CM028105.1:8799486-8810214 GCA_016170015.1 Anopheles longipalpis | reverse complement strand
CTCAAAATTGGCGACAGCGCAAATAATTTTAACATCAAACCGTGACACTTTCACATTCGTCATTCGCGGTCTGGGTGGGTATTATTTTGGGAAGGAAGGCCCAACAAAAAAGTGACTTTGCCGATTTGCCATATCTCCCCCACGGTGGTAGATGGAATCTAAATTAGGTCACCGAACTCGAGTGGTTGGAATGGTTCGTGAAAGGTGAAAGGATGTGATTGCGAGTGTATGTTTATCGCATGGCTATCTTTGCATCTTGATAACAGATAAATTAATGTTTGTGGGTTCAGAAAAAGTTGCCCCACGCATAATGATTATAATGCTTGAGGGTAGAAATTGAGTTTGGAGATTTTTTTTTGTATCTTTAAGTGATGATAGTAATGCTTGGCTTTTATTCTTGTGACTAATCATTTACACAATATCTAATTAAGCTTCTCTTAGGATTAGGATCAAACCTGACCATACCTAGGCTCCATCGAAACATCTCCAAGAGAAACCTCCTCAAGAGTATAACAATTACTTCTCTAGCGATGTTGCTCCTGTTGTTCCTCCCGCATTAAGTCGCATGCTCTATTGAATTGATGGTTCACACCTATTCAGGGAAACTCATATTACAGAAGTGACCCTGGTCAGCGGCCAAGGCAAGGGAATACATCAGGAATGAGTTGAACAATATCTTCTTTATTACCTACAATATTTCCATTCCTGTTGCCACAGGAGGAACGATATATAAAAATACTTGAGCGTTATCTAATGGTAATTATTGTGCTCAATCTGTTGAATCAGAAAAAATCATGAATCTTATCTCATCTAGAAGCTGTCGTTTTAGCTTGTTTTGAATAAAATATTTATTGAAACGAAACAGAAAACGACCTAAGGCTTAGTATATTTGTGTTCTAATGTGTCCACCTGGGTGCGAACTGATGATCTTCGGTTGATTTTTGTCATTAACTCTCCATGAGCTATTCTCTTAATCCAAACTAGTCGCCTAATCGAACTAGTCGAATATGTCAGTGGTCTCCAATCCAATCTCCCGTCCTAGGCATAAGTAGAAATACTTTGAACCGATTGTTTTCGGAACTGTCAGATAAATCAATGTAAAAAATTATACATTTTCTACAAGTAGTCTCAAGTCAAGTAGTCTCAAGTACAAAATTAAATTAAATGACTTTAAGAAGGAGTTTTTTTTTTAATTCTTGCAGAATGTCCTGGCCGTATTGACGAGAAGGGGTTTTATTGCCGTTTAATTTACTCTAATATTTATTACATTGTTTGTTAATGTTTAGCATTAAAAACATCGCATTAAAAGCAACATTTCGATCCCGTTCACAGACAGTATCAGGTGGGTCGCGATAAATATGTTTTAAACAAAATGTTACACTGAAAAGTGGTACATTAAAAAGGTTGCGGAACACTGGAATAGGTCATAAATGAAGGTCTATTACGTTATTAAATTACACACATGATCAAGCAGATGGTAACAAACGGGACATTTAAGCACGTTAAGACATGTTTTCAATCGATAAAAGCTCAAACTAAATTGATTTTAAAGCAAAATGAAAAACCGATAGCAAAATGCAATCACTTTATCAGCATAAAACCTTTGAAGGAGTTTCGAAATACTTGTATGCCTCATTGCAAAATCAAAGTTACAATTGAACTCTCTTCTTAACAACACTTAATAAAGGGATGTGAAATGAATGTTCCAAATTTAGGATGTTTCCGAAAAGGACTTCAATTCGGAAATCAATATGACGACAGAATGTTACTTCTCGGAGGCAATTGAGTGTCATCGATTAGGATCAGTTCATTGGATGAAATTAACCTAGGTTAGGTATAGGGGATATTCTGCATTCAGTGTTCGATCATAGATGCTCTGCGCTATCTCAGCAAGGAAGTTAGATTCGAAACCGTACTCTACTCAAGCTACTTTTAGCATGATAGCAAAATGATTTGCCGCAAAAAAACCCCAATCCAGCTCAGCAGGAGAGAGTGACGAAGGAAAAACTCTTTGATATCTGTCAAATTTTACTTTCCCAGGCGAGGATTCCAATTACAAACTCTAGTAAATACTAGGAATGGCTAGCTGCAGCTAAATAAATGCCATTCCCGATTTTTTTTTTCAAAGAAACTTTCCATTGGATGTAGCTAATATACCGATTGCTTGGATACGATCATGCTCTACAGGACACAGAGCACTGAAGATGTTAGTATGCAAAAAAGGTTTAGCTTTTCTACAGCTTTCGATTCGAAAATTCACATCCGATGGCGAGAGAGAGGGTAAAAAAGAATTGGTAAAATTGCTATTGATTCTAGGTTACGGATAAAATGACTGTTCGAAGTAGAATTCCATTTTTTGTCATTATAAAGCTGTTTTTCTGCTTTCATTTCTTCTACTTCTACGTATGACTGATGATTGTTGATGGTGTGCGAATTCCCCCACGCAAGGAACCGAGCGCAAAAGGAAAACTTCCGCAGCAATACGATGGGTCAAGCCCCGATGATGGGATGCATTTTTCACTTGCACGTGCAAACGATACCAGAACTCGTTCGAGCTCTGGTTCGACGAGCAGGAAAGTTAGCGAGACCAATTAGTTGCCCATACATATCCCGATTGCTGAGGAATTAATACGGGGAGGTTTGGTTTTTGGAAGCTTATCTTTCATTCACTTGAAACTTTACCTTTGCGCAGCAGTGCACCGTAAAGCGACCGACCATGGAAGCAGCGGCCAAAGTTTTTCGTCGACTGAGGTTGGATGATTTGCTGAGGTCAGACATTGACTTTTGCCGGGCGCTTGTTCTTGCCCCGTTTTGTCCACGTGCACTGCAGGTAACGGTAGGATGTGAGTGTGTAAAGTTTGAATCTTTTTTTTTTTTTGGTTGCTTCGTTGTTGGTGTGTGCTTCGCTTTTGTGCTTTATCTGCCAAGTGCACGGCCGTCGTCAGCATCCATTCCAGTCCAATTTGGTAAATTGACAATGGCCAAAGTAAAATGTACCGTAACCCATCGGCACCGTGCTTCGGCCCGTGCTCAAACGAGTTTTCGGTGCTTCTCGCCCAGTAAGGAAGGGCAGCCAGATTGATGCAAGAACGGCATACAGCTAACATAGAAGCAAAAAAAAGAAACGTTTTGTTCCACCGCCCCTAAAACCTCAAGCACACCAACCTAGTCTAACCAAACGCCACGAGCTGATTGACAGTGCGACACGGATTTTGCGGTTCATTGCATTTTGGGCCATTTCTTGTGCTACACCGGTTGGTTTTGGTGTTTTTGGGGAGGATATTCGCGCACGTCGAAACGTAACCAGGGTGTACGAGGAAGGTCAGACAGAATGACAATAACAAAAAAAAAAAGTCAGCCATGTTCCCTGAGCGCATTTCCTGTTGATGGAGCAATATTCAGGTTTGCGTCGTCGAACCATTGTTGCACTTGCCTGAAGATGGAGAAATTTTGAATTGAGCTTTTTTTTTGTTGTTGCTTTGGATCCCTTTTGGACATTGTGCATTTCCTACAGGTCGTTACGGCGGTGGGTTTTAGCAGAACGAGCATTTTTGAATGGAGAAAACAAACCATTTTCTTCACAGTTGAACAACAGTTTGCTACTGTTTTGCAGCTTTTTTTGTGTTTTGTTGATGATATGTCTTTCGACACAATGTGAATGTGTCCTACTTTCTGGAGTTTTTTTGTTTTCTTCTTGTTCGAGTGGCAGTAATTTTACACCTTCATGTGATGAGAGCTTTGTCGGAAAGTGTAATAATAAAGGATCTCTCGAAAGATGCATTTTATTTCTTGATGATTAATTGTAACGAAAAAATGACAAATATTAAACTTAAATGAAAGTTTATCAAACATGTATTGACTTTCGTTAATATTAGGTCATATAACTAAGCTTAAACTACTTTAAAAGTTAAACATAACTACAGTAACCATATTAATACTATACCCCGGCCATTGTCCATCAGAAAAAGAGAATATTAACTAGAGCTATGAAGAAGTGATGATTCCAAGCTGACTGATCAGTCAAGATGTCATTCAGGCATTAACCTATAAGTCAGTAGGACATGCCTTGGAATATGAAACTCTTTACTAGGGCGAATTACAACAAACAAAGGATTTTTGTTTGAGCTAATTAGAAAGAGAAATATGGATGCGGTCTTCAGTCTACTGCTAGGAAGCTGATTTCTTTTACTGAGTGAGTTGTTAAAGCTGGATCGCCATCACGTAGAAATTGTTCCAGGGTAATCATGTAACAGGTTGGGGACATTGCAACCATTGTGACTCCTTGATGAGTCTAATGTCCGCATGGTGATACAACTGTGCTGAAATATAGAATTCATCTGTTGGTCGAAACGATCCAAAATCCGTACGACATATTCTGAAAATAACTGGCTAGTATAAACTCCTTTTTGGGAGTTTTGACCCAAACCCAATGTTTTCAAGTGTCTTCAAGGGGGTATCAATGGTTTGATAGATTATTATAGATAGACATAGACATTTAATCACATAGTGCTGTATTTTGTAGCGACGATGATGTCTACACGACAGGGACTTGTAACAAATCTCATCCGGAGAGTGTCATCGTACATCGAATTGACTATCCTGACGCGAGTAGATATAGTCAAGACAATACAAAAACGGCAAGAAGTCTTTGAGGATGTTATTTCTTGCCTAACGTTAGTTGTCTAACTTGACATGACCTTCGGAGTATTCAATCAAAGTTAAAATATCAAATATCTAGGCTGTAGAGCTTGCATATCAGCTTTTAGTGCTTTATTTAGGATCTCCAATATTCTTGTGGCTTATATACCTTAAATGTATACAAGCGATCTTGGCTATCACCATTCAAAATATTGCTATCTTTTAAAGTTATACAACTATAAAAGCCTAAAACTCATCTACAAAATATTACCAAGCCCTACAGCAAAGTTGCGTAAGAATCACTTGCAAAAGAAGTGGAGAAAACCCACTTTCATCATCACGTTCACCATCAAAAACGAGAAACACCAAAATCGGCTAAACACACTTTTGCCAATAAAACAGTCAGTTGGCAGCAAATCAACGGACGTCTTCTCAAGGGTCTCCTAAAAGAAAGAAGAAAAAAAAGCCTGACGAAAACCTTCTGATCTCCCATTCCCAAAAGGCACCCCAACATGCGAACGCATGTCACCAGCCGGGTAAGTGTTTCCATTTTCGGCCGTACCGGCTCGATTAAGTCCACGGTTCCCGTCTACAAATAAAAGATCCCACCACCCACACGTACACCCGACCCGGTGCGCAGCTTTAAGGCCAAGGCAACGGTTCGTACGGTGCACAGTAAACGTGAAACACACACGGTTCATTCGGCCGAGCAGCTTCGGTGAACATTACCGTCCACCGGTACGGACTACCAAAAGTTGTACACAGTTGCGTATGTCGAAAAATCTTCCCCAATTCACAGTACCGGGTTGGTCCATACTATCTAGGAAGGCGCAACAACAAAATGGATACAAAACAGCAACAACAAAAAATGGTTGACAACTTTTTGGAACGAAAAAGCAACTTTCTACTTCGTCGGCGATGCTTCACTAATTACCTTATTTTTGGCATCTCCCTCTTGCTCACGCGTGTCCTAGCCGGAAGCACCGGTCGGACAGGAGGTATCCACATACAGAGACTCAACGCAACCCAACAAAAACTTCAACAACAAAAAATGTAGCAGAATTGTTGCCTCGTCCCGAACGCATCTAATTTCATTATGCGCCACAAACAGGACCACCCGCTCGTGATCGGTCGATTTGGCAAATGTTAGTGCGTATGTCCTTCCTTTTGTACAGCTGGAAATGATAAGACAACAGACAGGATGGATGATGAGACACTAGGGTAGTAGCTTTTTCTATGTCTATGTGTCGTTTTTGGCCTTGACAGCTATATTATGCTCGTTTGGTAGAAGACGCACATGTTTCGGGGCAGTGGGATGTTTTTGTTGTTCGTTGCAGTACAGAATGTGGTCCGTCAATGTGACCTCAATTGGATTCGGCACATCTGAAAGTGATCATAATCTAATAGCACCATCGGTGACATTGAAACTGGTGCTCGTTTTCGCCGAACGAGATGTGATTAATAATAAAACAGAAAATGTTATTTTTGTACACTTCTTTGAGGAACTTTCATTGATGGCTGTAGTTTATCGATGGATTGTGATTGATGTCGGAAGTAAATATTCGTATACGTAAAAAATCATTTATTGTTAATATTCCTATTTTTTATTGATGAGATCGTTGCATATGTTTTTCATTACAAGGATGTTGCAAATATCATAATCAATTTGATTTCCAGTATTTTTATCACATGTTAGCTTTATGATTATTGATTTTCAAAGATCTTTGCATTTTATCAAAAAGTGCATTTTTTTTAATTTAAAAATAGTTTGGGTATTACTTATTAATAAAATATATTTATATTGTTTACATATTTATTCAAAATTGCTGGGCTGTAAGATGTGTATTTATACTTTCATTTTTATTCAATTAATTATTTTGATTTTTTTTATATTCATGTAGAGCAGCCTGGTCGTATTGCCTTATTATTTCGATAAAGTTTGTAAGAATATTTTCAGAAATTAGTAAAAATGTATGAGATTTCATTGAAAATATAAATTTTAAACAAACACAAGAAAGCAATACGCCATCACAAATCGCGTGGAATAATTTTGTTTTCTTTTATAGTTCTAAAATTTCATAAATAAAATTTGACATCAGAAAATATCAGATTAATTTATCAGATAAAATCAAAAAAACTGAATTCAAATATACACTTTTTCATTTTATAAATACTTTTTAACATACACATTCAAACCAAAAAATATCTTTTTTTTTTTTGCTCGTTAGGACGGCCTGGCCGTATCAAGACTTATTTTACCACGTAGCAGGATAGTCAGTCCATGCTACGGGGGGACGGTCCGGATGGGATTGAACCCGGTCCCTGCCGTGTGGACGGGCGCCGTTTTTCACATGCACCACCGGGCCGCCCCATCCAAAAAATATCTATTAATAAAACAATACAAAAATTGCAATAATATTACTGAACAAAAAAAACTAAACAAATTTTTGCTGCCGCATGAACAAATCATTATCATTAGCAAATAAAAGTAAAATTCTAAAATTTATATGTATTCTAGAATACAAAATGTTGGGAAATAATTATACTTTCATTTCGGCGACAATGAAAATATGTAAAAAAACACCCCAAAAAATCATTTCTCTTTTCGAAAGAATTTACCGGTTTTCCAATAAAATCATCAAGTATCATTGAAAGGAGGCATGTATTAAATTTATTTTTAGTACAGTTTTTGCTCCATATCTTACTGCTACAATTATCAATCCCGCACGCCGTGTGGAGTAAATTTTATGTTTTCTGTGAAGTTGTCGAAAATAAATTCACATCCTGCAGTAGAATGTACCCACACCGGTCGTTATGAATATAAAATGAAAAAACCGAGTGACGATGAATTTACGGCCGTTATAAAATTACCTTGATTACTCCGTCGAAACTACGTACGCAGCGGAACTGTACCGAACAGCCATATTGGAAGTATTTATTTCTCTTTCTTTTATTTCTGTTTTTCATTTCCTTCCGTTCAAATGATGCGTTTCATTTTCGCCAGGCATATATTTTATGTCAATCAATTTTTAGTAACTGATGTTTTTTGGGAGCTTTTTTTTCTTTCCGTTGCGAAGAGTGCAGTATATTCAAAGTTTTTTTTTTAATTCATATGTACACTTTTAACGAATTTTCCCTTTCAATGTGACACGAGCATACAATATGCTTGAACAACCCCATCATGCAACATAGTCACTAGCACCTGATAGAGAGCGAGCGGTACAAGAGTGAAGCGTTTAAAACGCTGGCACTTGATGCATTTGGAGTCAGTGTTGCAAAACGATACCGCGTCAGGGAACGACCAGCGTACACTAACCGGAAGGTGGCAAAAGAAGCCACCGGTTTCCCGGGGATGGAAAATCCAGTTCGCGAGGGATGTTTTATGTTCCGCACAGCACATCGTCGAACATCGTCAGGGCAGGAGAGACGGATGGCCATTGCGGGTGAACTGCACAACCTGCCACACAACGATGAGCTGTGCAATTCCTGGAAACGGTGGAAACGGTTGGTCTGGTTTATGTTTCGACAAGTACTTACATTCGCAAACAAACTAACCTTTTCGGCGAGTGGGATGAAGGGAGAGTGTGAAGGTACTCCATTTTCGCGAATGGAGATGTTCCGCACCGGTTTTGAGTAATCGTTTCGGCTGGCTGTCGCGGTTAAAGAGCTTATCGATTTAGTTGAACAGCATCGACACACATGTTGTAGCGTGCGTGAGTTAACATAACCTTCCGAAAACCGATTGAGTACCTGCGGTTGACCGATGCTTGCCCAGGGTTTTTGGGACAGTTGCTTTGATCGTTGTTTAGAAGCTTTTCCGCCTGCCAAGCTTTGAGGGAGGATGTGGAATGAAATTTGAGTGCTTTGCAAGGTGGGCGATTATCGTTTAGAGGCGGAAATATATTATTGCGAAGATTATTATTGCATACACATGTGTGGTGGTGCCTGCATCAAGTGGTGCAGTGATTACGCTGTTGCGGCAGATATTAATCTGAGTGGTCATTTTTCAACCGAACACCACACCCTAGCCAGGTTCTGAGAGTGGATGGACTATAATGGGGATCAAATTGCTCATTTGTCTCTTGAAATTATTGATACAAATCATCGTATCATAATTTCATTTGATCTGCTTCATGNGGAAAAACTGCCATTTCAAAAGCTTTTGCAATGGCACATAAATGGACAATACCACGGTAATTAGAAATAAGGGCGCGGTTGCCTTTTTTATGTACAGGAAAAAGCCAGCTTTCTTTCCATGATGCGGGGAAAACACCGAGAGACAAAGACATTTGGAAGAGCCGCGACAAGTAAGGGGCAAGGATGCTCCTACAGTTAATAAGGACAGAGGGAGGGATACCATCAGGACCAGGAGTAAATGAGGGTTTGAGTTTAGCTAAGACATCCATAACTAGTTCAGTATCAATGGAGATATTATCAACACAAACCACATTTTCGGGGGTGTAGGAGAGGCATTGCTCAAGGAGTGTGGGATCAGAAGAAGAGGTGACAAACATACTAGAAAAATGTTCGGAAAAAAGTTTACAAACATCAGAAGGTGAGGATGCATGACGTGAGTCAAGATGCATTCGAGTAGGTAGACTACTAGAAGAGTTGCGGGATTTGACATAGCGCCAAAAGGAACGAGGGTTGGAAGAAAAACGCAATTGCAATCTGCATAGGTAGGAACGACGGCGAGCACGATTGTAGGTACGAAACGCAGACGCAGCATACTTAAACGTGCGTAAATTGAATGGGGAGCGGCAACGTTGGTAAATGCGAAAATAATGGTTTCGGTCTTTTTTTAGAGAGCGCAGCAAGCGGTCAGACCACGGAGGTTTCATAGGAGTAGTTAGGGGTGGGGAGCAGGAGTGGAGAGCAAGGATAACATTGTTAGTAAGGAATGTTGCGGCCTCGTCGACTGATGTACATGAAAACAAAAAAGACCAGTCGACACGGGAGAGGATCGAACCCACCTCATCGTAGTCAGTTAAACGAAAGTTGTATTTAACTATTGATGCAGGCACAGGAACGGGTACAGGAGCATGAGCAGGAACATCCGGAAGAGCTTATAACATCTCAAGTGGGGGGTGATGGATATCAGGTGGTAGCATAGGCAGCGGGGCTAACGAAACATCGCAGCGTTAAAGTTGCCCAGTACCAGGTCCAATTGGTGTTCTCTGAAGTTAGCGATACCACTAAGTTGGAAGAGTTCATGAAGACGAATAACATCTAGGAAGCTCGAGTTGGTATTTGTTGCACTGGAGCGAGGTTGATAGTAGATTGAGGGAGCAAGGCCATCAAGTGTGTCGCTTGATAAAGTTGAAGCAGACCAGGAGAGTAACGGCTGGTTAAAGTCCCCGAACAACAGGAGATGATCATCAGAGCTCATGAGAGAGATGATATCACCAATACATTCCGTGAGATCGTCCAATGTTGAGTGGTTAGAGCTCAGGTACGGTGGTAAGTAGACTGCACCAATATATAAGCGATGATCGCCTAGGGAGACACGTATCCATGTGATCTCAAGCGAAGCGTGATGAGAGGGAACAGCAACAGAAGGAAGATGAGTAGAGCAGGCGATCAGCACACCACCACCACGAGAGCATTCACTATTAAGAATAATTCTGTCACAACGGTAAACGTGGTCAGCTACGTGATCAAACAAATGACTGGAAGGTACTTCATCGTTAAGCCAGGTTTCCGTGAGCAGGACAACGTCATAATTAGCCTCGGAAGATGACAAGAGCAGTTAAACTGTCTTTGAGCGGAGACTATGCACATTTTGGTAGTAGAAGCAGAGCTGCTGCATGTTTAACGGAGTAGTGTTTCCATTGGGCTCAAACGGTTCAGCAGGATTATGCGATAACGATGGAGATAGATCTGGTGATATGGTAGATGTAATATTGTTGTGTAGCAGATTAGAATGTAGTGCATTGGACGTGGCCAAATCAGAAGCTAGTGCTGGTCTAGGCTGCGTAGCTGGTAGTTGCATGGTGCCGGGTGAGGTGGTGTAAGTGGAGGTGGTGAGTCCAAAAAAGCTGGCGTGAGAGAGTCGAGTAACTCAGGTGAGTGCGTGGGTGTAACCGGTTG
>CM028105.1:8780010-8791455 GCA_016170015.1 Anopheles longipalpis | reverse complement strand
CAAAATATGTGTTTAATTAATGATCCTTTGAAATATAAATCTCAAACCCCGGTACCGTGTGTGATGTATGCTGCAGGTAAGCTGCCGAAAGCTTACGGTAAGCGTTTCACCGATACGTCAACAGGAAAGCAAGCAAAACATCAAAACAAACCGCAAACAACCGGTTAGCAAGTAAAAATGCTTCGCGCCCAGTTCCGTTCTGCGCGGATACGGATACGAGTTGGTCGGCTGTATCGTGTCGGATCGAGTGCCACACCGTCTAGTGGGAATAAATTATGCCCGAATTGGTTAAAGCCCACACTCTTCTTTCTTTCGATTTGAGTAATGTTTTCCGGTACACAAGTTCGGGGGCAGCACTAGCACTAGCCACCAGATTTTTTGGGATGTAAGCAGGCAGGACGAATTTGTAGCCAAAGTTGCCGTGCGCTAAGAGGCAACACTTGTGTGGAGCAAGCGATGAGAGCTTTATCAAACAACGGACTGAAATGGAGAAATCACAAGAGACGTTCCTTTAGCCACTATATGTGTGTTGGACTCGTAGAAATAGTGGAACGTTTTTCCAATTCATTTGCTGAGTTGCGAAGGCTCGAAAAGGCTTCAACAAACATCGAGCTGATGGTGTTTAGACGATTGGAGGCCACCATTACCGTTCAGCTTTTTCGTCCAACTTCCTACCAATACCTCGCACACAGTTATGGTTAGGTCAACGCAAAGCCTAAAATATTGCCATAAAATCGATCTACCATAGCGCATCTTGTCCGGCATCAATGAAGCCAATCGGTTTCATTCCTTCTCGACCATCTCTCGACCTAACCATCACTACTGGATGCTAAGATTTACGACACTGGTGTTAGAGACTGGGAACGTAAGTAGGAGACGAAGAAGCAAAACGAAAAAAAGCTTCTGAAAGTAGGATAGAAGCGGATCAAAACAACAACAAATCATAAAATGCGAAACATTTGATGAGTATCGTCATCGGCCAGCACACGACGGCATGTGCTCCGTTCCGGCATCGACATGGGGACGTCCGGACCATCCCTGATTGAGGAGAGCAATTCTTCACCGTGAACCAAAGTAAATCACACGACCCACATCGGCACATCGGAACACACGCACCGGCCGACAAAGTCTGGTCAAGTCTGGCTCCTACCGATGGCGTCATTCGTGCGAGGTCAGTGGGTAGAATAACGATTACGAGATCGTAAACAGCTAACGAAACCAGCCTCCTTACTTAACCGCCCCCGGGAACGGTACGAACTGTGCACCGTGTGAAGAGCTGGAAGACTTTGCGGACGCTTAGAAGCGGAACACTGAGTGTTTGTAAGCGTTTTTTTCTTTCCTTCATTCCCTCGTCTTCTTTCGCGTAGGATGCCACACGATACTTACAATAGGAAGGTGTTAACGTTTGGCCAAGTTTGAGCGAGAAAGCTTTTTGGAGCCCAAGAAGGTCAGGAAGAACCGACGCACTGCTTTCCTCGCACAGTTCACTCTTAATAAGTTGTAATGGTCAGGGTACACGTGCCATCTACTCGAGCAGTGCTCAAGTGTGGTATGGTTTGACTTCACAACGAACAGTCAGTTATCGTACCGACGCAGACACAACCTTGTGCGAATCTAATATCGAGCATCTACCGAAGGTATCAGGGAAGGATTACGGCCTCTATTGTACGGTACGGCACGGTACTTCCTTCGCTATTCACGTTAACCGACCGGTCAATATCGGGACAATTCGATGGTGAAACGATCCATTGCATGGGCTCAAGCAAATGATTCCCCCATCAAATAGCATTAATGGAAGGAGCAGCTTACCAAGCAGATCTGAGATTCGTGAGAAAATTTAATTACAAGGACAACTATTTTTGCCGTTCCGATTAATTTTAGAAACACAATATTTGGCTTATTAAGGCGATAAAGTATTTTAGTTTTATGGTAAGAAAATACATCAAATGATCCTTTGCACTGGTTTTGTTATAATATTTCCAAGCTATTTTGTGTGCTCTTGTTGGCAATAACGTTCTTCTTTACATACATACTAAAATAATATTTAAAATATTTTTTTCTAATATTTAATCTGTTTCAATCTTCCAAAAACTTACTACCTTTGTTGATTATTAATGACAAAACTATCCTTGAAAATTTTGAAAGCTTGGCGATTTGATCACAAAAAATTGAGTTTTTTGTGACGATTCAACCTCAAGAGGTTTTGGCGTAAAACTTCTAATCATCTTTGCATTTATTTAACAGGATGATAAGCCCTTGCTACGAGAGATTTGTCTGGATGGTATTTGATATCCACTTGTGTCGTGTAACGGCCCCGCCATCAGGCCACCCCTTTGATTTATTGTTTGATTGATTGAAAAGTATAAAACAAAATAATTAGCACCTCTTCTAAAAGATGGAATTGCAAAATAATTCAAAACAGGGAATTGAAAAACAATCAACTGGCGTTAGATAGGCCAATATCCCGAAAAGGTCCTTCATATCAATTAATTGCAATTGAATACACGATTATTACAAAATTTTTAATATTAAAACATGTTTCCTTTGTTAAACTGAAGAGAAAAAAAATTCAATTTTGTAAATCTAATTACTTCAAAACTATTTTTTTATGAACAATTAATGTAGTTTTGTTTCCTTGGTTTCTAAAGATGCTATTTTGTATTTTTCAATTTGTAAAAGTTTTAATTTCATTTTACATTAATTATTCAAATTCCTAAAAATGGAAATTAATATTCTTTTTTCACTACAACAAATACACTAGCAAACGTATAACTATTGATTCATTGATTCAAATAAATAATAATTATGAAAATAATTATTTTTTAAACGACCTTATAAACTCCTATCAAAGTTTCAATTTGAAATATATTGTTGTTTGTAATGAATGTTTAAATTTCAATACATGAATGTCGGTATATGAATGTGTTTGATAAAAAAAACCCTAGTTCTAATAAAGCCAAAAAATCGTAGGCTCTTTTATAAATTGAATCGCTCTAGTCAAAGTTAATAAATGAAAATAGCTTTAGCTTGAAGAATTTTTCAAGAAGTAGTTAACGAGTTTTTGGTTTAAGCTTTACGAATAAGTTACATTTTGTAAAAATTAACCATTCCAACGCCAGCTCATTAAACTGGCAAGTTCATCACTTTTGAGCGGTAATCAAAACTTACCATAAAAGTCATGCCGTTCTGTGAAAATCAAAGCGATCTTCTCATCCTCTTGATCCTGTCGAAGAATTCAAACGAAAACCGTCCCTTACAATTCGGCACGCTACCGGTCTGTGGCGCGACGCCGTGATGGATTCCACGATAAAACGTTAAAGCAAAATAAATAAACAGAATAAAACACAAACTATGCTGAAAGTGTGATAAAAGTTTAATGAAAATTTTATATGAAACTATCCAACTTGGTTCAGCGTGAAAGTTTAACATTTTTTTTCTCGAAGGGAAAAAGCTACCAGACGTTGTCTGGCACTTTTGGATTTTCCTTTTATTTTTTTTTTTACTTTGCTCCACTTCTGGGAAATCTTTCCCCCCACCGGGTGTGCTGTGAAAAGATCGAATAAATGTAAGCACAAACACTAACGATTGTGTTTCCGTGCGCGTTCATGAGATCCTTATTTTATTTTTTGGTTGGAAGGGAAAGGCGATGGGCGAGCTTTTATTCGTTCGTTTGTTTGCTTTGCGTTCATTACGCGTTTCAGTGGAAGGAGTGGCCCTTCCAGTGGTCTACTAGTGGTGGTTCTGTAACGCTTACTTTCCCTGTACTTTTGGATTTGCCTTACTGAAAGTATTTTGATAGCAATTTAAACTTCGCTAGACGCTGGAGAAAAGATGAAACATTCTGTAAGTAATGTTGCTTGTCCAATGGAAGTTGCATGGACTTGGAAGAGACTAAAAAGTACAGCCAGTTAGCTAAACTTTTCTTCTCTTCTTTGGTGACAGTGTAGCAAAACTTTGAACCTCTCCTAGAAACAACCCTATAGCGGTTGGAATGTATGTACGCTCTATTTCGTTCATGCTAATTGCATCCATATTGTTTCGGTATTGGAAATACAGTCAAAAAGGGAATTATTGAAAGATAAACTTTGCATAACCTTTAAGATCGAATTAGTCATTTAATCATTTAATCATCAAAAAAACATAACTGAGTAACAAATATTTGGCTTTTGTGTAGTTTTTGTTTTCTACTTACCATTTTTTTGTTTGAAATAAAAAAAACCCGACGATCGTGTTGCAACTGAAGAAGGATGACACCGACCGGATAGGGTGGGATGTTCCATCGCCATCAGCGCTACTGCTGCTGCTGCCCATTTAATCAATTTTATGCGTAAATAAAAAACGCTCAAGGAGACGCAACCAAAAATGAATGAATCTCAGCAAACGCATGAAGATCAACGATCGTGCAACGGCTCGTTTTTTTTACCCACCCCGGGTCAACTGTTTACGACCCATCATCTCCCAAAAAATATGAACGCACTGCGAAAGCGACCGGCCAAGTGAGTAAGTAAAACCTTAGCAAAAGGCAACATCGGAAGAAGATGAAGGGGGGAGTAAAAACAGTCCAAACGTAAAACAAAAAAAAACCCTTAATAAAAACACACGCAACCTCGAAAGTTTAGCCGGTGCTGTTGGGGTGGCCCTGGGGTGGCTGAGGTTCGCCATCTTTTTTGGTGGATTTGGAAGCTTCATAAAATTAAGCACCCGCCGACGCAACCGTACGCACCTTCATACTTCATCTCGTTCGATTCGACGCTGTCATATGCTATTATTTCTTTATCTCTCCCCTCCACTTCCCCACTTCCCCACGACCCCTTCGACCCCTCTTCCACCACAATCAAGTTGCAGCCCACCCGCTCCCGTCTAAAGACGTGTGGCAGCTTTCAAAGCGTACGCCTTCGTCTTATTAATAGCTCCCGATGGTCGTTTGCTGTTGGACAGAAACTGACGGGACACACATTTCGGCACATCATTCAGCGACTGGCTTCAACAAATGCTGCGTTGGTGTGTTCACTTAAAAGCTGACTGCTTCTATCATTTTCTGTTTTAAGAAACAATAAAAAAAAAGCTTCCAACGATCACAAACCCCTATGGTTGCGTAAAACCGTGTCTTCAAACTGCCATTATGGTTAATATTTCAACGGAAAATGTATAATTTTTTGTGTGTTTTAGTAACACAAAGAGTGGTACAAAAAGAGAAAACGCATGCAAGTTGTTTGAGCTCGAAACTAAAGCTCATATATGAACCGTAAATTTTTGTTCTCTCTCCTTCCAATGAAATGGTTTTGTAAAAGAATGCAATTGATTTTAAAATGAAAATTTCAACCTTCAATCCCAAATTGCATTGCTACCCTCAGTGAAACGGTGAAAGATAATTTCATCCGTTCGCCGATTTCCACTTGATGCCCGATGCACTTGATGCAAATGCCAATTATTTGTGAAAAATGTACATACACTACCTACTGCTATTCATGGAACGGCATTTTATTTGGCCGGGATGGAAATGTTTTGCCACTCTGCCAGAAATTCGTTTGCAAAGTACAAAAGCGTGCAAGATGCATTCAACATTCAATGGAAAACTAACGAAACATTGCAAATCTTTTCGTTTGTTTGTTCCGTTTCGACATCGAAAAGGGTGTTTGTGTGTTAGGTTTGGAATTTGAATAATATTTCATTGAGTGTTTGACTATTTCGTGTTGGTATTCAATTCAATTGAATTACTGTAGAACATTTGTGAAAGGATAAATTCTCCGTTATGTTATCTGAGTTTAAATTGCTTTGATAAAACAGAGAATGGAAAGCAAATGGAAATGTTTTGACCGGCTTTTTTAAGGAAAAAAAGATGGAAAAATAAGTATATGATGTTTTTGGAGTATAAAATTTTGAATTGTTGTAGTTTTTTCGTAAACAGAAATTCAAAATAAGATTTTAGTCACAAAAAAAATAATAATTATTATTATAAATTATATTATAAATTATTATACAATTATAAAATTGAAATTAAATTCCTGCAATCAAAAATATGCAGGGTTTCGAATACAAAACAAATTAGCTGTAAATTCCAACAGTTCATCCCAGTAAAACAAAGTTAAATAGCAGGGCATATCATGATCAAAATTGGTTTTATAGCCAAATGGGAAGAAGAAGTTTTCTGATCACAGGTCCTTACGTCTAAGCTTTAATACCGGAATAAACTCAGAATTTCGAGTACTTAACGGACGTCGCTTCTTGTTCATGTGAACAGTATCAAATGACTTTGAAGTTTGATCGTCTGGTGTCATTCTAATGACAACCACAATAAAAAGATCATCTTACAGTTCTTCTGTCATTCAAACCATAAAAGTCCAACATTTCCTGTCATTTACATTACCAGCTTTTTTACTTTGGACAGAGATCATTTCTCTAAGCCTTGTAAGATCTGGTGGAAGAGATGGTTGACTTAGCCGAAAGGCCAACTACTAACGTCTAATACCATTTGTGGACGATCCTGTAGTGGGTACTAAAGCTCGAGGAAAGTTTAATGATTTAGCAAATTTTACAGTACTCTGAGTCTGATGACTCTTGCTAGGCAGGTCTAAAAGGTTGTTCCTTATGAAGTAACTCTCTTCGATTTAAAAATAAAAACAAATAAGAGTATTGCAACTATAAACCTGAATATGAAAACATTCCATGCATATTAATGTCAATTTTGCAGTAACTACCTACTTACCGTTGTTCAACGATAACTGATTTGTTTAAATGATCTATATCACCAATGTACAGCAAGTTCAGGATTGACTCAGAGTTCATAGTCGCCGTAGCTTCCATCTCCAAGCTATTTAGTTTTATACCCTGCGATTCAAGCAAAGCTTCTTAGTGTAAGTTTCGACCTTAGATTGAGTTTTCAATCATCATTCTGAGAAATTTGGTTTATTTCTGGTCCGAGATCGATTGGAACTGATTGTGTAATCTCGGCTGAACTCTGGTTAAAGTGTATGTACAGATGTAAGAAAGCGAATTGATACTACAGCAATTCCAGTAAATGAAGTATGACAATAATGTTTCGACATTTTCGATTGTTTTCCTGTGAAATGTCTCCATTAGAAGAAGATATTTTCCGCCAGTAAAATAGTACCAAGTAGCAAACTGAATAATACTACAAATACGAATATTAATAAAAATCAATCACTTGCAGTACTAAATTCCATCCAATCAAAGCCATCATTCTGGCTTGCGCTACAATTAAAGGACATGGTTAGACACCAAACCGCCCAACAGTGCTGACCAATTTCCGCCAATAAATCACTGCCTCTAGTACTATTATTACAAGCTGTAGGGAGCAAAAAAAACTAATACAAGTATTAACCCCCTCCCGGCATTGAGACAGACTGTCAGCTTCTGCCGGGTCATAAAATTGAGATTTAGAGTTGTGTTCACGGATCGATAGAGTTTTGCTAACTTTAACGACTAGACTGTCGCTGATGGTGGCTTTTCTACTTTTCGGGAGCCAGATTTATGTGGTAGCAAAATGGTAACAATGCACTGGGCAGCAATTTTCCTTCGCAAACCCAGTACAGATCCATAGTCCAATAAAGAGAAAAAAAAGAAAACTTTGCGAGCAAAAATGGAAAAGAAAAAGTATGCGTACACATGCGTCGACGCTAATCAGTGCAGCCGCTCGAAACAGCGATCGTTCCAGCAAAAGCTTGGCCCCTTAAACTTAGAAAGCACCACACGAAATGGGGACTTGGAATGGAAATGGAGAACTTTTTTTTTCCTCTACTATTTTGTTTCTATCTGCCACTCCAGTAAGAACCATTTGCTTGTCGCACCATTTTGCGTCAGTTGAAGGAAAGCAACAACAAAAAAAAACAACCAACACAAGCATCAAGAAAAAGTAATAATTCTTCTTAATCTTGTCTATTAATTACTTCACCGTGTTCACAGGCGTCCCGGTACGCGCCTTACAGTGGGTGCTATTTTAAGCAATAGCATAGCGGTGTGTGCTCGGTGGGCGAACGAAGCACCACTGTAACGCTGCACGGTCGGTGTTTTGTGTTGAGTTTTTGTACTTCCCCAAGTGCACCAAACAAACACCTTCTTGGGTACAGACCCGACTTCGAACGTTTGGGGCAGGAAAAGATGCGAAAAACTTTTCCTCCTTCCAGCGAAAAGGCAAAGCCAAAAGTTCGTAGTAATTGCTGATTAATTTTCGAGCTCAAAAACATAAATCAACCAGACTGGATGTGGAATAATAGCACTGTTGTTGGGTCGTTAGTAGCAAATGGAATCAAAGTCAAATCGATATGGTTAGAAGGGCAAAAAAAAAAGAAAAACAAAATGATTTACTAATAGAGTAAAGAAGGTAAGTAATTATAAATTATTTATTATTTTATATTACTTACAAATTAAATTAAATAATACTAAATAGGTGTAACGTTTAACAAAAACTGTTTGCTTTTATTTCAATACATAACGAAAAAACGGAAAAAAACGAGACACGAAAAAGTGAAACACAAAAGGAAAAAAAAGAATAGCGAAAAAGCACACGCTCACTCTTACGAACCGTAAGCAACACCTTCAAAATAAAAATAAAAATCAGAAACGAGCATCGCCCACGCGACGATTACAAGCGATTTGGTGATTTTATATTTGTGATACTTTTGTTTCGTTTCCTTTGCCATGTTTCCTGTTTCCCGTTCCATTTGTTCCCATGTTCAATACACGGGTGTCTTAAACTCCGCTTGTCCAACGTGTCTATAAGAGTGGCTCTTTTTTTGTCGCGGTTTTGGAGACAATCAAATGCGAACCCTCGGGCAATGTTTCGCCGTGGTTTGGGTTTCGATTTGAGCTTCGTCTTCTTGGCCGATCTTTGTAAAATAGTTCGGTGTATGGGGCCACTGTAGACACACGGACGGTTTGACTTCATAGAAACAGGCAAGTAAAATATTGAAACAAAATCATCCCAAGAAGCTGGTGATCGTTAATTCGTATATTTTATTCAATTTTCAATAAGGTCCATCAGAGGCGCGTTTTGGTGCGATGGTTTAAGGTTGTGTCTTAGAGAAGAAGCTGACGAGCTATCCGCATCGATCAGAATCGTTTCTTTCTTGCTACGCCGCAGTTGCCGTGCTGATGCAACGCTCGTCGAATGGAAGCAAAAAAATAAAAAAAAAGGTTGCATTTGTTCCCGTGTTAATAATCATGCCGTCATCCTAGTCCGGATCAGCCCCGTTCCGCACCAGCAATAGGAGCAAGCTCCGGTACGTCCACTGTGTGGGCGCTAAAATATGAATCGCGTCCTATACGGGTGCCGCACTACAACATCTGCATAAATTGTGACCACTGCCGTTGCAATGAAGGAAATAATAATAATCGTCTCATCATCATCATCATCATCGTGCTGATCGTTGTTTTGCTGGATGTCACCGTTTTACCGGAGCGCGTGGATGGAGTGAACTAACCATCCTCCTTCAGCTTGTTTAAGGGATGTTTAAGGGGAACTCGCACCACGACCGAGCGGACGGTTTTGTTTTCGACCGCCCATCGGGCACGAACCGCTCTGGGCAAAAATTGTTTTGTAGCTCTTGCAGCCAAAAACCGTTTAATGAACCGGCAGTTCCATTCTTATCGAAATCTAGCTATTAACCGCCGATGATCCCAACTCCCTTACCAGACGACAGGTGCTGCAGGGATCCAGCAAAACGGTTGACAACCCAGAAGGTACTCCGGGTTAGCAGCGTCCCTCAAAACGGCAACGCTCCGGGCACTTGGTGCATAAGTTGTGGCAACTGCTTTGCTGCGAGTGTTGTCGTGTTTATGAATCATTAATAGATTCACGTGTTTCTCTCCCTTCGCATGCGAAGTGCCTTGTAGGAATGTATCGTTTCGAACCCGCCCCGTATCCGTCGAACGTCTTTTCGTGGCCCGAATGAAGCCACAAAAATCGTCCATTTGAAATAACAGCGGGTCAGGTATTTAACATAAATTAGAAGGAAAAGCTGATGCCTAGATATGATAATCGTTGATCTGAATGTTTCTATCGTGTGAGGGAGCGAGAGCGGCAGGGATGATGTAGACATGAAGGACTTTGAATAGACGTAGCAGAACGCATCGAATATCGTGCCGTCACTATTGCCAATGAAGCTATAAAGTGAACGATTGGAAGTTATCGACAGATTAACTACTGCAAAGAACAAGGAGGAGAATTTTAAACGCTGTTTATCAGACAAGCGTTTTGCTACCGGAAATGTTACGCGTTTCACAAATGATTTAAATATTGTTAATAGAGCACTTAATTTTTATTCAATTCAAGAAATGCTAATTATTTTAATTTTTTATGTAGATTTATTTTTTATTGCTGAGAAAAAGCCATCTTTTTTAAATTAAATTTGAATTAAGACGTGATTATGGAGATGTAATTTGCGATTCACAATAAATAAAAAAAAATTCTCGATAAAAACTATATTTTTACAACTTTTAATCCTAATTATTTAAAATATGCGGAATTTCGATAAGTAATAGAACAGGAGATCGGATGCAGCCGTGGATGGAGGACTGCAGCCCTGGACCGAGTTTCCTGGAAACGGATTGGCGACCAGGCCATGTCTACGCGACGTGCTCGACCGCGAGCAGGCCAGATATGATGATGATGATGAATAGAACACAAACGACGATGATAATGATATAAGAACATACTATCCACAAGTATGCTACCATCATAGTGGTGGGATAGTGTAAAAAACGTTTATTATGAGTTACTTTAATGTAGCTAAATATTAAACCTTTACATCTACTTTCAATACAGTCAATATGGATGTTCAGCTACATCTAATTTTAAACACTGGATCGGTTAAAACTAATCAATATAACCAAAAGAACCACCAACAAAAGGTGTTCAGTACTCCTTCAAAACAACGTAGTGCCATAAAACTGCCATAAATGTTTGTAGTGACCAGTTGCAAACCTTAGGTGTTTGTTTGGAATGTTTTTACCACTAATTGGATCCACTTAAAATTTATATTTTTATTATAAAAAGGCAATATGGATTCATGATATAATTTTCATTTTGCAATAAATATTCCTCGATTTAATTTTTCATCTCATAGCCTTTCATAATCCTGATCAACCATCACAAAGCCAAAAATCGTTCATTACAGCATCAAAAAAAAGTTTTGTTTTCACTTTAACGCACACTTTTGTTTCTGTGGATTAATGCGCAGATCAAAGTCTACCCTGGCCAGACTCACACACAACCACACAGAGAGCACTACATTATTCGTGCATACCACCCATCAGCAAAACCCAGCGCCAGCTAGCCAGATTAAGATGTTAAAGAGGGAACAATAAATTATTAATTAGATTCATTACTCCATCATCCACCGTCTTCATCTGGTGCATGACTCAACAGAACATGCCCTCAAAATCATGAACAGCATGCGAGTTTACCACGAAGTTAGCCACAGTCTG
>CM028105.1:8744631-8779808 GCA_016170015.1 Anopheles longipalpis | reverse complement strand
GAGAAAGAAGATGACTCCGTTTGCACGTTCAATCCCGTGACTCGGGTCCCGGTTGTTATGGTTGACATTTCCACACGATGGTTCAACTTTTCATTCTTCCTTCCAATCTTCCGAGAAAGTCGAGCTCGGAACGCAACAACTTCGGCAACGGTGTTCGAAGACATCCGAAAACTATTCTCATTTAGATAAGATTGCGCACGGAACAGGTTAATGGTGTTTCCTGACCACGAAGGCGACCAGAAATCCGCTTTTTGTCCGTCGTCCATGGAGACGTCGCACGAGTGACCATCAAAACGTGTAATCCGGTACGGTGCAGGAACGGAACACAGGAACGAATGTGTTTAAATTACAGAACGAGCAGGATTACGCTGGTCTTGGTGCTGGAGTGAAGAACTAAAACCACCGAATCGGTACGGTTAGATAGGTGAAGTTTTTCTAGAACAATAAGTGATGGTGATGATTGGAGGATCCTTCCATTGTTGGGACTGATGGGAATTTTCTTGTAAAGGAAGCGATCAGTGTTAAGTGGTCGCTTATGGACGAACGGAACCGGGTCGGTTTCTTTGTGACTCATACTTACCGCAAGATGTAAATGACTCACCAAGAGTTGGTTCGTTACATGGTTAAACTTTGTCAAACATTGTTACACAGTGCATGTTCTTTTGTTCCAGAAGCATTGTCCAACTTGTAATTTGATAGTTTTGATTCAATTCTGAAGTTAACGTTTTGGAAATAATACAACCACTTGGTTTTGCAATAGTTTAGGTGAATTAATTTGCAATTCGACTTGTTGATAAAAACAAGGTTAAATAATTGATTCTCAAAATTTTCTTGCTAGCAATATGCAGCAAAACAATTAAAAAGGCATTGGAATAAATGCTGAAAGTGTATCACAACTGCAAATAATGTTATTTTTTCAAAAAATTAATGCACAAGCAGAACTTAAACTGTTGCAAAACGAATGAAAATAGAATAAAACGATAGATATAAAAAATAATATTAATTTTTTTATAAAACATTAAGCGCTTCAATACAAACTAGTGTTGAAAAATCAAATAATGTAAATCTCTTTACCATCTAAGTATATTATGCAATTAAAAAAAATCATAAAAACATGTTTTAAAGATCAGAATTTTGTTTGCAAATGTTCAAAGTAACCCACAAATATGTTATACTGCCCTGGAAAAAACTGGAAATTACTGAAAAAAAATCAATAAGTTTTTGTAAATAAAATTGCCCTGAACTGAACTACTTTTGAATGTACACAGGCATTTAATAAATAGTGAACGAAATAATGTAACAAACTTACACAAAATGTTAACAAAATTCAACATTAAACAATTAAGACCTTTTTTATTCATAAAGAACGGCCTGGCCGTATTGCTAAGGTTAAAAACCTAATAATTAAAAAAAAAACAGAAAAATATTTAAAAAAATAGAAGTTTAAGTAAAAATGCCTTAAAAAGAATTGTTTCAAATTGATTCATTGATAAACAATATATTTTCATAGAAGAAATATAGGAAAAAATCACAATGTTTTGATTATTCAAATATTTAAGATGTTTGAAGACTTTTTCATTTTAACCTACTTTTTATGCAAAAACCATTTTCAAGTTGCATTCTAAACTAATGCAAAATAAACAAATCATGCTTAAAAAATCAAAACTCAATAAAATATACGAAGCAATAAAATCGCAAAATGAAAGCAAAAAAATACATTCTCCAACGAAAAAAATACCTTGCTCCAAGCCGATAAGCCAACAAGGCTACTACTGAATAATAATTTACATATCTCTTCAAAAAAAGAACAAAAGCAAAACCCGCTTTCGGTGGCATTTTGCAGTGTTTGGATACTTTTCGGACAACTCCACCGACTTGTTCCTTGAAGGAATCGCTTCCGTGGTCGAACAGGCTAATTTGTGATCGGGGTAACAATATCAAACTGGTACCATTGCTCGGAACAAACCCCTCAGACACAAACAAACAAAAAAAAACGAATGCAGCAATGTTGGACCGGTCCTTCATTCGATAAGCAAATGTCAGCAACAGCTAAATGCTGTTAATTGTGACAGGTTTTCCTTTTACTTCTTTTTGGAAGTTTAAACCCCCTAAGAAGAATGCGAGTTTTTTTTTTTTTTTTAAGTATTAAGCAAATTAATTTTCGAACTTCTTGCGACATTGCATCGTAATCTTTTGATACACTTTCTGCTCGGTGTGCTGCTTTATTCAGTGGGACGTTTGGTGACTTTCTTCTTTGACTTCATTCGATGACTTTGGTATCGGAGCAGACGGGCGTTGGTTCCTCCCGCGATGCAGTAGAACGTAATGGCAGTATTTTACTTCGGAACGCTACATACGAATTTAGTCTACGCCGGGACACAATCACGCCAATGGTCCAGCAAAACTCGTTCTCGTTCTTTTTCTCGCTCCGCTGCCGGGAGACTCAATCTCGGCTACGCTTGTGGCGGTTTGTGAACCGAAGGAATGGCGTGAAGGTACGCAAGAACGAGAAATAAACGAATCCAGCAGCAACCTGATGCGGAAAAGGCCAACCCATTGAAAACTAAATTATTATGCTGCACCATCACCCGACTCCCCGACGGGGTGGCAGAAGCTTGACGCTGCCACCCAATGCCCAGCAGTGCCCCAACTGCTCCGGTTTGGAAAACATAAGTTTTATCTTTTTATTCTGCCCTTTCCTTTCGTCGTCTTTTTCCATATTCCTTTTTTTCTCCTTCATCTTTCTTCCACACCCATACCACTCGGTCGCACCGTACTAGGCCATACAACTTTTGTGCCCATGGGAAGCTCATCCAGCTCGCTAGAGGAAAACGACTTTGCGAAAGATAAAGAAGACGTCCAGCTTCACTACGCTTTCCTTCACGCGCCTCCGGGGCCGCGTGTGGCTTTCGGGGTTTTGGATCACGCGACCACTACCCACTAACGAACGAATTACACCCATTCCCGAGGTTTGACTCCAAACGAGGCTCGCGGTGCGGTCACCTAATTGTGTTCTATCTTTCCGACTCCACCCGACCCGACCCGCCGCTAATGGCTTTTTCTACCTCCCTTCCATCTCTCCTCCTCTCCCCTTGCCACATTTATCCAATCCGAATGTTATATGCTCCGGTGGAAAATGTTATACCAACCTGATCGGATAGCCTCCGGTAGGCACACGCCTCGAGAACAAGCACACTTCAAGGGGCAGCACGGCTCCCATACAACCAAACACCAATTGACAGGAGTGCGCTGGTCATACTGCGCCGTTTCGTGTGGCGATAGGTACTACGTTTGCGTGCGAAAGGAGGATGACGAATTCAACATTGATTGATTATTAGTTGGAATGGTGGAAGTTAGCAGCCGATTCATGGAAAGGCGGCGAAACGGTTTACTACGCCGTACACGCAACAATCCCGGGGACCATCTTCGCCGGGATGGGTTTGCTGCACGCCGTACGAACCGTGGCCGTGGAATCAGGTAGCCGTCAGTCGGTGTGTCGATGGTTCGGATGCGATAGAACGACGGTGAAACAGGTTTGGTGTGATGCCGGTGACGATGCCCGCTGATAGATCGCCGAATGCGGCAACGTAAGGTAATTTAGCTGGCCGAATCCGTCCATGGTATGCCGGGCGTGATCGAGTTTTTCTTTGCTGTTGTGGTGCCTGCTCCAGCCGTTGCTGCCTGGTGGCAAATATTCAATCAATCAAATTCGAACAACTTTCCGATGGTCAAATTGAAGCTCGTTTTTTTGTGTTTTTGGTAAGATTGTGTAGCAGTGTGTCGATTCAGTTGCTTATGAATATTTAATATATTGTGCGTAAAGAATAAACCCATTGCAAGGAAGATCGAAAAGGAGACGGTTGATAAAGTATCTGTTGAGGACAAGGTTTTTGGTATTTTAAGGAAATATTTATGGAATCTAAAAAAAAGAACTTATGATATGTAAGAAATTCTGTAAATCTGTTTTTTTAGTTATCACGAAAGGATGTTAATGGTGTTCACTGAAGACATATGTCTTAATAATTAACTTATTTAAGCCTTTTTTCAACTTATTTAAACCTTTCAGGTTTAAGGGCTGTAAACATGCCAATGATATAGTAGAGATCTGTAAAATGACTAAATTAGATTAAAAAAAAGTATTACTAGTCTCGCCGAATTAAAATCCAGCTCTATAAAAGCTTTATGACAAGAATTTTTAATAAAACTTTTATATTTTCATAATTAACGCCTCTTATTTATGTATCTTCTTTTTTATAGCAGCAATTATTAAATATTATACTCATTGGCTTAAAGTAATTTGCTAAAATAACGGAAAAATAAATAACATGTTTTGAACGTGTTTAGAATGAAAATAATTTTCCAATTTTAATTCCAGTCATTAAATATGTACAAGTTGTTTAAGAGCTATTATAGCGGACCACTAAATTCACGAAAAATCTACGTAACAACGAAAGTTCTGCTCGTAATGTGTTCCGTTTTTGAGACGAATTTTTGAGGGAAATCTTTAACGATAATCATCTTGAATAATTTTTTTTAAATAGTGCTATGTTTGAGCTGTTGAATTTAAGACCCAAACTTCAGATAGATCGAGTATTTTTTTGAATTTAAAATTGAATTGAATTATTAAAAAACCATCGAACTAGACCACAATATCCATTAACTAGTATTCTCTTTAACTTAAATTTTGTCCTATAAAATCTATGGGATGTTATAGTGTGATAGTGCGTGCGTATACTAAGTAAAATGGATCTCGGAAATACTTGTTCCTTAAAATAAAAACTGACTTGTAAACATTTAACAACATCCCTGAGTTTATGAATAATTCTTTTTCAAAAATTGGAAACCTCTCAGTTCTTATTAAAATAATTTTCAAAAACATATAACTTTACTTTACTTAACATCTACTTTAAATATGTTTTAAATTCCCATTAAAAAATTCAGTCAATATTTACATTCAGAATTCCTTTAAAGCAAACAATTATAAAGAATTATAAATTATAAAAGTGATCTAAACTCTGTTAATTATAATAGTCTAGATTTTTATTAACGTTAAACCCGTTCTGTTGCATTAGTGGCATATTAAAGACATTATTAAATCACAAGAAAGAGTAGTATTGTGGGAGTGGAATAAGATTCAGGGAACTGCAAATGACAAACACAACAAAAAAAAAGTAAATATGAGTTTATAGTACTCAATGAAACATGAAGAGACAATGGAACAAGTTATTATGAATGTATGAGTGTTTACGACGTTATATACTAAACAAATAATCAATATCGGTATTAAGACTTCCCATAATAATTAAAACACTAATATTAAATATTTTATAACCATCTTCAAATAACACTACAATTAATGATATCGAACGCAATTAAGATCCTAGTGATGGTAATAGTAGCTAAAGTAAATAAACAACTTCACGAAGATCACTACTCAGGGGTTAGTGCAGAAACCCCGTTGTTGCCGCCCTTCAGTAGCCTCACCTATACACGCATCGATGCGCTCCAGTTTTAAAACTTCTGGCTTATGCCCCCCCCCCCCCCCTTTTTATATCAAGCATTCGGATTCGGTGATCGTAAAATCTATCGCCATCATCTGCTTCATCCTTTCGTTCAACGCTTTACACCCATAAATACCTCGTAAAAGTCAACCGTTTTAGCCACTCTAATAACTATCCTTCCGTACCATAAACACCGGTAAATTACTACCATTTATGATTTAGTATCGTACGGGCTTGATTTAATGAGTGGCCAAGAACAATCCGTTGGCATTTGTGGATATGTTTTTATTTATTTATTTGTGTGCGTGCGCCCTCGCGCGTGTGTGTATGTCGCTGTCTATTGCCATCCCACTAGCAAACGGATTGTTTTGCCGGAAGATTATAGTGTGCCCCATGGAACCATGTTTGCCCATGTTCGGTCCACTTTACCGATTAACCTCTTTTGTGGAGCTCCAGAGGGAATAAGCTTTAGTGTCGCAAAATAAAATTAACAAACCACTGTACCAATAGAATGTATCTTGTATCTTGAGTTCATCAAAAACGGAAACATTCCGTTTGCGTACGCCTTCACTAGCAGCTGAAAGTTCTTTCCACCGTCTACGGGGAGTGCGATCCCGCAGAAGACGAATAGCGTCTCAAAATCACTAATGCTATGCGGTCACGGTTCGTTGCATTTGGCTGCAGATCTAACCGGGGGGAAAATTTCCTCCCACCTGAGGAGTTATTTTCAAAACCTGGGGATGACCATTGTATTTGTGTGTTTTGGTACTTTTTTTTCGACATAGCGTGGGAATTCCGTTCGGGTGGATTGCACACGCGGAAATTATGTTGCCCTTCGTTCGTTGTGACTCAACAACTCGATTGCGTTTCTGGGTGATGGACAGGTAAAGATGGGAGCAGTTTAATGTTTGGGTCTTAGGTTTTTTTTTTTGGGTATAATTTATTGAGCTAAGCATTCTCAAGGTGTTATTCGAGGTAAAGATGTCTCTCAACAAATTTTAAGGTTTGATTGCTCTTTTTTTGGTCTGTTTAGTTTTTGGTACATTTTTTTATAAAATCCCCTTCAGAAGAGATATTTTTATTCAAACTAGAATATAAGAGATCCTTAAGACTGAAAATCAATTGAAAAATAAATCAAACGATAATTATTGAAGTCAAACTCTTAATTGACATTTCCACAACCAATTCATTATCAGCTCACGTACAAACCCTTAATGAACTGCGTTACTAGCGTAACGATCGCACGTTGCAAATTAATGAATGAAATAGTATACTGGCCTTGTAAGATTTACAAGTTTGTCCTGCTTCATTCTTGCACCAAAAACCGGATGTATTCCAGTATTTCCATTCACGTTCGGAATCATTCTCGTCCCTGACTTCTTGGGGCAAGACTTCAAGTTTTATAATGTTAATCACCCCTCTCCGCTCGAAGACGTCCGATATTGTGAGCATGTTTATTACCGGTCAGTTTCGCATCCTTTGCTGCAAATGAATAACATTTGTACGCAGCATTCGTTTCCTGTGAAACTGAATCTCGTGAAGATCGGAGTGAGAATCTCCGACGATCTGAACTGACAAATGGGACCACTTTTTCTCACCTCCACTTAAAGCTCAATAAACGCAAGCCGTTCGTTGGGGTGAGGTTGCTTGTAATACTAATTTATCGTTGTGTGCAAGTGTGAAACTTGGGTTTCAAACCCCCCGAAGTCCCCGTGGCGGTGGTTTGTGGGGGAGAGTAGAAGAAGCAATCAACTTGACCACTGTTTCCGGATTGTGCCGGATGTGATAGTATGTTTAAAACGGCACAGGAAAAGAGTAGTAGACAGCAGTAGGCTTTTATTGGCGTCGGTTTTGAGTTATCACCATTGATCGGATTATGGTGATAGAAATATATCAAATGTTTCAATTGCATGTTGAGTTTCGCTAGCGGTGAATTTATTACGATTGAGCGATGGTTCGTTACAAAAGAGCAGGTGAAGCGTGGTTTGGAATAAATCGTTACAATTAAAGTTGGATCAATCGTAATTAATCGTAGCCTAACATATGATGTAAAGATTAAATTAAAAATAACAATAAATCGCTATGATAAAACCACAAACACATGACAACGAACATGAAAAGGAAAGGAAGCTAACCATCATAATTTATATCATTGTTATTCAAACAGTCATATCCCCACAAACAACATGATGTTATGTGAGTTTTTTTATAATAATTGTTGTGAATTAGCTTAGCAAATAATTTTAAAAACTCTTCACAATTGATATAATGCCAGCTTTCATATTTATGCTTAAATGTCTTTAATTTTTCAAACTGCTCCAGTAACCAAAATTTTCACCAACAAGCAGCATCACACCGGTTTGTTCTATTTTCGTATCTCAATTAGCATTTGTTTACATCTGCAGCGGCACAAAATATCAACACAAACAACCATACACCACGATTACGCAAATCACAAACCATCATCACCCGATCAACGAGTGATATTCTTTACTGCTTTGGCACCATTTACATCAAGGTGCAAGCACAATGGCTGTCAATTTGATACGGTTTTATTTTGCTTCTTCCTTTGCATTCGGAGTTCTTTGTCCAATTAGCATACAACCTTTCAGAGGTTGCATCTTCTCCAGTGAAGAAAGGAAGACAAAAAAACGCGTTCGCGTTCAGGTCAATGAGATCCACTTTTCAAACGGTTTGGCTCCCGTAATGGTACCGAACAAACTCTACCGAAAAAGTGCAAGATATGCAAAATTATGTCCATGCTTTACACGCTGCTCAAAACGCACCGAGCGGACGTCAAGAACGTTTGGCGAGAACACCGAAGCGGACCCGCTGGTTGCGTTACCAGCCAGAGCATTTCTTTGCAGAACCGTCATGCACCAGTTTCGTCTTAATATATCAATTTTTATTTAAATTTATTCATCACAAAATCGTGGGAAACCCTTTTGCCACCGTTCTTTTTTTCTTTTGTACCCCGTCGATGGGTACCTCAAAAATCCCACAAGTTGTTTGGACTTCAGGTTTCGCCTTAGAGGTTAGAGCTAGTGGCAGGTTTCGGACCTGCTACCGAAAGACTTGTCTTCAAATGGTTTCAATTTTGACGATGTGCATGAACTCTGACGCAAGCATAGTGTATGAAGTTGGGACCGATGTTGGACAGAGTTAATAAAAGGGCTCGCTTCAAGAAGAAAGGAAAATCAAGAGCAGATCGTACTTCTTAGCACTCCGGCAGAGGCGTAAACTGGTAACGAACGGTGCCCTCATTTTGAGTATCGTATATTGATGTTCGGTTTTGTCATTGTAACACGTGTTTGATTGTGCTGCGAGTTAGTTAACGGATGAAATCACCCCAGAGAATGATAAAAGGTTATGGGACAGTTCAACCAGTTAGAGCAGAGATAATGTTCAGTAAGGGCTTCTGTTTTTTTAAATAAGAATATAACTTATTTGAAACTATAGATAAAAAATGAAATAAAAAGACAGCAAAAAGCCAAAATGTGAATTTAAATAAATGTAATTTAAAAACAGTATTGAACGAATTTAAAAAAAAGTTAAAGATATAAAAACTAGTAAGAAAGGAAAATTAATACAAGAAATTAAGGAATATTCTTAAAGAAGAAAATTAAAACAGAACAAATTGTCGGCAAGATATTAAACAGAAATCAAACGAGAAATACAAAAATAAAAACGAACATTAACTTTAACACTTGTTAATTGAGAAAAAAGTAAAAACAATCAGTAAAAACAATACAAAAACAAAAAGATATAAATTAAAAAAATATATCAAGGAATAAATATTATAAGTAAAACTGTATTATAAATGTTAAAAATAAAAACAGTAAAATGCAAAACCTCTGCATGAAAACTAAAACTTATATGCTGTTTTGCGTAAATCTTCTCAAACACAACCCACTAAAGCCTGCTGTACGTCTAAGCGATTAATATGCAAAACAAAACCAGCAACAAAAAAAAACATTAGCCGGGTGTAAAAGAATTATCTTTTTCTCTGCCTGCCATCGCACAAATGCCATAGCAAATTCATCTAATGCAAGCAGCAGCAGCAGCAGCAGCAGAAGATAATCCCGTCACGAGAGCTCATACTCATTTCTTGCAGTGTGACGCTTCGTAACGCTGTTGAAAATGGGAAGCCATCGTAACCTCAGCAACGGTGATTCTGTGTTTGTGTGCTTGTTAGGATGATTTCCGGAGTAACGGAGTTGAAGTTTCCCGAAAGTGAAGCCTTCCAAGTGGAACAGGTTGCAGGCAAAAACACAGCACCGGCACTGTACACAACATTATCCGGCAAAGCTCGAGAGTGAAACTTACTTGAAGTTGCAAAATACAGCAAACACACAAAACCATGGACATCATATCAAACTAGCAGACACGTTGCAGTGTCAGGAAGTTAGTCCTTCAGTCGATGTCCGGACCTGTGCAGCGTGAAGTTATGCAAAAAAAAAAAACGATGTAGCGTTCGAGCAACACGAACGCAGGGAACGTAAAACGCGCTTCGCGCCAACCATTTCGTACGCCCTCAAGTGTGACCAATTATTATTGTAAGAAAGCATGAATATTTTACAACCTTCGGGCCTCGGCGGGCCTACCGAGACTTGTTATGGGGGGGCCTCCAAAAAGAACCTTTTGCCAAAGGCAGCCAGGCACCTCCCTAAAACACTTGGCGTCAACCATCGGGTACCGTCGGTAGCGTCTCAAGTGGCTGTGAAGGGTTTTTGGGTGTGTGTATATTTTTTTTGTTCCTCTCCTCTGTGTGTGAAAGATTTTTGATGATGAGACCGAGTACGATGGATTACATCTTTATGTGTTTGGGAGAAGTTGCGTTTTTTTTGCCCTCCTCTTTCCCCCCTTTTTCTTCTGTTTTGTTTTCTTCTAATGTTAATTCCAAACCATCAAATGACTGATTTGGTTTTGGGGTAGAATTTGCATCGAAACCTGCAACTTTCTCACGGCTAGACTGAAGTGGTTGGCAGGCGGTTGCTTGGTTTATTATGCCCCAGGCCCCTCCCGTGGCCGGAACCAGAAACATCGCACCGATCGTGTCTGTAAGTCGCTAATGATGAGTCTAGTGGCAGGGGTAGCTACAGTTCTGTCACTTGAAAAGTCAGTTCTCGAGATGTACATTTTTTTATCTCGTTTTGCTTTCAAAAAACAGTAATTGAAATTTGAGAACGCACACCAAACGCTAATAAACTCGCTAATTGGAAACAGTCAGCACAGATAAGAGTTGCATTCCAGCCTTGTCTCGGTGCGCGGTGCTTGACGATAGGATCGTTTTTTTGTTTTGTTTTCGCCATGATCCATAATAATTTGTTGCTTATTGCTCTCGGTGGGAATTTTACTTTGGCCGTTCATGTAGTTCCTGCCGCACTTCTAGTATGGCTTTGCGTTCGAGATGACTTATTGTACCACCCATCATAAACATGCTAGTAGGAAAAGCTTTTTCATGGAGTCATTGACTGCCGTAATGGGAATGGGAAAAATAGTTTTGATAGTTACAAGTGCTCGGCGTTACTGGAGTAGAAAAAGTGTTATGTTATCAGTATAGAATTTGATGCTTATGTTATATTTAATTGGTCTGACTTTTTTTCATTTCAAGTGGTTTACTTCTGCATTACATAGTCGTTTTCTTTTTCAAATAGGGATTTTATTATTTGAGGAAAAAAAGAAAAAACTTCCCTGATGTTAGAAAATTAACATGTATTTAAATATTAACTTTACTGATAAGATTTAAAGATAAAACACATTTGAGCTTAATATTTTTTGTTTCGAGAATAGTTTTTCATATCAATTTTAAAACTCATAATACGAAATTGTCTCTTAAAAACTAGACAAATTTATGAAAATAACAAAACTTCAAAGTTTGAACGAAAACAAATCAACTTACTTGTTTTGACAATAAAAAGCGCCTAATTACCTATTCGAATAGTTTGCGATTCACAGTTTGGTCTATGATTTCCCGCAAGGTGATTCGGGTCTTATATACTCATTTTATTGTTTAATGTTTATTGAATTTATCGTCTACCAAAAGCGCTTCAACGTAGATGTAAATGTTTTCCATTTATTAGAAGGTTATATTCACTCAAAAAATACTATCAATTGTTTGATATTATTAAAACATCTTAATGGAGATAAGAACATTATGATCTCAAACTGTTATGAACATTAGTTGAATAAACGAATTGACGCGCGTTCGGTTTGTGTTTCGAATATAATTATTTTATTTACAGTGCTTGGTTCTCGAACTGATCCTGTCGCTTCCGCGGTTCCTAATCGTCTGACTCCTGTGCACTAGCGCTCCTCTTTTAAACTGTTTTTTCCTTCCTAGTATTAGTGTTGCTAGAGATGGCTACACCGCAGGGGTGTCCTGCGTTCTCTCGTAGTGATGGGCAAAATGCCACGATCACTACAGAATCGTGGCTGTGAATGGGGCGTTTATGTCGTACATGTTAATGGCACGAGCTTCTTGAAGACTTTAACGGCACCTGGGTATTGTACGACGAACAATAAAGAGTTTAATTATGCTATGAAGCAGAGCAAAGTCTTGCAACGCATAGCAAAGAATCAAGGTAATCCCAGATGATTTCTCGCCGTAGCGGATGATAATTGTAATGCGTGTTTTTACTTTTATTTCTAGATCAATGTTATATCTTATCAATATCTAGATCAACGATTACATCTAGATAAATACTTTAGATTGTCTTACACTTTTTGAAAATGATTATTATTGTTTTGTTTATCTAGACACGTGGACTTCGAATGTCTGATTAATATTGCTTATTACTACGTAGGCCAATTTCATTTTTTGGCTATGATGAAAGGGTTCTGTAAATAAAAATCTAGCTTCTTTCTATTTGCAATTCTCAGATGTACTTTATGACTCTTCTTTATTTGGCTCGGTATTACATATTTCTATACTAATCTTTTCCTCTCATTTGTCTCATTAGAAATTTAATGTTTTATTGTTTGATACGTAACATGCAAACTGTACTTTAATTCTTTCTCGCACGTGTCTACGTTAAATAAATGGCTCTACTTTCATTTCTTTACAAAAATAAAACGCTTCAATTACATTTACTACAATTTCATAACAAAAATCAAAGGTTTATTTCCTAACACTAAACCTCCAGCAAAGCGCCAAAGCTCGTGTATATTGTATTGCCTAACTTAAGGCGCCAAAAGGATATTTCTTTTATTTAGCAAAAAAAAATGAAACAAGGTAAAAATTAATTGAACAAGCATCTAAAATTACAAAATAACTAGCCAATTCTTAATTTACCGAAATTTATGAGAACAAATTTATTCTCTCTTTAACGTCACAATGTAGAACGTCCTTCCCAAAAGTAAATAAGCTTTCTATAGGTTTTAATTCTTCCCTTCACAACTCTGAGCACCTACAGCAAAACGTCTCTAATGAGCGTGCAATTTTCCCTCCTGATAACCCCTCGGCAAAACAAATTGAGCCGTCGTTTGGTACTTTTTGGAAAACTTCGGTCAACTTTCAGTTCCCTACTGAACCGTCCTACTGTCGACAACCGATAAGCTTCCTGTTTCGCACAAATGCAAGGAAAATGAATATTTTCATCCATGTTTGATCGACCACACCCACCGTCAATGGTGCAGCAGCGAAACGGGTTCGTGCATTAGCTTTGCTTCGTTTGAACAGCCGCATTCATTCGCAAACGGTCACTCACTGGTAGATTCAAAGCCGACAGTCATAATATTCGACGCTTAAGTATCACGAACGAGCTCTACACTGCCAGCGTGTTCCTTTATCGTACCCGGTACAATACGGGGCTACCCGGAACAGGACCTTTGCTGGCAGCACGATCAAACATAAAAGCGAAACACGGACCAAGAACGGTGTGTACCACATGGTGGCAACACAGTGGCAACTCGAAACGAGCAACAATGTCGAAAAAGGATTAGCTCATTTCCGAAACTTTTCATCTATTTATTCTTCTCTATTTACCCCGGCAAACACAGTGCCACTCGGTGCCTATACGGTGTAGATATGTAGAAGGTGCTTGGTCGTTAGTGACCGGTGACTGCAAGTGACTGGAAGCCGGATGTCAACGTTTATGTTGCGATTTTTTTTTGTTCTCTTTTTTAATTCCCATCCTCCGGTGTGTTTTCTCCGTCGCGCTAGTGTCCGGTGCAACCGAATTGCTGTACCGTGCTGTTGACTGGAGGACTGACCACGACCTTAACAGTCAGCTCTGTACCGTTCGGTAACACCTTTTTCTTGTCGACGACTGGTCAACTGTCTACTGGTTGAAGGTTCAACAATTGTTGTGGCCCTATGTATTTGGGGGTTTGGATTCTGTTGGCTTTAGTGGATGACGAACAATTTGCGGTCATCCGCTACGTTGACAGGGAAGAGAGATTGCTAAGCAAATAGAGTAACTTCTGCCCATTAATGAATGTTTTAACGATTTACAAAGTTTGCAAAACGGGAACCATTTTGAAAGGAATGGAATGGTTGTGTGATTAGTTTGCAGTGTCCTTTACTTTAAAGACCTGGACCTTTTAAGACTTACTCCACGATAGAGTGGCTAAATCTTAGGAAAAAACATATTCTTTATTTTTCATACGCTTTACGCACCAAACCCGTCATGGTTGGCCACATTTAAACTAAGTCTTCTATTGGCAAGAAAAAGCTGCAGGTAAGCTCAAATTACAACCGGAAGTTGAATCGGTCAAGAACAATGGATAAGTTCTCAGGGCCCCCCCAATAAAGTTGTTCTAGTGTCAAGAAGAATACTTCCCGTGCTATCGTTTTGACCAACGAAAGGTAACCATGTAACCTTGCTGCAAATGCCTACCCCAAATGAGTCACAGCCGGTAGAATGGAGACTTTGTTTTAAACGCAAAAGAAGAATGTGTGAGAGTGTTTAATGTACTAGCAGCACGCCAAAGGTCATCTTTAGATTTTAGACGCATTGCATTAGAAGAAAAAGTATTTCATGGTCGGTTTGTAATAGACCAATGATTATGATGAAGTCGTTTAATGCTTCCAGGGTGTTTAATCCTCTGTTACGGCAGGTGATTTTCGTAGTTAAATCTAACCACATTGTAGAAGACTTTAGATTTCTAACAGGTATTCTGGTGAATTTTAGGTTTGAAGCTCTAATACCTTTCTGAAAAATTTTTTACATCCCAAACACTTTTGTATATTGGAACTACACAAATTCACCCCTAAGTTGGACAAAAGCAAGAGAGTAAGAAACTATTGCATGTAATCATGTAGGAGTCTGCTGTCGGGAAGGAAAATTACAACCCACACATTAGCTTAAGAAAGCAAAACTCTTATTACTGCTCGCTGGAAGCCAAGCAGGCAAGCGAAGCATGCGATTCGCAACTGGGCCCAAGCAATTAGTCACAGAAATTTCTCTTATCAGACAAATAAATCATTCGCCCATTTTAACAGGGACATAATTGTGGTGTGTCTGTGTGTGCGTGTGTATGTGTACGGAAGCATGACAGGATTATTGCTGTTCTTGAACCGTGTGCATGTTCATGTTCTTGAGCATGAACTGAAGTAGTGCTTTAATGTCACGCAACTCCTAAATACGGATAGTAAAGCATGAAATTAACGGACAAATGTATGAATTGCTATGTGCAAAAAACAAGGTCAGGTAGAAAAAAAATCTCTAAATTATTTTTAAGTAAAAAAACCGAATTACATGAAAACTGCCTTTTGCAAACTTTTGTCTAATTGTGTTTCAAATTGTATCATTCTTGTTTTAGTGTTTAGCCTCTTTGAATAAAACAGCTTCAAATTTGTTGAAGCACATAAAAGTTATGTATTTTAAACCATTTTCCTTGTCGATTGTACAACGCTTTCGGACATATGCTCGGAAGCTCAAAAAACTTTTCTCGATTTTTCGAAAAAAAATCAAGTAAAAATTTACCAAAAAAAATATGTTTAGCATGTTAATTTGAAATAAAAAAAATATTAAAAAAAAGAGCAGATGATTTTACGGATAATTCTTCCGTAGGATTCGAGAAAAAAAGATTCGAGTTTGCTGTATGCACTGACGTTCGTTTGAAACAACATCGAAACCCAAAATATATATATGTATATATATTTATATATTTCGTATATTTCGAAAGAAGACATAATCTAGTATTTGTGTCAATGGTTCTTAAAACTTTGGAAAGAAAGTCTCTGACAAGTACATGTAATTCGAGGAAAATGTCCGGTGAAAATTCCAAGTCGGTTCAAAAGTCTCCGAAAAAATGTAAGTAGCAATATGCAAACCGTTGTTTTGAGAAAAGCGTGTTTGCACATTGCTGTACATGGTAATTTGTTTTCGCATGTTTTAGAAATTTTGAGCTGTAGAATTTTTTGTTTTTGTTGAGAATGGGCTTGGCCAGTATTAGGATTTATTTAAAAGAAATTGAAATAATACAAATCAATAAAATTAATTAATAATTTTGATTTGACATGATTTCATTTCGACCTTCAAACAAGTACTTTAAAATCATATGTTGCAATATTAAGTTAAGTCTTTTGTTTGTATTTTTTCTTGTATAGTAGTACACAAACTCTTACCTTCAATCGTTCTTTCTCCTATTCTAACTCGACTGGGTCCACGCATGGGTTCAAATGAGTTATGATCGAACGCTTATGAAAATCAAAAGGAATTAAATACATCTGGTGCACCAAAGCGAAACGAACCATCCAACCAAATGCCAAACCCAACACTGTGGTTATTAGCGGATAGGAATCCATACCCCATCCTGATGCTGCAAGAGTCTACGTGCCTACGCCGAAAGTGCTTATTGGAGCTATTATTTAGCAGTTGTGGATCGATCCCAAACCTGTACATAGCTGCTGCTGCTGCTGTTTGCCGTTTGTTGTTTTTTTTATAACAACTAGACTGAATTTTAGTCTCGAATCGAACAGCATTTAAAATAAACCTGCCAAAACAAAAAGAGAGCTCGTTTTTTTTGGCGACAATTTTAACCCAAAAACCATTACAAACATTTTAACATTGAAAAACCAATCGAATAGCACGTTTACTCACAGTGGCTTCTACATCGTTGACACCCATTAACGTAATCAAAAAATACCTTGCCTGGTGCGTTTCTTTTTTACTTTTGTCCAACGAACAAAGAGATTTTTGTCGGAATTTATCGATGATTGAGTTTCAGTTTCTTCCAACCACTGCCGTCCCATCCCCATATAAATTACCTTCCCCTAGCACCCACCGATCAACATCTGACTGATGATGTCAGTTGTGAAGCTTTTAAGATAATAGGTTTCGTTGAAGCGCCTAGCAAAACTCGTGTCCACCCCGAACGGACACGTTTGAAATTAATTGCTTTTGAAGCATATGGGAAGTGTGTGGGTGGCCGGTGTGTCTAGTGTGCCGGGAACAGTTTTTCACGCTTGCTAACTGTTGACAATTTTTAACGCAACGCATGAGCTGAAAAACAAGCTAGTTCTACGCAGAACTCGAGTTCCAGTTGAGTGTATTGCGTAAAGTGCCCCAGGGCGTGTGCAAAAACAAAAAACAAAAAGTACAATACGATGCTGTTGCGTTGTTGTCCTTTTAAAATTTTTGTTTCGATCGATGGAGGGAGAATACGGGAATTCGCTTAATAGAAAAGGACGTAGGCATATGTTTCTAGTGCCACGAAAAACGGAACACATAACCATTACCAGGAAACGAATAAGCCAGGGAGCTTATTCTCAATTGTTTCCTCTTTGGAACAAATTGGATTCTTTAAATAATATTTTTGGACATATTTGCCTTAACTTAAAATTTTTAAAAAATGTTCAGAGCAGATATTTTGTAGGCAAATACAACTATTTAAATTTTGAACTACTGCAGAAATAGAAAGAAAGATATTCCTTAGCTACTCAAAATCCGAATAGCTCTGGCTAATGAACGTAGGTTTTTCATCTTGTGTGTGCAGAATGTCTGCCTGCACACGAAATCTTTCCACAGATGTATTGAACAACAATACAGAAAACGGCATAAAAGTTGTTCCCATCCTCAACATGATCATTGACTCAGTTCTCTGCTGTTATCGATCGGTTTACTAACTACTCGTTCGGTGTCTTAGTGTTTAGTGTACTTTCCACAATCTTTTGACATTTAGACATTGTGATGAGCTGGATATACTAGTGTTCCTTGGAGAGCACAAGCTGATTGATTAGAATATTTATCACAAGTAATCTATTGATACCTGCAGGTATTAGTTACAGATGGTTCTGGAATCTCTGTTCTAGATGATCCAGGATTCAGAATTCCTTGCAGAAATCCTGGCGTACTTCAATGCCTGCAAATAGGATCAAAAATAAAAAATCTGTAATATATCACATTTTTCTATTATTAAAGTGTTATAAAAGTGTTCTTTAAAACATAACGAGCTCTTAAATGTTATAGCAGAGTTCTTAAGCCATAGTCACGAATGCTACTTTATTGCAGAACTAAGAATAATATTAAGAAGTCTCTCTTCAATGTTAAAAAATGCTCTCCTCATCTTTCTTCTTCTACAACCTCATGGGAAACGTTGACCTGTCATTTGTTAGTTTCCTTGGCTTTAATTACACATTGACATATCTTGAATAGTAAATCTTAGTTATGAGTAAAATTTACCAAAATATCGAATATACTTTTAAAGTTATTATGCAGATCTTTCCCTCATGATAAATACATACGCAAGTTTTTGTTCAATAAGTTTTTATCATCATTATTTGGGCCATTTTGTTTCCAAATTAATGTTAATTAAACTTACCCGAAAATGTGCAACCCTGCAGATTTATTACCAACACTACCAATTACAAGCTGATAAGGTTGATCATCCTTGGACACGTCTAACATAACACGAACACGTAACACATTGCTAGTAACCCTCAACACTGGCAAGAGCGGAGCAATTTAGCAAACGCTTCAGCACCACATACAAAAGCTGAATTAAATAATCGCATGCAGGGTGAACATAAGCCGACCAGCGTCGCTACCGCACCTCGTATCATGTTTATTAATTATGCAAATTGTGTTCGTCGTTGAAAATTGATTTTAATCATTATTGCTCCGAATTGTGTTTACGTACACGAGCGCGATACTTAAACTCCATTTCGAGCACGCACTGTGGGGGGTATTTGTGTAGTTTGAGTATTGGCAGGATTATTTCCTGCCCGTTTTATTATCTGTAAATGCATGAAAAGGACTTATTTTTACTATTAAAACGAAAGCTTCTTCGGTAAACAGTGTTATGTTCGAACAAATAGTGTTGATTATTTGTATCATCCGACATTGATTTGACACCCCGCGAAATGGGGAGAAGAACAATGCACAACAATCCATCAATTAGCACTTCATCATTGTCACGGAATGTGAGAGATTTGTGACCGAACACTTTTGGGAGCGTGAGTGTTCGGTTGCCGTCAGTGTCGTCTGACTGCCAATTCCACCAGCGCTGGTAATCGAATGCAGAGCCGTACAACAAGAAAACGGAAACACCCTTCACACACACACACACACACACATCTCCCTAGTTCCCAATAAACGAAAAAAAAACACAAAAAAAAACTTTCCACTCGAACCGTGACCGAGAATGAAACAATCAATCCTGCCAGCGGTTGAAAACATTGGCCATTGAGAAAAGCTCTTCTCAGCTCCTTTTGTGGGGCATTATCCTTTTCGGGATTGATTTTTTTTTTTTGCAAACCCCCTTCTTCTTTTGGTCCGCTATGTTTGTTTGTTGCCGTGTGCTTCCTTGTTCATTTGCCGGCAAATCTGAATCCCATTGAAAGGATTTCTACCCCGAACCGAAACATGAAAAGCAATTAAACTCCAATTGGAAAACGCAGTCGCAGTTTGTGCCATCGCTTTTTCCCTCCCGGTTGATAGCTTTCGACAGGCACGACAGGCCGACGAGTTTCCCGGACAGTTTATGTATCCACCCATCGATACGGGTAGCGGGCAACAAACCGATGGAAAAACGGAAAATCAATTCCGAAGATATCGCAATCAAACAGAGCAGCGCAGTATCTTAAGCCACCGCCGATAGTCGTGATAGATTGCGATTTAAAATTGAAAAGCTTCACTATTCTCGCTAGTGCGCTTTGCTGAAGCACAGCTGAACCAGCCGAAAACGGGACCGGCGGGGTCTTGGAAACGCAATGTTTCATGTTCCATGCCACGGATGCAACAGTCGCTGATTCGAGCAGTTTTGTCCGCTGTTTGGCATCCAACGTGGCATCCTGGGGAAAACGGTCGGAACTTCGGGGACGGTGGTACAAGCGGTGGTACGGACATTTGCGATGGCGGCGAAGAATGGGTTTTGAATTAAAAACGGATTCATCAATTCTGCTCACGTCAAATCGAATGATATTATCGGGGTGGCGTGGTTTTCCCGCGTGCCAGGACACTTGACTTCGGACCCGACAAGTGCAAGCGACGCGCCCGGGCGAAACTGCTGGCACATAATTGCATTGTCTTTTGGGGCCGGAGGATGTTGGGTCGTATTTTGTTGCAGCTGCTGGTGTGCTGTGTGTGTGTGAAGAGGGACGAGAATGTGCATGGCCATCACAGATCAATGGTTGGCGATATGCTGCCGGCTGTTATAAATTGAGAACTGATTGATATACGTGCCATTGAGTGCACTGTGGATCTTCTAAGTGGAACTAATCAAATGCGGAGGGAAAAGAAATTCGGAAAGCACTTTAGAAAGAAAGCTTCTGTTGCAAGTTTGTTGTTTTTAAAGGTTATTTGTACTTTTTAAAGATAACAAGAACTCTTTTAAAAACGTATTTGATGTAATAGTGTCGTAATTCCATAATTTTTTTTATTAATTCTTCAACTAACTACGAAAGTTGATTGGTATATTTCACATCTTCCAAGAACGATCTCCTTTAAGCAAAAACAGATCCAAATATTACAACTTAAATAACTTATATCTTAACTTTTTGGGTACTTAAAGAAAAGTAACTCACAATGCGTTTAGAGGTTTACAAAGATGAATCATGACTCTATACTCAAAGAGTATTGAACTTCTAGATTGTCTTAAGCGAGCACAGAAACTTTATATATTAAGCTTCACGTAGAGAACTTTAATAGAAAAGCGACTATCATGAATATCCAACCCAATATTTGGGAAGGCTAAAAAAGAAGTAGATTTAATGACGAACGTTATCGTCCAAAATCATTTTCAAAGTTATTGTGTAACACACCAGAATTTAAAAGTCTTGATGAGAAGATCACATTTTCAGAATAGTACCGGTCTTACAGGGTAAAAGATGTATTTTATAGAGCCCATATTTATGAATGGTTCAACTTGCTCAAGCATCAGCAATATAATTCTAAATTCACGTTCTCCTTTAATGTCAACAAAAATTGTAAGCAAGAAATGATTAATCCTTTCATTTTCCTTTCAAATAATCAGTTTGGTTTTGGAGAGAGGAATTTCTGTGTACCCTTAACTCAACATTTTTAGCGTCTAAATGTCTTCATCTTAATTTTGGCTTAAAGCTTCTGTCCATATGACCTAGCTTGGTTTTCGGTCGTTTGGGTCGTTTAGTGTCATTGTAGTGACATGGCCAACTCGAAAAACTGGTGATTATAGCGACTACTCTTATGTCCACTTGGGGTCAACAATCCACCTGAACATTGTCCTGTCTAGCACAACTAATAAGGTTAACTTTGAACAGAGTCCAAACAAATTAATGGTAAAATGCATGTTACCGCAATCAAATTGTTTTAGATCCACTCCATTATAATAATTATTGAAACAACAGAAAAAATCAATTTCCAGGGTTATTTAAAGTTCTTTACTTCAAAATAATACTCGATCCTCGATACTTGATACTTCTCTTCTGAAAGTTTATTATAAAAAATGAGAGTATTTTTTGTTTTATTCCCTGGCCCCTGGCCTGGCCGTATTACTAAAATGGAACTAATTGCACGAGACACATTAATCACAAGAAACACGAAACACCATGTAGCTAAAACACAATCGCACCGTAATGTAACATGTAATTTTTCAATACAATTGTATTGCATCTTTGAATGCAAATGTATGTGTAAAAGTCGGTACGAAATAAAAGCAAAAAAACAAAGAAAATATTTTAAAGTCAAATAGGAACAGAAAAACATGCACACAAAAAAATACAAACAAACAAGTACAACATTTTTCCCACGATCCAATCCACACCCTCGCGGCCACAGCTGAAGAAATTCAAATCTGAACGGCAAAGAACTTTACAACCACTTTACACTACGACATGTTGAATTGTAAAGCGTTTTCCACTGCGCATACCGTAGCGTTGGAAAGGAAATGATATTCTGTACCGAGGCGCGACGCTACGACTCCCCGCCGTTGAGGTCATTCGTAGGGTAGTGGAAAAATATTCATAGATGCAAGCATTATCCAACGTTTCGGGAGTTCGGGGGTAGGGTTGGAGATTGTACCGAGCCTCACAGTGGCCGATGTCTTTGCACAAGCGTACAAAGAAAATATTGAAAACAAGCATTCGTGTAACAGCGGCCCCTACTTGGGATCATCCACATCCCCGACAGAAGGATAGCTTACGTCAACGGTAAAACGGGGATGGCCATTCCATTTCACCCCATTCTGTTCTGTTCACGGTGTCTGTGTGTGTGTGTGTGTGTGTGTGTGTGTGTGTGTGTGTGTGTGTGTGTGTGTGTGTGTGTGTGTGTGTGTTTGTGAGAATGAATCATCACAACAAGAAAAAAAAAACAAACTCCCACGAGTTCAAGTTTCGCAGTTAGTTTCGCGATCGTGGTGGTAGAATTGTTTTGATGTCTACTCTTTTATTTTAGTTTTTGCTTCTCGTACTGCTTTTGCATACTTATCTTGGGTCTCCGCTTACTTCCACGTTCCGGTCATCGCGATCGCGAAGTTGTTAGTGGAAATAAGAGAAGAAATGAAAAACTCATACAAACAAAACAAGAAGTGGGAGAAGAGAAAAAAAAGCTTTACCCTACGATGTGTCGGTGTACAAGCCGTCATCGTGATGGAGATAAAAAAACTGATTCTGATGCTTGATGTGGTCTAGTCTCGAAACAAGTGCATCTCTGGTGTGTCTGTAACCGGTTACGACCATTCACGGTGTTATCTAAGAAGCGTGGCTACTGTTTTAACTACCTGCAGAAATGGCTTAAAGATGTAAAGTGTTGTGGGGTGCATAGCAAATAAAAAAAAAAGAACACTGCACCCCATCCCGAACACTCAAACACCTTTGCGTGACTCCTCGGTGATCGTGAAGACACCGTCAGTTGGCTGTGGGGGATTTTTTTTACGTTAAACCCCGGAAAGCATACCCACACAAATTCTTAGTCGGCGGAAAAGGGGGCTCAAGAACTTCCCGCCTGTGCATTGAAGAAGATACATTTACAACTGACCCGCGCAGGTTGTTCGCCGTTTGGAGCTGTTAAAAGCAAAACAAAAAACCAGACGCCGGCCAAGATAAGAATGGCGTAGGGGAAACAAAATGGTGCGTTGCGATTTAAAGAAGCCCTCTCAACCACATCTGTCTGGGCCGAGTCCGCAATATATCTGAAGCGTGACGGCATAACCGGAACTGTGTGTACATGGCAAGTAGCAAACAGTGGATGTGACCAAGGAGAGAGCGAGAGAGAAAAAAAGCCACTCATCGGAAACAAATGCAATCGCAACACTGCAGTCATTTTTATAATTGCATGCATGAATGAATATGCTGCACTGCATCCCCCGAAAGGGGTTTCCAGATGAATGGGGACGTTGTGCAACACGTGCAGTTGCATCTTCGTACGCAGTCGGTTTGCCCGTCTTCTTCCCATTCCCGTTACGCCGTACGACTGTGGGAACCTCCTGAAGGTATGCAATCCGAATGGCAAAACCCGGTAAGAAAGGTCGGATTTCGTATCCCCCGGAACGTTATAGTATGCACATCCTGCGGCGTTTCGTTTTTCCAAACTCCGGCTTTTATGAATATGTACAACTTTTCGGCATGTGAAATCGCATAATGATGAGCGCAATTTTGAGAAGAGTTTTAACAATAAGGCATTGAAGGTGAAAACCTTCGCCTGTCCGCAGCTGAGGTTAACAGATGGGAGCAACTTGCCGTTAGCAGCATTTAGAATTATGTGCAGTGTGCGAGAGTGTGAGGATTCCCCACAAAACCATTGGCATGAGGTAAAGGGCAAGATTGAAACGAGCTTTCACCGCCTTATATCTTAAAATGTATGTCCAATTGATAGCCACAGAATGGAGCTTCTTTGCAGGTTTTTTCCTGGAAAAACGAAAAACTACCCAACAAAGTGAAGGTTTTTTTTAATTCTCCCCTAATTCGGTAGACTTAATTTTCCACTGCATAGCAATTACCTGGTCCATCTCGCTTCACTCGCAAAATCCAGTCACCAGTTGGAGTTTTCAATTCTGTGAATTAATTTTAATTAACTTCCAAATAGCAGAAATAGCGCCACCGAATGGTTTTTGCGGAAATGGCACCGGCAAGCACACAACCGGGAGATTGACGGAGTTGGCAAAGCTGAACTTCGGGGTCAGTGCCGAACCGAACCAGCTGGCTACGGTTCACAAGCGAACCTTCTCAGATTATTTCCACCGTGCGTACGAAGCATCACCACCAAACCCTGGATGGGGGCAGGGCGAAAAACTTATGAAATGGTGGCCGGCTTTTACGTGCAGAAAGATATGCGATAAAGTGCGATTGCGATAAGAGATGGTGGTCCACGTTTTGCTGTGGCTGGATGTGTTTAAGTTTTTCTTTCATCGCCTCACCGCAAACACCATAAAGAACGATCCGTACCCGCCCAAGCCCCGACAAAACGTTTTCATGAATTAGCATTTTTGTTTTCGCTTTGACGATGTCGTCCTATTCGCGATCCCGTTAACGGGATCGGACTTACTGCAACAACAACAAAAAACCACCCCCGAATCATATCATTCCCCACCGTCAGTGGAATGTGACCGGGTAAAACGGTTCCTTGCCGGTTTGGGATAAAAATTGCTTCCAAATGGATGGTGAACAACCCGCGAGAAGGATGAAACACTAATTTTGCCTTCCGTACACAGGCATTAATCTTCATTCCTTCGCCCAGCAAACCCGAACAGGGCGCTGCTGTGACATGGGAAAGTGATGGTCGCCGCGGAAAACTTGTCTGTGGTACAGTTTTTTGATAGAAAATTAAATAAATTAAGAAAATAAATGATGGGCCTTCGTGCGCGCAAGATTGTAACTTTCCACTTTTCCGTAAAGAACATTTCAATTCGGACAACCCCCGGGTACAGGATCGTTTCCTTTTAGCTTTCGTTTGCCATGAGTGATTTTTTTACAATTTTTTTTGTTTTTTTTTCGAGTAAAAAGGAAAAATGGTAAGCATTCTAGGAATGTGACAGTTGAAAGAATTAATAATCCCTGCTCATTACCCAGCGAGAGATCACCTCGAAATTTGGATGGTTGCGCCTTATGCCGGATTTGCCAACAGTCATCATTTGATAATCTTGAGAAAGATGGATGAAATGGCGATAGAAATATGACCTCATTAAAATGGGTCTTTTTTCAGCTCTTTTTTTGTGCAGCTGATGGTGATTAACGTACAGGGGAGAAGATAAGTGGAAATTTGGAGAAAAAAAGTTTCGATATCCATGGAGTATTGCTTACAGAGGTTTGACAAACAAATGCTAAATAAGAGAAACTGTTTATGGAAAGAATTATTATTTGCATCGACTGTAAATTAGATGAAATTGATCAGTTTGTGTCCTTTCGGGTTAATTGGTGATTGTAAACCAGCGCAGTATGTCAATACACGTAATCACAGAATGTCCTAAAATCTCTAAAATCCAGTAATCACACAATGTTTATGTCACACAATGACTAAAATCATAAAGAAAAATATTTGAATGTTGGTTCATTTATATTCAATTCCTTCTATGCATTTTCAAAATATATATGCTATCCGATATATGTATTAGTGTCGTCATACCTACGATTGAAATCGGAAGATTCTTCAAACAAAAATGTCGATTATATAAAGATTAAAATTAGAAAATATAAATGAAATATATGAAATTGTTCGTTACAAACTTAGACAGCAGTTTTTAAACACCTAACGTTAATCAATATCACAACATCCGTGCTAAAACTGTAGTAGAATATATCATTTTTAAAAGTCTCTAGACAATAGCACACAATCTATTCTAGACAGAACTTCTACAGTACTTCTAGACAGAAGTACACAACCCCGGACCCTAACTTTACATTTTCTTACTAGAGGCGAACTGATTGTCATTACGACTGCTTATTTTAAAGACTAGCAAGGTCATTTTTAATATATCGTCTTTATCTGGGAAATGATGTTTAATTTGAAAAATTTATTAGCATTGAGTAATGAAAAGATTATTGGAACTAGGTGAGAAAGTTAGCCAAACAATAATATGGCTGTTGGCTATCATTTTGCGATGTGCGAAGAATATATTATGTCTGATTATTTTAAGGTAAATGAGGGACACATTTTTAACTATTGCAATCTTCCATAACGATATAGAGGAAATTTAACTGTCAAAATGGTATTTCAGATATATCTGATATTAAAATTAAATAAACATTTGTAAAATTGAATGCTACGTTCAGGAATATAACATTTGACTAAACAACATACTATCTGGTATAATAGGAAAGGATTAACGCCAAAGAGTTCCACTATAAGAAAGATTACGCTCTTTGTTCCATGATCTGTCCTCAAGATATGCTGTTGAGGACCTTATTTGTTGAAGAAGTTTGATTACAATTTAAATGGTTTAAATGTTTACGTGGTTACAATTCGTAAGTTTTTTGATCAACGCTTATTAGTAAAAATTAAAGAATTATTTAAGAATTTAACGATGTTTCGTAGACAGCATTAATATCCAGCGCGCTACCTCGGATTCCTTATGTCTAAAATCTAATGTTCTAAAATCGTCATTTATATGTTTTGTAAACGCTGTCGAGTGGGCTTAACCAAAAATAGATAATAAAAAAAAGAATAAAGTGCAATACACTAGTCAATTCATCAATGATGACACATGCGTCATGTGTTTGTGCATAAAAATAAGTAGAAAATCTGATGCAGTCTTAATCACTGGTTAAACGTCAAAAACTCTACTTAATAAACACTTCTGAACAAAAATCTTGGCGCTCCTAAGAAAAAAGCAACATTAAATTTCTGTCCAGAAACGGAACAAAGTTGACTGTAAAAAAATTGTCCTTTATCGATTTTGACATTTCCCCGAAAAACCCCTATAAGATTGATTATTACGTCGTTTTTGCATTCTAGCAAATATTAAAATGAATAAAAATAGTACGTATCAAAAAGTTGTTATAATCACAATCCCATCATTATTACAAAAAAAAAACCAAAAGGACATTCGACAATTTTACGCGATCCACAATACTAGCACTTTATCTCATTACTTATAATGAGATGATGAGTTTACTTAAAACCAGTAAACATCATTCCACATCAAACAGTAAATCTTAAAGAAAGAATGTCATCGTCTTGCTATGGAAAAGCTTACTCTTTACACCGAACATCTGCAATCAATCAGGATAGGAAAGTTTTTGTCCTCACTTCGGTCGAACTAAAAGCTTCAGCACTTGCATCAGTTTATTTGCTCAGCTGTCACCCACAATAACAATCCAGAACTGGGAATAGTGCAAGTGGTCGAGCATCAGTCCCAGCAGCAGGACAAAATGCGTACCAAAACTTTTATTTCCCATCGTCATCGTCATTGCTGACCTTCAAAACGCTATCCGGGCAGCCAATGTGACCAAAATGGAATTGTTACGAAGATGGAAAACAAAACCACTACAGTTTCTGTTTTTTCTCAAGGAACTTCATCCCAACCAGCAGCAGCAGCAGCAGTGGCATAATTTCTTCAATCCTAGTGAGTACCGCTTTCGTGACCACTGCTTGTGATTCGCGTGCTTGGAAAGTATAATAGTCTTAGGAGTTACGATTTCGTTCCCGTTCGCCTTTCTTTTCTTCCAAACTGTGACAACCATCACGAACTTTAACTGGCGGTTCTTCTGCTCTATTCTGTACCGTCCATCGCTTCCACGTCCGGCAGATATGGAAGAGTTTTCGACAAAGATTTCCCACAGGAGAGGAAAGAATTTCCTTTACTTTTGCTTACTTTGTGGCGTGTTCCGTTTAGCTTATGCCAGCTGGAACCCGGTTGCAGTTTACCAAATAGTCGCCAGCAGGGACCGCACAGATTGTTTTAACCGTCAAGTTTATTCATTGTTTTTCTTTCCACAGACGACTCCGGGCCCGCTTTTAATGTTATTCATATTGCAAATATTATTCAACGACATCTCTTTAGCGAATTCCATCGAGGGTATTATTGTTTTCATTTCGATGAGATTTAAAAATATTAATAAAATTCTAGTCTGATAAACTTATTCGCTTTAAACAATCATCTTTAAATAGCTACGCTCTGAATGGGGAACGTTCATTCAGCTTCCGGAGATACCACTTGTCGTCTTCATTAGAATGAGCCCATCTACTGTCCACCGTAATTTCCGGCTATTTTAAGTGTTTTCTTTGCGTGTGTGTTTGTGTGTGTGATTGTTTCTTCCTTTTGATAATTACTTCACTAGCAACAAAGCGAAGGTTCGTGTTTCTTCTTCTGATAGAAATCTAGCAAGTCCAGCTGGTCAGTCAAATGAAGCAACGTACATTAATGCACTCTAACAAGTTCTGAACCAGATCATGCATGCAGCCAGCTTGTTTCATATGTATAGTTGACACTTAATGATTTTCCTTCTTCCTGCTGTGAATTGTTTCGTTCGATGTTGAGTGAGGGAGAGATAAAATTTGTACTGGTGTGGTTTTTCGATTCGGTGCCATTTCATGAAGCGGAAGTAATGCATTTTTAATTAAACATTCTCCGGATGCTGTTAATTCTCGGCCGGACCGTGTTTCTTTTACCATTAGCAGGTGGTTCGACTAGACGCAAAGAGTGTTCATTTGTTGATGAAGCCAAGTTGTTGATTTGTTTAAGATTGTATAAACCTGTTTACAATGTTGTGATGCCATTCTGCATGATAGGAATCAATTACATTAACTAAACATGTTTTCCTTTTCTTTGTCGTTTCAGGTAATTGCTTTTTTATCAATATGCACCACCATGGTATGTATGTAAATGAATTTAGATTTAAACTTAAAGGGTTTTTTTATCTAAATTGCCCAGAATTTTAAAGGTCAACAAAAATACAACTTTATAATCAAGATTGATTTTACAGTTAATGAAAAAAAAACAGGAAGTGCTCGATGATTCGATATGGACTAAAATACTAATGCCTAAAATACTAAAGCTAAGCTAAAATACTAACGTGCTTTTTATTTCAATTGCATAACTCTAAGGCGCAAGGATTATACGTTTATCAGCACAAAATATAATACAAACTTTATTTTTGTTTTACTCATCGTAGAAACAAAATTTTCCTTTTTTTTCTTTTTTTTTATTTGTTATAAATAAATCAATTTGTTTAAAATATTTGATTTATTACATAAAATCAAGAGTCGTATTTCCAGAATGGTGACAGTTCATTGTGTCATTGTAATTTATGTCCATTGAAATTAAGACGCAAAAATAAATAAATAAAAAAACATCTTTCATTAACACACCTTTAATCTTTAATTTTCAAAGACATTATTTCATATATCCCAGACATTTTTGTAGAATAACTAGGTCCTCTTTGTTGGCTTTTGTTGTAATTTTTGTGTGATAGTCATTATATTCGTTAAAAAGATATTGCAGAAAACATTTATATTGAATTAATCATTTGAAGAAATTAGAGATATGCGAATCCATTAAGGTGTACTATCGATATTGATGTGAGGTCGAAATATTGTATTTATACTCTCATAATATACAACAAAATGCAGAAAATCGCAATGGTATGATAAGGAAATTTAATATTTCAACTCCAAATTCGCATCGATTAGATGCTCGCAACTTAGCATAGATAATGATCACTGCACTGTTTACATCAAGTTTTATAGCACGTTCGTTCAAATATATTTGTCATTTTTTCTTATCGTTTTGCACACTTTGCCTAAACAATCCTTGGTTAAACGAATTGCAAATTTTCAAGGTTACTGTATTTTGCCCATGCCATGAATCACTTAGAACGAGGTTATATAAAATCATGCGCTATAATTTAACAACCATTCTGCTTATGGTGAAGCATCCGCTGGCACTTGTTTCGCACCACAGAGCCCAAAAAAAGCCCCGGTTTGCCGTTCGCGCGATGGGCGAAATTTAAATTCCATCCCCGTTGGCTTGGCGATGCGATGGATTTCCACTCACTGATCCCGGAAAATGGATGCTCGTTTACATACTGCCGGTGACACAGATCCACCCGATAACAGAAATCTAATGGAACGAACGTGCCTTCGGTTAGTCTGCGCATCCATGATTTTGCAACCCCCCAGTTCCCTCACTCTCAACCCACCTTCGCGGGGTGAAACCATCACAAGTATCTGTGGGGGTGACTACGTGCCGGTAAACATACTCAATCAGGTGCTTCCCAAAAACAGAGAAAAAAAAACATGGAACCCCGTCACACTGAAGCCAAAAGCGAACGAGCGTTAGGGGATCTGTTTTCTATTTCCCGGGTGGCGCTTTGGATGCTCGAAGCTATGGAGATCGTGCCGTAAATCGAACGGCTGCCATTTGATCCTTCCCTGATACACAGCACTGGCAGCAGTAAATTCTATTGGCAGTAATGCTTTTCGTGCCCTGCTAATCCTTCGCAGTAAATCAAAGAGATTTTCACCTCACTTCTGGTTGGATTTTTTTTTGTTTTTAGGGCTGGATATAGGAAGAGGCACTTGATGCAATAACAAATAATTACACTGTTTGCGGAGAAATTGTTTACCATTCAATATACTTTGCTAATGTAGTTAAGGAGGAAAGCTTTCAACTTTAACACACAACACAAATTAGTTTCTTCGGTGCGTTGTATTTCAAACAACAAGAAAAGCTATAATTTACAGCCGTCGTTGCAAACGGCTCAACCCACTAGTGCCGCTAACAAGTGAAATAATCACCCATTTACTAACGCCTTAAAAACTTTCCTTTTCCCATATCCCATTACCACTTATTGCACTTTTTGCCTGGCACCTTTTGAGCAGCTTCGGTATGTGGCCAACGAAGGATTGTACAGCGATCAAATATCCTGCCACATTTCCTGTGCGCTCGTCTTTCCCGGTCGGATAAAAACGTGCTAAACGTGCAATTAAGTGCAAAGTAGTAGCAAAATGGCTATAAAGCCGTCAATTATGAACATACAGCTAGACACGTTCCTGTCGATTGGACCATATTTGCTTGTGGGTGAAACCATCGTATATCGTTGTGTGACAAGATGCAGTAGCGTAACGCGGCGTTGAAACGAATCCAATACAGCAACGAATAGAGCAGCACCACAAGATAATGATAGGGAACAAACATTTTTCTGCACAGGAAACTGTTGCGATAAAATTGCGTTTTATAATTTAAGTGTTTTCGCCATCAAACTGTCCGTACTTTCTTTATACATATGGATATAGACAGTCCGCTTTTTTTTTTTGGGAAAACGACACTTAGTTTAAAGGAATGAATATAATGATGTCCTACCAAGGAATTATATTTGTTTTGAATCGTTTGTTAAGTATTATTACTAAAAAAGTTGCAACCGTTAAAAAAATCCATATTGTTTATTGAGGTTGCGGTCGTCCACCGAGAATTGTCTGCATAATCTATAACAGTACAAAATCCTAATACTGAGCGACTTAGTCCTGGACGGATATTGAGTTGACAAACGTCGATTGAACATTAAAAAAAAGAACATGCACTAATCGCCAAAAGAGCTGTTTAAGATTATTTTTAAGCTGGATGATCGTCACATTAAAATCCGCCGAATCAAGACACAAGATTAAAAAAAAAACCTTAATACAAATATTATATCAAGGCAGGGATAATTTTAATTTTTAGAAGGATGAGACATTGAAAACATAAAATTTTAACGATGTTTAATAGCAATCACTTTTTAACAACTCGGAAATATATCTAAGTTATCCGTAAGAACCTTAAAACTTTGTAGAAAATCATTTTTACTTCGATACAAACTTTTTCTCTAATTTTCTACCAAATTAATGGCCTTGAAGTTATGTTACGCACTGTATAAACAAGGAATAATGGGTTTATACCAAATATTCATCAAGAAACATCAAATACTGCGGTAGAACTGCATTGCTTTGATTTATTCTTTTCTCTTCTTCAAAGCACTGAATGTTTGCAGGTTTGAATGATTGTTTGTTTGTTTACTTAGGTAGGTGTGTGGTGCAATATGGTTGCGAATGGTTTGTTTGTTTGTTTATGCGCTCAGTTATCTCCTTTGAACCGATGATGATGATCGAATTCAATAGCAAAACCAATTCTCCAAACAGACCACCCGTTGTACGGAAATGCTTTATGAAATCTTCGAATTTGATTTGGATTAGTAAGTGAATAAGTGACGAAACAAGGTCTTTCACATCTAGGAATCTTTGGTGAAATATATCCTAGATTAATTTATTCGCTTACTGCACTGGATAAATATTCATCAAAACAAATGGTTTTTTATAAATCACAATGCCCACACTTTAGAAAAATGAAAATGAAGAGAAAAAAAATCCGGTCGATGGAAAGGCACGAAGTGAATGTGGGCCATCATCCATTTCGTTAAAGTAAACGTTGGCCGAACGAGTACACACCTGCTTGCACAACAACTCACCCTGTTGGAAGCGGTTTGGCTCTGCAAACGATACTCCTTCAAAAAACCGACAACCCGAGCCGAGGTTAACCGGGCTAAGAACAACATGAACCTTTCAAACAGGGAAGCGAAATGGAATGAAAACAGTGCAGCAAAAACCGAAACCACCACTTCCCACCAACCGTGGACACTTGTGGATTCATTTGTCCATTAACTACAATACCAGCCACAGCACTGGTTGAATGTTTGCACGAGCTGTAGTTTAACCAGGGTACACCGGGAAAAACGCCCCATGCAGGGTAATTATATTCACGGAAGAAGATTGTGATAATATTTAATTGCTTCAGAAGTTAGTTTGCACAATGATGAAATGTTAGTTGAAGAATACAATTCCTAAATCTCTGTTCTTCATATTTATACATGGAATGCTCAGTGTACTTAGAATAAATTAAGCGCCTAAAGGTAGGCAATTACAACCACACGAATCAATAGTTTTACGTTTTGCAATTGAAATTTTAAATATTCATTTCAATACGGTGTTATAAATACGTAAATCAATAAACTAAAACTTATACATAACACGAACTTCTAATAATATATTTTATTTCTTTGTTTAATAGCTGGAAATAACAAAAAAAAGGTTCTTCATGGAGATTTTGGGTTGCATTCTAAAACAGTCTGGTCACCGAGAGGATAGACGGTTTTTGTGGACGTAAATGATCTGGTTGAGCTCCTGTGATCAATAGGCAACAGGTCTTTAACTCAAATACTTGTGAATCGTAAAATTCGTAAAAAATTGTTGTAAAATTCCATTTATTTTCCCATCAAACGTTCCGTAAGACAAGATGATCTCTTGTTAATGCTTCTCTCCATCGTTTATCTACATACTTCCATTCATAATTGAAATCGAAAGTATTTGTACTGAGCGTGATTACCTCATTGTATTGAAACAAAGGAATTATGTTTCCAAATGATATCCACGGTGCTATGACCAGCAACTGGGACATCGTCATCCAAATCTGCCGGGATATACTACATTACCACAGGGTTAGGAACCTATGTGCGGTGAATGTGAAATCAAATCCGGAACGTGCCCCCGTAGCCTGAAGGACTCACTAAACGGGTACGTGTTAAAAATGGCCGACATGGCCTCTAAGGTCGTTAAGCCAAGAAAAAGAAGAGTTAGGAACCTTAACCTGTGCCGTAAGAAAATCTTACTGAACTGGTTCCTGTTATCAAAAGAATGCTAAATTGCGCAAATATGTGGCGCTCACTCGATGTATATCGCTACGATCACCTCTCCAATAGGAAATTTCTTTTTATGCTCTTCTGCCTGATCGTGAGGCACTGCATCTTCACATTCCGGCCCTTAAATCATCTACTCTCCTATGCAATATGTACGAGAAACATAAAGAAAGTGTGTGCTTTGGAACAACATACATCTTCAGAGCAAAGATCGTGCCTAACGAATAACAAAATAACTACTGCAACTGACTTATTTCGTCGTGCGAAGAATTGTCTCTCCTAAGTCTACGTATTGTCCTTTTGAAGACACTTTAGACCATGAGTTTCTTTTATACCCGAGAGTCGGTTCAGAATGTAAAATTAGAGTTCAATTATTTTCATACTCCTATATTTAATGGAATAAAAGCAAAACGTACCAGTAAATAGTTTTATCATCATTATATCATTATAGCAAATTATATCATCCACATTTCCTATATTTGATCCACATTCGATATTTGATATTTGATTTTTATTTATAAAACTCAACAGATCATGTGTAGACCCTTGAAGCCTTGAAGTATAAAGTTTATTGGTCATATCTCAAACCATTCCTATGCAAAGCGTTACAACTCTTTTAGAACCATTTTCTTTGAAATGGTGGATCTCAACTAATTATCTATACTTTTCTATACCTGTACCCGTACCTAGATTCGCTAGATTTTCTGGCTTCGTAGTAATCAGTGGTCTTGATAACTTTCAGTCATTCCTTTTTTTGTATCTATCGAAATATTTTAAATTAATTAGTTAGTGGTTAGTTCATCGTTTTTAATACTTTTTTAAAAGTTTAGGTTACGTTGGCTAAGTATTTAATTTAATACCCAAATCTGGAACACTTCAAGTAATCAAAACTACACTTACCTGTTATGATCAATATATTTGACATAAATCGAATAGTAATTTTTATGTTTCAAACTTATTTTAATTTTCATAAAATTGTACATGGTGGGATAAGTTTCCACAACACAAAAAAAAAGTTTACTCACCCATCGCACCGTTCTTGGGCCACTCAACTCAATAATAATTAAGACAAACCCGAATTGGTTGTTGAACAGATTGTAAATGGATTGTATTTTTGGTCAAACTTTTTCTCTGTTTCATTTCCACTTGCTCGAAAACAAAACAAATCTCCAAATTCAATCGTTCTTTTCGTCGTACTGCCCTCGAGTTACAACTTCGAAAGCATTCTTCCCCCGCTCCTTAGAAAACAGTCCAATATAAGTCAATTAACGAAAACACTGTGTTGAAGCATTCTGTACCAAACTTTCCTCCGGACTTTCTTTACCCTGCGCAATCAAAACTCTTGCCAGCGTGTATCGATACGAAGGTGACCCAAACCACCAATATTGATATAATTTCTAGTCAAAATCATACCAACGTGTACGTTTGCACTGGGTTTTAGGTTGTACCAACGTTCTAGGCGGGGGTGGCATTGATCGTCCAAAATCGCCAACCCGGTCATCTGCAATGGGAAGGCCCACCAGACGGTTGAAAGGTTTTATTATTTGATAAACAAACTTGAACCACAATTGGCAGACAGCAAATTAATTGTTTGCAACAATTTTGGCCAGTCGCGTCTTGTGTCATCCCCCCCCCCACCGAGCGACGAATCGGAT
>CM028105.1:8719299-8729789 GCA_016170015.1 Anopheles longipalpis | reverse complement strand
TGAATAACACTGAGAATTTTAAATTCACACTTTAATCATGACCTTTTGGAGCAACTATTGACAATTAAAACACTCATTTAAGAGTTAAATCACTCAAAAAGAGTCATTCTGCGATATGAATATTTAATAACTAATATTGGTGGTGTGCTTCTGATTTGTGAAAACTAACATTTGAGAGAATATTTCATGTAATTAGATGTAGAAACTTTTGATAATGATTGCAATGTTAAAATGTTAAACATATAGATTTAACAACAAAAAACACACACCATAATGTCAAAATGGAATAGATCATTTCACACACAAAAAGGAAAACAAAACAAAAAAAGTTGGATAGTATCAAATGATACTCAGTTGATACTCAGTAACTTAAAATGTTTTGTTAAAAAAATTGTATTTTTCAATAATATAGAGCCACAACTCATTATTTGAAGCTGTTCCAGCTAGTTGAAACCCTTTTTATACTCATTTTATAAAGATATCCCTATAATTCAATTGACTCATCATCGCTCTGGACGATGACTTGGAAAGTGGTTTCAGTTCGTTTGAAAGTATCGAATCATTCTATTTGCCCAGAAACGTCGGCATCTTTAGCTCTTTTTCACTCTAAATAGATAAAGTAAGCAGAATCTGCCAGACAACCTAAGAATGGATGAGTGGATTGGAATGGCTCACTAAACACTATCTGCTTGTCTGTAGGTAGGTCTCTGCTGTCTAGCTCTGTATCTGTAATAACGCTTTGCTAACGCTAAACAGACAAACAGACGACAATCAATTGAATCCATTCCACAAAAGGACACACGCTTTGGTTGCGTTCCTGCTGCTCAGCTGTGAAACCACAGCTCTGGTTCATCTTTATCCCGACAGTGCATTCAATCGAACTAATCAGATCATACCACCAGCAGCCGTAGTATCGCAATCAAAATCAACAAATAAATAGCAACACTTTCCACCAGTGGCACTGACGCCCTGATCGAGTTTGCATGTGTCAACATTCTTCAGATAATTTCACCCCGTTGGTGCGCACCCCATCTTTTGCTCAAAAGAGGCAGCACGAAGAAAGTACTTCATCTATAGAAAGCAGTAATGATTATAGCACCGATCTCTTATGCAGCAAAGCCATCGGCATAGGTAGATTGTGAACGAGAGGTACTAGGTGTTGTGATCAAAAGCAGATGAAGAGTTTTCTCATCATTTATAATGACAACATCTTTTCAATTAAACTTCATAGACGACAAGCTTTGCCAATTTAGGTTTTGTTTTGCCATGTATACACACTATCATGCACACTTATTGCACTTAAGATGATAAACATGTTTTTTTACATAAGATCCTTTCTTTTAGAATCCATTTTGGTGTTATCTTGAAAGAACAAAAAAAAACACATTAATTCGCACTACAACTTTTCTGTCAAATTAAAATCTCCTAACTGCTTTGGCTGCTCGGTTGCTTGCAGACACACTCTTTATCTGGTCTGCTGGCACCTGGTTTGGAAACAACTTTCCAGCCATTGCTTCTGCCATTGCCATCCACTACTATGCGATACCAGAGTAAAGTTCCTTTGTTGCCGTTTTGATGGTTCTAGTTGGAAACCATTTTTTTACTTCAAAGCAGACTTAAAATCCTTTCCCATACTGCCTGTAGGGTTGCAACTCGGATAGGATTTTCCTAATTGTTGACTATCTAGCAAACTCTGCCCAGGTCTCCCCCCTCGTTACCGGAGGCTGGGTTGTTATTCCTAGCTTTTCTTTTTGGTGTCCCTTTTATTCTCACGTTTTGATCATGTTTACCACCTGGCGAGGTAAGGTTCCGCCTTTTTTTTTCCTTGCCTTTTCCCCCTTTTTTTTGTAGACATTTTTGTGACTTTTTCAACCGTTGTGTTCGTTGGAAAATGTAGGAAAGTTTGAATTCAATTTTAACTTTTACCAGTTCCTGCCGCAGGATACTGGAGGATTGGCACCCGGTGCCGGTAGCACTTTGGAACAGTTCTGCAGTTGAACGTGTCAGGTTCGTAGTTTACATCCGGTGGATGATTCAACCTTTCCGTGCTGTGTGTGTGTGTGAATGATTTTTTTACCATAGTTTTGTGTTGCCACTTCATATTTCCATATAACGATGCTGCAAAACACAAGCTTAGCACACGTTTGAAGCCGACACAAACTATGGGGTGAAAAAAAAAATTTAAACCACCTGCTTGTATGTGTGATTATCGGTCGTGCTGTGAGTGTTGAATAAATTTTTTATTCCTCCTCTTAGGTGGTGACACAGCAACAGCAATAACAAAAAAAACACACACACAAACCCACCACTACTGTTCCATGCATAGGAAAGTGATTTCCAACGAGGGAATAATTATGCAATTATGCATTGCAAGCAGATAGCAACAAAAACCAAACACTGGACTGTAACGAAGTGTAAAGATGGTTTAAATGAAGCTCTTTACACGGTGGTGTGCATTCGACACTTAGCCGCTGTGTGCTGTAAATGAAAAGCAAATAATGCAAAATAACTAAAGTTTTTTTTTCTTCTTTGTTTTAATTACATTCGCGAAGCCTTACACTGAGTTAGTTCGACGGCAGCGCTGGAAGTTGTTATGTTGTTTTTATTTTTCTTTCCGAGTTTTTTTAAGTCAATGATCGATTTTAATATTCTATTTAAGATTCCCTTTTATTTCGAAAAAAAAAACATATTTCTAAATAAAATAAAAACTGTAATATAAACAAATGTTAAACAACGGTATTTTAGAGTTGTTAATGGTCTTCAAGAAACATTTGTTCAATAAATCACTTAATTGTATAGGAAATATTCAATGCAACCATTTTAATTCAGAAAAGACCAAGCAATAAATTATTTAACATACAATACTAATACTCTTTAGTGAACACAGTTTTCAACAAGAGACAAACAATTTTTATGTTATTATTTATGTCTGTAAATATGTATGCTCGTAAAAGTTTTATATAAAACAAAATTAAAGTTTAGCGAAAAATAAAAAAATAAACCTTTATATCATAGTTAAGTATTTATATAACAAAAATGTATTGAATTTAACAAGCGCTATTCTGGGCCTACTCTTGTAAAGCCATTAATATTAAATCATAGAAAATAAAAAGCATTAAAAAATAAGTGAACTCCATAAATAATACCATACTGTTAAATATGCCGTCATGGCATGTCATGAGAATAGCACCCAGGTAATTTGACATTTAATAAAGTATTTCCAGATATTGCTGTTCACAAGCATACAGAAATAATTTGTATAAGCGACTAGTTTTTGAAGTGCAATTTTAGTATCGATAAATTATCAAAAACGTTACAGAAAACTCAGTAGAAAGGTTTAAGACACTATTATACCAGTTAAAAACGTTCAGTGAGTGAGCCAGTCAATGAGAAGTTTGAAAAAGTTTGCTTTAGAATTGAAAATATTGAGTTTTAAATTCGAGCGTCCTGCTGGACAATGAAAGCTTACTTGCTCGGAAATTTTCAATAGTTCGTCTCATTTCTGTAGCAAAATTTTGTGAATAAACTTAATGAAACACGAATATTTTATTCATTGATCCAACGTTCCAGAGATTTATTGTCAAATTAAATATTCTTTTTCTAAATTACTTCTTTGAACTCCGGGAATAGTTTGAAAAAAAGATCAAATCAAGTCAGTCCGGAGGAAATAGAATTCTCCAAAGCTTCATATGCCACACCGTACTATTTCTTGGAACCCTTCAATGACACTGATTTTTTACTTATGCATTTAACATTCTTACACTTTTACCCATTTCGCTCGGAAATCATGAAAGTAATTGTTATTTAATTACGTACGCTAGACCCAACCAGTGTCCCAAAAAAGCCCCCATTATACATCAAATGCAACCGAACCGATGCAACAATGCATTTGTCCGGCCACTGCATGTGCGTCATTCAATTACGACACTATACTGCTGCACATTTTGGTAGCAGCGTTCCAAGCCATCACGTACCGGTTCCACACTGAATCTCACCGAACCGTGCACAAGCCCATTGGAAAGCTCGAAAGAATCTTCTAATTATGTACCAGTTGGTAGGGTGGATTCCCTTTAACCACAAGGCCCAAAAGCAAACACCAGCTTGTGTCTATCGGTCGTTTCGGAGAAACATTCGAGAAGCACATTCGCACTTCAGTATAGCGGCCAGAGCCGGTCCAGACACACTTCGCAGCATTCGTTGGCTAATAGACGTTCTTTCTAATTTTTATTTCCTTCCCATTGCTCCATCTCATTTCCAGTGTTGCCGTTGGTGCTGCACTGCACAGCCGAGCAGCAAAAATTTCGACTGACACCGGTGGATCTGGTCGCTTCGGAAGGCACCGAGGCACTGTTGCGATGCGAAATCCACAACGCAGCCGGTTCGGTGCAGTGGACCAAGGATGGTTTTGCGTTGGGTAAGTAATAATTTCATAAAATTTCCATTTCCAACCTTCTCCCATGGTCCGTACGTAATGAAAAACCGAGCCCTTAATGGTTCAACTACGGGCGACCACCCGATAGGCCATTGGCCCCCGTCAGCATTCGCAGTGCAGCTCGTTTTGCTTAAAAGTTCCATCCAGAAGCTGCAGTAAAGTACTGGTGCTGTAGCCGGTATGTCGAGTGGATGGAAATGATAATCACTGTTCCGTTGTACGCGACTCGTTGGAACTCAGGACATACGCTTTGTGTGTGGAAGAGAAATGGGAAACCATTAGCAGGCAGCAACACACTACAATATGTACCAAAAACTAAACTCCCTTCACCAACAGAAAAAAAGTGTCTTTGTCTAAGTTTACTAAAAATGAAAAATATGTGAATAGTTTTTTTAGTTTTAGATTTTCCCACCAGCGGGATGCGTTACACGATGCATTGTAACGCATAACGCGGGTATTGCCAGGGAAAAATAATTGATGGTCATCCAAATTGAGCTCCACATCAGTGTGGCCCTTCAATCAGCAGCTTTTCGGGGTGTTTTTTTTTCACAAAGTAATTTCCATTTTTTATTCATTTCATACTTTCTCCCATGTGAAAATAGGGTTCACACAAAGCATACCAGGTTATCCGAGGTATTCGGTACTCGGTGACAGTGCCCAAGGTATCTACAACCTGCGCATAGTGAACGTCACGCTCGAGGATGATGCCGAATATCAGTGCCAAGTTGGCCCTTACATGCATCACACGCTGATCCGTGCCAAGGCAAAGCTGACCGTAATAGGTAAGTGAGACCACCATGGGGAGTCACCTGTTTTTTTCCTTCTTCTAGTTTTGCATTGCATTCCCATTGGCCCACATTCTAGAAACATACAGTTTTTTATCAACTTCAAGGTGAACATTCAAGCTTAGTTAACTTTTACATTTTTTAATACTATAATACTGCCACTGGGAAGAGGGGGGAACACGCTCACACACAACCTAGCTTTAGTGTGGGAGCGTGACGGTGTGTCGCCAAATAACTTTCAACTTCAAGCATCGACTCGCATCGCAATGCCAGCTGGTGCTCATTAGCAAGTGCCGAAGCGCCAACTCGGCAACACGGCTGTAGGAAAATTAATATGAACCTTTTCCGGAATGTTGACACAAAAGTGGAACTGCGCCATTACCGTCTGGGTACTTCTGTTTGATACTTCATTTTGCTTTCCTTTTTTTCGGTTATATTTAATTTTTTTATTTTGCTTTTTACGTTGTCTCTGGTCGTTTTTACTTCTTTCTCTTTTTTTTTTTTTGATTGGAAAAATAACCCATCTGGGTACGTTGTCATTCCGAAAAAAAACACAACGAAGCTGAGCGAAAATATTACTTTAATGGTGCAGCGAGAAATGGAATCAAAAACGTGCTTTTACAGTTCATATGAGCTTTTGTTCTTTTAAGCAGCAACCTGATCATGAAATCTTCCATTGCAATGGGTTTTTCATTTACTTAACCGTCAGTTCTGACATTATTTAATTTCCTTCTTACGTAAAATGTTTTCAATGAATTCGTTATTAAAATTCTGTTAACAAAAACAACTTGAATAAAATTTTACAAATCAATATGTAATTTAAATTCATTTAAGGTTAGTTTATTCCGTATGCGTTCGGATACGAATGATTCTCCTATCACTATGTAACCTTCTACCTTACTCTATATCAGAGCACTAAGAAATGCGTTGTCCATGTTTCAAAAAGCATTATTTGTACTAATTTTCTTTAACAATGGCTAAGGGAAAACATTAGTTGAAAAATATAGCTCTAGAAGCGATGCAAAAAAAGAAATTTTTCAGAACTTGAATAATGTTAAAAGGACAAACAAATCGTAAACAAACTCACGATATTGAGTATTGAGCAATCTCGAATCGATTTCTGATGCAATATACTCCAAATCTTCACATTTTGAATATTGGAGTGCAGTTCGATGTATGTTGTTATGATTCTTTGACACATTAAATAATTTATTTAATATTGCGTTATTATTCACTCTATTTCACAAATTGTTAAAGAATACAATTTTATGCCTATAAAACAAAGAAATTGCTAAAATAAATTTGTAAAATTACTACAATAAACCAAAATCAATCCTGCTACTCTAATTCTCTTCCCAGCAGTTCAAGTTACATGTTAACTCTCCAAATTAATATTATATTTTCTTTAAGAACCATAGCAGATTACAAAAATAGTTAATCATAAGTGCAATTAATTTGAAAATGACGATTACTCCAAACCTTTCGTATTTTCAATCTTAAAACAAATTCAGCAATTGATGACCAAAGTTGCTAAAAAGCTAAATTGTGCTGCATTGCTAAATTTTCTACATAATTTTCTACATAAGTTATTTATTTATCAACGAGACCAACGATGAACAACCGCTTTAGTAAAATCAAATCGAAGGTAATATTACTATCATTTCTCGAGCTTTATTACGGCGAAAAAGTACTCGTTTTGAAATTAGACGAGCAAACAAACCATTAAAATATTTAACATATTTTCACTCTATAAATAAGCAAGCGAAAATCTTTCGAACAATCTTTAGAAAAAGCAGTTTCCTAACAACAGTTCCACATAAGCATCTAACGCTTTCATTGTGTGACACTATTTGCATTCCCAAAGCGAACTGTATCACAACACTTGACACTATACACCATTGCCGATCACAAAAATCCAAACACTGTCACACGTTCCAACATGTCAATAACCTCTGCATATTCATACAACACCCATCGAAAGCAAAAAAAAGAAACGAGAGAAAAAGAGAGAAACCTCTACTACCAGCAAAGGAATTCAAATCCTACCCAGCTAACGACCGGTGGCAGCATAAATCATCATCCAACTAGTGAACCAGCCTCTTCTTACTCACCTTACCGGGTTGGAATTCTAATAAATAAAGAAGTGCAAAACGGGGGTAACAACACACGGGAGCAAACAAAAAACCAAATCTCTCACCGCACTTCACAAAACCACTGCGTTGGCGCGCTTTCGGAACCGGGTCGGGGGGTCCCTGAGTGGGTTTAGTTTGGGTGGGGGCGGTGGATGGGGTGGAACAGTCCTAAACACGCAACACACTCGCCGAGCTGTCTGCAAAGCATCTGCATCCCATAAATGATGCACGGGCTTAAATTCAACACAACCCCTGGGAGGTAGGGAGGAAGAGGAGAAGGAGAGGGATTAAGGAAACAGGTGGGTATCCACTTTTGAAATCCAGAATCCGTTTGACATCTGTACACTTCAATGTTAGTTTTGTTTCGTTTTTTTTTGAAACCCTCCTTCTTGCAATGGTTTTGCAAGCGAAACATCATTGAAGCATGTGGTAGCGATGTCACTCGGTATAGGTTGCCACGGCCAGCGCCCGTGTCAAAGAATTCTAAAGTCTCGCTGTCTATGAATGTTCCCGGGGAAACAGCAAAACCAAAACTCCAGTCCGAAAATGGAACCAGACGTGCAATTATTGTAATTAAGGTGCCCGCGTACTACTCATCACACCGGGTTTTTTGCTTCTGTACCTTGGTGGCCATGGCCAACCATTTCCTCACCCAGCCATGTCCCTAATTGTATCCCTTTTTTTGTTATTGCGCAAAGTGTGATGGAGCATTGAAGCTTCATTTGAGGCTGGTGGCACTCTTCAAAAATTCATTCAACTCTTTTCAGTGGAATCGTGCCCGTGGTGCACTTGTGCATTTCTTTTGCACACTGTGACGGGCTCGATTCATAATCCGAACCTTACTGCTGTTGCTATCACTTATACCAGATACCAGATGCCAGACGTGGATGGGCGGGAATGCTAACCGACAAAGCGTCAAGTGTCACGCGACTGTTTTGTGAAGCATGATCCCCATACCCCACGCATCTTCCCCCCTTTTCTCTCTGTGCTACTCCACGAGTCGTACACTTCGTGCGATCAGGTCTCTGGTGCTCTGTTATTAAAAATTTTATGACGACTATTTTATGCACCCTGCGCCACACTTGTGTGCTCCAAACCCCACAGGCTTGAGTTTCTTTTCATTATCAAACTCCAGCAAAAAAAAAATCCAAACACCCGCCTGGTTGCGGCCTCTCAGCTGCTGCATGGGATGATAACGATAAGCGTCTCTGGGATAATGCAGTGTGGGACAACAACGAAAAAAAAAAACACACGGCAAACCTGTAACGGTGTGAGTTGCGAATGAAGTTGCGTTGAAAAAGAAGTGAACGCTGGGCGCTGTAAAGATCCTTGTTGCCCTGGCGCGTATGTAGTAATGGAACAGCGTGAAATAGAATGGTTGGGCCGAACTAGTTTTACACACCGAGACAACCCGCGTCCCGCTACGTACACCGAGTTGCCCCCCGGTTTCCAGTAGGTACTTGGTAGACGAAACTTGATACTTTCGGCGGGAGGGGTAGGTACCTGCCCTACGCTACTGACTACTCCATCTCCTGAGGAGAAGGTTTGCCGGAAGGTACCCGACTATGAAAGAGTTTTCCCGGCTGCACGAGGTTCAAACAAAACGAGCTGGTATGCCCTTTTGTCTCCATGTTTACACGGTTGTTTGCACGGACGAAATGAGTGTATTATTTCATACACTTCCTTCACATTTTCCGCATGCCGACAAGCGCCTCCACGCGGAACATGCACTCTCTCGTACACCTCGTCCCACGGTCGCGAGCTGGATGATGTCTCGAGATTGTGTAGAAAAGTTTTCACATTAGCCGCTCTAGTACCGCGTGGGTGTGTGTGTTTGGCCACGTAAAACTGGCGCACGCGTGCCACACACTGTGTCCTCGTTCGCGGTTCTGTTCTGTGGTTGTGCTGAAGTACCTCACCGCGTGAACGATGACTGCAACTACCAGTCTTCCTTTTCAAACGAGCTTGTCTGGGGTCTGGAATCTCCCGGGGGGAGTGAATTTTACATATATAAATGTATGTATATCTTTATATATCAAAACAAAACGAACAAAGCTATAGTACGTCACCTCTTGAGACGAACTGTAAACACTTCAACCGAAAACCGCATGCAACGCGACGCAACCAGAAAAGGGGGTGGACAACGAAGCGTACGAGAGTTTGTCGCCCGAAGGGGAACACCCGGTTGCTGATTATCACCCGGTTTTGCAAGTATTACCGAAGCTGTTGATAGGGTGATACCATCCCCAGTCAGATTCCTCCCTGCCCGTTACTACCTGTGCGTAACGCTGCTGCCCGAGGACTTTTCCGCGTCCTTACAGATGGATTTCTCAGTTTGGCAAAGGATTGGTTTTCGAATTTTTGTCTTTTATTTTATTCTTTGTGCCTTTTTTCCCCCGGTACCGACACCGCCAGAAGGTGAAGATTAAAACGGATGATGATTGTTTGTGGGCCGGGAATTTGATCCATTTTGAAAATGGGTGCACATTTTACGAGTGCCTCCAAGCTCATTTTCCATTCTTTTAAGTCGATGCGTACTCGTAAAACGTTCGGTATTGGGTGTTTCTTATTTTCTTTTACGGGTTTTTAAAACATTGTACGGGCTTTCAATCATGCTTACCATTTAGAAGATCTCTTTTTTTTTGGTGTCAAACAAAAGTACGCATACGTTCCGATCAAACAGCTGAAACCGTTTCTAAGAGCTTGTGTTTCAGCGCCATGATTAAATTCCTAACAAAAGTGTTGGAAAGGAAAAGCATTTGGAAATTCATCAGAAATCGTTTATTTTTTTCTTCTTCTATCATTGATAACACCCACGTGTGCCGTTGATCTCTTCCATCTGCACCAGCTGTTTTTTATGATCTGAAAAAAGATTTAGATAAAAGGGTTGTTTCTTCTCACGAGATGTCTTTCTTCTTAGTGCCTTTCAATGTAAAAAAGTTGCTCAATAAAATATATATTATACTCAATGATATCTTAATTTTTTCTTCATCAATTCAAGCAATTAATCAGATCCTTCATGTATCTTTAAAAAAAATTGAAAAAATGTTACATCGGCACAACGACACCAAATTATAAAATTTCCGAAGATAAAATTAAAAGCTAAAAAATTTTGAAAATGAAAATCTCTCATAATATTAA
>CM028105.1:8631407-8715530 GCA_016170015.1 Anopheles longipalpis | reverse complement strand
ATATCTTATTTTAGTAAAAGAGATTGTAACTTTAATAAACAAATTGTTTTAAACAGCTGCCATTTGAAGCGATAAACCTTTAAAGAAAACTCGAAAAACCTTGAAAAGTACCTAGTTTGCATACCATATAAACCCAATTAAAAAAAACAATCAAAACACTTTAGCGAAATCATTTACTCTTTGTTCATAACAATGTTCCGATCATTCACTGATTGGAAATACCATAAAAGCATCGCGTACGCCTATCGGGGCATCTTTCAAATGCGTGCTAGCTTCACGCCCTTTGAACTCATCTCTACGCTGTTTTGTGGCTGTAGCTCATAAATCAAATCCTTTAAACCTTCCCTACAGCACAATTACTAGACATTTATCCCTTTGCCGTCTGGTAGGAGGAATGCCATGCGAGAAAACGAGCAAAATTCGCATCGGAACCAACACCAAAGGACCTGCAGCCAAATTAGCCGTACCGATGTTACGGAGGTTCGCACTAATTAGTTGCCTATTTCGGAATGCAACCCCGTTCGAAATCGAGCTGTAGCATGTGCAAAGGCACCGGGCAAAACCCCAGTAATGGATCGAATGCTTATCTTCATTACGCAGACAGCATACCGATACGGCTTTGCACCGGGCTGTGGTACGTCTCGGCTCGGTCAATTGGAAGAATTCCGGTGCAACTGCCTGCACTGGTTGCACCTTCTCCCGCAGCAAAGGTTTCTGCTTATGATTTCCAAATAACCTCAGATGCAGATGTACGATTGCAAGTAATGATAGCCACAATCTTTACCATGTCAGCCGTTGCAACCCTCGGGTTTTCTCTCTAGCGCTAATATCTCTCACTTGCAGCCGACGCATCAAGCGCGTTCCCGTGCGTACGGCGTGTGATGCTATTTCACTCTCGACGAGACGAGATTTCGTAGTAACTGCTGACTGTTGCTGGTCATACGCATGGTTTACCATACCCGATTGCTGATGAAGACGAATTCTGATGCAAAACGGGAAGAGACTGAATAATAAATCGAACCATCGTTGGCAAAGCACTACATCATGGCGCACACAAACCCGCACACACAGGCAGGAGAGGTTTCCCATAGCTGCGGGTGAATTCACTTCATTCCAACGCAGTTGAGTCGGACACACATACACGATCATTAACCGGGGGTGACGTCTTTCGCACGTGCACGAACGTTGGCATAGCTATTTGGTATGTTCCCGTGGCGCAACGTCTCGGTATGCAATTATCCGAACGAAATGATACGACTTACAGTTATGAATATCTGAATCGATTCCAAATCATTTGCATAATTTACTTCTCCGAGAAAAAAACACACATTTTCCATCCTACGTATCCTTACGTATTGTTAGAATTATTGCCGCATACATCTCTTCGACTCAAATTGGTCCTCTAGAAGGAAACGGAGCTTCGGATGGTAGCATAAAAACGAAAAANTGAATTCACTTCATTCCAACGCAGTTGAGTCGGACACACATACACGATCATTAACCGGGGGTGACGTCTTTCGCACGTGCACGAACGTTGGCATAGCTATTTGGTATGTTCCCGTGGCGCAACGTCTCGGTATGCAATTATCCGAACGAAATGATACGACTTACAGTTATGAATATCTGAATCGATTCCAAATCATTTGCATAATTTACTTCTCCGAGAAAAAAACACACATTTTCCATCCTACGTATCCTTACGTATTGTTAGAATTATTGCCGCATACATCTCTTCGACTCAAATTGGTCCTCTAGAAGGAAACGGAGCTTCGGATGGAAACGGAGCTTCGGAAAAACGAAAAACTAAAGCGAGGCGAATAAATGACATCTATTGAAGTGTGTTATCATGGAGATAAACAAACATTTCACTGCTTACTGTCAAATATTCATTATTTACTTCATACATGATTCATGGTACGAGGGCATGAAGTAATCAGTGATATATTCATTACGATATGCATTACGATGTATTCAAACAGTAATGAAGCACCATTGCATGCTGCTCGAAGGATGGTTGACTTTACAGCAGGAAAGAACAACATGAAGAAACATTCTGATTGAATGATTGTTTTTTTTTTCAGTTGACTGTTCACTGCACTAGGAATATTTATTTATCAGCATTAGGTTTTTATGGGGTTTTCTTGAAGTTTAAAATTATGAGAACGTTTGCTCAATTCTAAGCATTGAGAAGGAAATCAATAGAGAAGCAAATCGATTTTCTGAGTTGGTGAAAAACAAATCTATTTTCATCCTTTTTTTCCTCTACGAAAATGTCGAAACTTCAGCGAAACTATCGAAGTTAACCATTAACGGAAGTGGTCGAAGCATCGTTTAAGAGTTAAAGATCGACATTAAAGCAATTTAATTTCAAAACAAGCCACACCAATTAACACAAAAAATGGACCTAATTTTCATTTAAATCTTTACCAAACAAAATGATTACTAGCGATAAGACTTGTTTCAACTGCTGTAATATTGAGTGAAAATGATCGTTATCAAAGCACGGTGAAGCAGCTCAAAAGCCGGCCAAAGCAGAATTAATGGCCAGGTAGGTTTTAGTGTGGATTTGGTGGGACTGAAAGTGAATCTTTTATTATGAGTTGCTTCCATATGATGTCAACGACTGAACCGTTTGATGCTATTGTCCGGAAAAAGAGGTATTAAGTATCTTTCATGACATTAGCAGGTTGCACAAGTCTCAAATAGTTCGTCACTAACTTAAGAACCTTTTGTGGGAAGTTTTAATGCATTCCCATTTCTATGTAAAACTCTCTTAATGAACAGGAGTTAAGCGAAGATAAGAAATAACTATTGTATGCTGTATGTTGTTTTATAATAAAATTATGCATTTTTTATGGAAATTAGCTATTACATATCATATAATGTCAAAACAAAGGGTAAAAACAGTTTGCTTCCGTATGAAGGTATGAGATGAGAAGATGAGATAAACGATATGAAATATAATATATAATACAACAGAAAAATATTTGATGTATAATATAATACTACATACATAATTTAAACATAAACAAGTAAGACAAAAGTGTTCCAAATTCTTATATCAAACGTCCGTGATATAAAAAATTATCCTCTCCAGTGTGTGCTATTCAAAAAACCAAAGCAAGGAAAAAATAAACCAAGAGTTCACCACTTGGAAATTATCAACCAACCACTTGAAACTACGCAGACAGGCGCTTGCGGCGTGTGAAACCCTGATCCCGCTTTAGCAAAATTTTAAACTCTTTCCCAGCATTAAGCTCATTTTATATGCAAAAACTGATCGATTTTTTGTCGTGTTGTTGCTACGAACAAACTTCTCTCGTTTAAATCTTGTCAACGATTATCCTTCCGTCAACATTCGTATCCGCCATTCGGTTCGGTATTCGTATCATCCAATTCAAGCTGTCAGGTTGATGGTTTTTGTTTTTTTTTTTAATGCTGAATAAATCCTGTTTTTCACATAATCCCATCGGCTCACCCAACACCCGTAGCTATAGTTGAAAGTATTTATATCCGGTTTTTTCCCCCTTCTTTTGTTTGGTTTTCCACTTTTTCTTCAAAAACCATCCAACATGCATTGTGCTTGCTTCCGTTTCCTGTGCTGGCGAACGAAAGAAGAAAAAAAAGAGCACATTTCCCGCGATCCGTTGTGCCGAGGCCGAGTGTCGTTTTGGTTTGTTCGAAAGCTGCAAGAGCATCAGTCTCTTTAAAATTTTAGCCTTTATTTTCCTTCAAACCAACCAACGTATTGTTCTGAAGGTGACCCGGAATACCATCGTCTTGCCACAGTTTTCGGTGCGCTGGTTAAATAAAAAAAGCGATAAAGGGAAAAAAGAAATGTACAGCTACAGAGCAAACCAGCAAGAACTAGAAGAAGTGGAAAAGAAAACGCTAAAAAAATACTCCTCTTTTCGAACGCCCGAGCAATAGCAAACAAAAGGTTAGAAAATGTCTCCTTAAAGAAAGCACACAAAACACACACACACACCGAACCTAACAAATGAAACAAAAAAATATATCTGTACAGCAAACATTCACATCTTAACACAGACAAATGGTTAGCAAATTGAAATGAACGGAATGATGTAGACGTTTTGTGCCAGCATCGTTTTCTCTAAATTTGTCCCCCTCTACCTAGCCTCGTCGTCATCCACACCCATAACCCTCTAGAAGGAGTTTCAATGGCCCCCATATACAAACGATGAGAAAAAAGAAATCGTTCAAAATTTCCACCCTACTCCGCACCCATTCTTTCATTTTTTGTGGGTCATTTTCCATCACAAAGTGTATAGTGAAAATGCAGAAAAATGTAGTTCATCCACCACTACCACGGACTAGAACAGTCAACCATTCGGCATTGTATGTTGTACTCGTTGCAGTTGTTCAAAATGCACCATAATGCATACGGTACAAAAACTACCATGATGAAGTACGTACAATAAAAATTGGTAATGAAAAATTGATTCCACAAAGAAGTGCTCCCCACTCCAAAAGTCCAGTGCCGGATGTGGAAAAGCATATTTTACGCAGAACAATGGTATACTGTCTCACGAGCGGGGTGTATCGTTTATAACGAGCAACGAGTGAAATAAATTTGCATCGTAAAGATTATCCTTTGGTCGCTGGTTGTCCATTTCGTCTTGTGGCGCCATTGCTATCCACTACAAATTGAATACTTTAGATAAGTTAGACTTGCAATTTATCATTTAATAAATACTAAAGCTTTGTTTAATATTGATATTATTTCCTTTTTGTAGTCAATTATTTAAGGCTCATAACGAACGATACTAAGGGATAGACTAAAAGATAGATTAAACTCGAGAAGAAATCAATTTTTGCAAATAATACTTTAATAATATACAGAGATATAAAAACAGATAACAAGTTTCAAATAGAAGAATCGATGAACCTTGAAAGATTCTTTCATCAAGAGCATAACAACTGACCCGTATTAAGTGTGATCCGGAAGCAAATACATGTGGATACATGACGAAACAAATATTAAAACTGAATTTGTATCTCCTTAAAATATTGTTTCGGTAAAAACCAAAAGACTGATAGACTTACCAGAGCGAAAAATGTTGCCACAATTGTCAAATTTAGATAAAATTTTAATTAATTGCCGCTATGTGTTTGTAGGGTCTTCAATTACAGCTACAAAAAGTTAAAATATGAAATAATTTACATAAAAAAGCAAACGAATGTGAAGCTTGAAAACAGTATAACAAGGAGAAAAAAGAAGACCATGGTGATAAAACTAATGAAGAAAAAGACGAAGAAGTAGAAGAAAGCCAATAACAAGAGAAAGTAGAATAGAAGAAGACAAATATAAAAAAAAACATCAATTGTTTGAAGAATTATTAAAGCAAAGTGTTTCATTTCCATCACGACTTATTTTACCACCTAGCAGGATAGTCAGTCCATGCTGCGGGAGGGCGGTCCGAATGGGATTTGAACTCCAATCCTGCCATACAAATTATGATAAGGTTGACACGACGAAACCAGTATCAAATCTTATCTGATCTTTGTGCCTAATTTGTAGAGCATTCTTAAAGATAGTTTCTATAGTTTTTCGATTACTGCCGCTATAGTATATAATGTAATGAAATTAATTATATTTTATTATATAAATAATGTATGATAAAATTAAAACAAATTTTGGAAGTGATTCGTCGGAAAAAAATTATTTCCTATTTCATGTTAATTAACTTAATAGACAATCAAATTTCATCCAACTACCTTTTTTAATATCTCTTTTATTTGAATAAGTTTTGGTTTTTTTAGCTATATTACTGTGAATTGATTCATTCGCGAACATATTCCTTACTATTCAGGTCTCTAACTCTTTAAAAGTGAATAAATTAATATTCAAAATTAATTCTCAACCAAAAACAACCATTTCGCTTTAACCTTTCTCCAACATTCTCAAATAGGCCACATGTTCCCTTAAAAACTTTCAAACGCGAGCTATTTTCAAAAAAAAATACCCACTTTTACCAACATTTTCGTCTCCTAGCAGCTATAACATTCAAAACCTAATATCACCAAAGAAAAAAAAACCGTTACCGACCTCCCGGTGTCATTTATTACTTGCTTCGTTTCGCACCAGCTTCAGTAAATACACTGGAACAACTATACTGGGACGCAGTTTAAACACAGGGCGATGGAAACACAACCATAACGAGTGTTCCCCGTGGCGGTAATAGCCGATCCACAACAAGGCAAATGGGCTGTTCTGGCGCTAGTGGCTCTAGTTTAAAAAAAAACGGCTCGTTACCACCAACGATCCACCTTCCGGTAGGCTGCCCGTTGCACTTGTGTGTGTGTGTGTGATGTTCCCGGGAAGATCAAAACATCCTAGGAAACAAATAAGAATAACATCAGCGGAAAAATGTCGCTTCACCCATGGCAATGATCAGCTCGGGAATGCTTCAAATGGAAGGAGGCCTGTTAAGCACAGGGTACCATTTTTCGTCATCAGGCTCGATTGCTTGGACTCGATCAAAACGCGGGTACGACGCTATAGACCCAACCGTACGAGCATGTATGGGCTACCAATAGCTCGCGGGACTGCTGACAGCCAGTACGGTGGGTTCAGTAACGACAAAAAACGAAGGGACCAAGGGCCGTAACGTACCGCTTAAGAACGAGAAACACGATGGCAGCCTGCATGTGTGTGTATGTGAAAGTAAAGTTTAAATGTCACGAGGATTAGGAATGGAGCATAATAGTTCCAGTATATGCTAATGTGATGGCACTTTCACCATTGGTTGCCGTTGTTATCAGACATTTTTCGCCAAAAAAGCCTGCCTCGGCTGGGGTTGAGTAGGTCCTGTACATTTTTTTTCTTCTTCTGCTACAACTTTGTATCTTGCCCCACAACCAAGATCAAGCGGCTTTTCAGCCAAATAAAGCGAAGAATATTCGCTTAAAAAGTCGGTTTGTATGTGCTGCATTCCACTCCGGCGCTTCTTTCACATTTCGCTTCCAATGTGTGGTAATTTTCTAAAACCACCCCCGTCTTGGAAGAACTTTTTACCCGTGAGCCAGGCTAGACGATCAACTCTAGCTGGTAGACATATTCGTGGCCAAAAATTTCTTCGACATAAGCTTAGCATAAAACTTGCAAATATGCTGCATCTTTTGCTCGCCGTCTCACGCTTTTCTTACCAAAAACCTGTGTGAGTGGGTGTGTGTGTGTCTCGTGGGTCGAAGCGAATGAAGCATTTGCTTAAGGAAATCTTTTCTTCCTTGCACCTTCACCAAAAATCTCCACCACGAAGGGCTGACCAACCGCATGAAGAACCATCGCAGCGTTGGGTGTGGGATGCTTCCTGATCTTTGTCGCTCCACCCCCCTCCAACCCCGTTTCACTTGCTACATATTGGGGCCCGGGCTAACACTAATTCCTTCACATCAAATTCAAAGGCATGCGACTTTTGGAAGCGCCCGAAGGCCAACTGCCGCATAGATTATCCGCTCCATTTAACCCTCATTTGGGTAGCATAATAGCGTTGCCGGTCGAGAACGCAAAATTTCATCGATAATCTATGAACTATTCGTTGCTGAAATTGCTTCACTTCTAGCGAAAGAAGCTGACGATGATGTTGACGGTAGGGGGCGGTCGGCGAAGAGATACGCTGGTGATACGATGGTGATGGTTATGTGTGCATTGTGTAGTACCGTACGAGTTTTTGACAGTGAATCGTTTGCTTTAGGCGTGTGTACGATGTGAGAAATGCCATGTTATTAAAGTTCGAGGCATAACGGCGGGATAGTACGGATTCAAAACCCGAGCCCCCGTTAGAAGATGCCCCGTATTAGCGTCACGAACATCTAACCGAAGCCCTAAAAGGCACAACTTATGTTGCAAAATGGTGTACATCCTTAAATATAGCCGTAGCACGTACGATTATGCAGTATGATTATTTCCCCCTGCACCCTTATGGAGAATCACTGAGAATGAGTCTTAACAGGAATGAATAAAACAAGACATTTAATGTTCCAAGTGGGTTTTGGTACATTTGTACAAGAGTTTGACTTAAAATAGACTGCTTGATACAGATGAACGCTTCGTTGGTGCGGTGCTGCGACAGTTGCTCTTGTACATCGAAGATTGTAGTACGAATCTGTTCTGGATCGTAGAACAAACGAACTGGCAAGGACATTTACCGTTACATGTTTGAAATGTTACAAATAAGGATAACAATCATGTAGAAGCTTGAAGAAATGAAATTGTGTAGATGAGTTGCATAAGCGGAGACTTAAATAAAGATAATTTTCATAATGTTTTTAAAGACAAAAAAAAAATTCAAATATTTAATTACGTGGTTGAGCTACAGGGGCATTTAAACGTATAGATAGAGGGTACAAAATATAATTTATTCCTACTTCTCCTACTTCTACCCACTCCAGAAATGAAAGTACCATACTGCAACTATTTTAACAGTGTCCATTCCTGGAATGAAACTAATCTGTAATCTGGGAGATTAAACCGATTTTTAATCTAACTATATGTACTGTATGTTGTGTATGTTGTGTATGTTTTAGCAACACCTAACTCTATAATAGTTGACGACGATAAACAAGCAAACGAAAAGTAAAATTGTAGACATGTCAAAAATCGGCGAAATTGAACCATTTGTAATGGGCGAAAGTATGGGAAAGGACAATTGGTGCCGAAAGTCAATGTTATGACAGAACGGATCAATTTCAGAAATTTTTTGCAAAAGGTATAAAAGTGAGTCCCCGCCGTACCACACATAGTTAAACGGGTTGGAAGAGAAACCGTTTAGGACAGAAAAAGATAGTCTTTCACACGAAAAAGTCTTTAGTAGAAAAAATATTTGTTGGATACGAGGTTAAAAACATAAAGTGTACAAGGGAAGCTTAATCACTTTCTAATCAGTCATATGAATAGTCCATGCACTGTAACTAAAATCACGCCATCAGAAAGGACATGAAGAACAAATGTCAACGAAGGAAGAATCAAAAAGACAAGTTCCAATGTTGACAAATCAAGATCAGCATGAAGAAGAAGAAAAAGTGAATTACAAAAATGACTTTAAGGAACATATGAGATGGATTCCAGGAATAGTCAAAAAGAAAATAAATGGACTAAGACAGTTGTCCTCAACGTATGGTCCGCGGACCACTTGTGGCGTTTCTACGTGACGAAATCATTCTATGCTTCTCGATGTGCTAGATTGTGGACAATTATAATTTTTAGCAATGTTTTATTTTAAAATTCACCTTAACAACTATATACAATGTATGTATATCCGTTCATAGGCGGCACATAGAAAGTAAACTTCGTTTAACGGAAGAATGTAGTGTAGTAAGTATAGATAATCGTATAGAGTATGCGTTAGATTTAAGTATAATTGTGCATGTGTTAGAATTAGAATATAGAGTCAGTCATAATAGCACTTGTGTTGCTCTTACCTAACTCCATAATACTGCAGAAACTCCTTGATAATACATGATAGGAACAAAAAAAAGACTTATTGGCAGACTTTAAAATTACTTTTTAGAACAAAATGAATGCAACTAACAAATCAACTTGTTTATGTTGTCTTTCAATTATATTCAGTAACTTTGGTATAATTGGCATTAATGTTTAGATTAAAAATGTTTCCTGAAATGCCAATAAACATTTCAAAAAAAGAAAGAACCATTATTTTTCAAATATTAACGAAATTTCTAGTATAAGCCGATTTTTTATGATCCGCTTTCGTAATGTATTTCTGGAATTATCAATATTTGTCTTCTTTTTTGTTAAAATATTAAGTTTCCCCAGCTCAGGACTTTAATAGCCTTAACATTAAGAGTTGTTGAACTACTTCACATACATTACTCTAACACTCTTGATTGCGCCTTTAGTTATGCAATTGCAATATATTTTTGGCAATTTTACCTATTTATGGCAGCTGTAGTAGTTGCAACCATTTTGTTTGTTTGTTTTTTTTTTTATGAAAATATTTTGTAATTAGAACAAGAACACATGGTAGAATTAAATTTTAAATTGGCTCTCGTTTCTAATTCATAATAGACGCAACCATCTTCCTCAAGCACACATCCCAATCTTCAGTTCGCTGTTTCCATTTATAATTTCACTGCTAAATCTCGGCAGCACCTTAAAAACGGTCGACCCGAAAGCAATCAACTTCAGATAACGAGATAAATAAAATCTAAACATCCGACCGAAAACGACCACCCGGCGGCACTAGCACTTCCGGCAATACCAACTTCTTCACGTTTAAAAAGGGGTTAAGTGCTGCAAAAGTCCACCCGGTAACATTTCATCGAAAAGTAGGGAAGTGTGTGTGGAAAGGAATCACTGAAAAACCGAATCACTACTGACCCGTCGGTAGCCATAAAAGCTCTCTCACCTCTGCCACGCCAGGTGCAGTGATTTTTATAGTGAGGTGAAGAAAAAAAACCCTTCTCGGTTGCTTCATGCAATACTAGTTAAGCGGCTTAGCGGGCTCATAAAAGAGGCCAAATGTTCATCCCTTTTATCCGATCGGCTTTCGAAGTGCATTTGAAGACTCGGCCAAAGACGTGATGAAAAAAATAAAACACAAATACAAAAAAAAAACTAACAAAACCTAAAGCTTATCATGCATCCTCACTTACCATTAAATTAATTTTCTTAGATTATTTTGCTCGAGATTTCATTTCTTCCGATGTGCCAATATGCCGAATCGAATGAACTGATGTTTGATTTTTTTTTGTCTGCACCAAACACCAAACAACAAGTGTTCGGTATTGGTGACGGTTCAATGAGTTCTAGGAAGCACAAGTTTCTCGAGCGATATCAACTTTTATGGGACACTCCATCGGTGGAAGAAAGGATAGACCTCTTCTTAAGAAATTGTTTCGTGCCTGTGCTGTGTGTTAAAATACAGCATCGGACGATGATCGGTCAGTGATAGGAAACGATTCTTTTGAAATCCTCTCATCAGAAGAAACAAACTGCTATAAACGTTGATTGAATGTGTCTGGTGGTGCTTTGCTGCTGATTTCAGTGTTCTGCTGTCCATAGTTTAAAAAAAAAGCTTTCGTAAGATTATTACCGCATGAAGGCAGGAAAAATGGGAACATTTTATTCCTTTGAAGTATCTGATCGATAAAATGAAATGATTTTAAACAAATAATTTGATAAAGGGATGTTTACCTCCACATATTTATGATGAATAAAAAAGAATGAAATTTTTTACCTTTAACTTTAAGTTAATGAAGTGTAGTTAAGAACATATAAAATAAAACACAGAAAGATATCAATATATTCAAAGATGCGCTTCTGCTTCATAAATACTTCACGGTTAATCAAGCAATCAGAACTCCGTTCCCGACCTTCTATTTATAATCCTTCATTATCCGAATTTTTTATTACAGTTTATATTTTTAACAACGCTGTTAACGTTCCTACCAAAGGTGACAAGTCCCGCAAGTCAACAACCCCCCTTTGAACCACCTTTTCCCCGATCCCTGATCGTAACCCAGCCTTCCTTATTAATCACCCCGGGGTGTTTATCCCTCCTGCGAAAAGTGTCCCATTTTCATACCCAACGCAAAATTTCCTTCATTCTTTTCCTGCGATGACGTACCATCACGAGGACAGCTATCAGCAAAAACTTTGATGCAATAGATCAACGCCACAAAAGGCTACTGGAAGAAAGTGTGCAAAAACTGTCACTCACACATACACACATCGTGTACAAATACTGGAGGGCTACAAGGCAGATAACGAGGCCACGAAGTGACTGAACGAAACAGTGCAAATTTGTGACATCTTATCTGTATCGGTTGGGATGGGTTGAAAAGCACAATCCTGTCGAAGCGTAGATACAACTGTAGTATGAACAAGTCGCTTTCCGCCTCAATAAACACACACACACTAGTGCGCTGGCGAAGCCAAATGAAGACGATGAAAAGAAAAAGGGGGGGAGAGAAACCATCAGCTTTCACCAAACAGATTTACTGCTTCGCTTGGTCACGAGGTTCAGTTGTGCCGCTTTACAACCCCCGTGGGACTGATTCGGGATGTAACTTTCACGGCATCGCCGAGTGAAAGCTATTTGCCGTTGGAGAGCAGTTTTTCTCACTTGTAAACCTGGCTGTCGGATTGTAAATTATCGTTCATTAAATAACCTTTGAGCGTCCTTCGCACGACCGAGTTTGTGTGTGGTGAAAACCCCCACACCGAAATCCTTTGATGTTGAAATGAAGCTGCGCTTTGCAGCAGCTACGCAGCGAATGATGTTGATGTCGAGCTTTAAGGGAGATTTTTGTTTCTTAAAATCAAAGCTGTGGTTTAGAAATAGTTTCTTTTTTAAACTTTTATTGTTTGTTTTTATTCTGAAGTGAAAACATATTTTTGAAAAAAAAATTTAAAGTAAAATATATTTTGTTTTCGTCTGAGAGGCCATGGAGACGCATGGTGTTTCATGAAATTAATTGGGCTTTACCCAATTAGAGTTTCTCTTGGCATTTTAATGTTCAATTTGATACATTTTAATTACATTAAACATTTTATAATCGAAAGATGATAAATACAAATTTTAAAACATAAATTTTAATGTGTGTTTTTTTAATTTATTTTAAATTTTTATTTGAAAAAATCGTTCGCCATGAAAGGAGAATCTGTCAAACATTATTTCTAGTCAAACAGTTCCTGTTCCTAATCAATTATTATCTCGTTGTCGCAATGCAGCATTGATGTTGCTGCACCAAAAAACAAACGCTTGATCGAAAATCAAACAAAACCTTCCAATCATAACCAAACACAATTAAATCCACGTATAATTGTCCTTTTGGTACAAATTCTCTCAAGTAAAACACCGGTTACACATGATTTGCACCTTACCAGCACTTTCATGTAGGAAACGAAACACAAGCACAACAGTGTACCCCTGAAGCCATCAAACCCTCCCATATATGGTGCATATCTTCCTTCATCGCTTAAGGATCGCATGTTCCAACAATCACATAATGGTGTCATACAGCAGACATCACTGCATGCCAGATACGAACAGGGCTTTCGGTTCGGTTAAGCGAATTCTGTCGTTTTCCATTTTCCGTACAGTGCAGTGCGCACCCGTTCAATGCTGTATGAAGGCAGCAGAAAGACAACGAGGACGCTCTGAAGTGCTTTTGCTGCTCGCTCGAAGCGTAACCAGTCGAACTCGCTGACAGGAAGTAGGAAAGGCATCGTGTGCTATCTGATTGTATTGTTATTATTTGCATCGTTAGCATAAAATGTGATTTCTTACAGTCATTCGGGTTTTACTTGGTTTGCCTCTCGATTGCTACCAGTGTGAAAATCTGCACTTGGGTAGAGGAAAGTTAACAATTTTTCTCCTCTCCAGAATGGAAGATTTTTCTACACACTATATTGAGCATGGTAAGTGACTATGACGTTTATGGGCAATGTGCAAAAATGGTTTGAAAAAAGGAAAGGGAAATCAACCTTTAAAGCAATACTAAATGAAATGGATATTTCTTGAAAAATTATAAAAAAAGGAAAAATCTTTGGAAATGTGAACTTTAAGAAAAATTTCGCGATTGTCGTTTCTTCTACTTCAGGGATCATAATCACTTTCTTGCACAAAATGTCACGTCAGTCACTGGAATCACAAAATTGTGCATCAGCAGTGTATCGTTATTATAAGAATCTGTGTAAATATGATAATCAAAGTGTTGGAACCACGAAAGAAACTGCCATCTTTTTCTTCTTATGTGACATTATATCCTCACGGAAGATTTTGATCTGCCATTTCTAGCTTTCCTTGATTTTGTTTGTCCGTAGTAGAATTGTGAGTCCGCCACCATGTGCACCACCCAGCCACAGACGTTAAATTACCTAACAACATCAGTAACTAACATCAGTAAATTGAATCATTGAACATATCGGCTTATGTAAGTTAAACATTACTAGAGCGAATGTAGCGTGTGATAGAAAATACGATATAATTTTCTAATAAGTTCGGTTCATAAAATTTGTTCTTTAAAATCATGCCTATAACTACAACGTAAGTTAGGTTTCAAAAGATATTCCCGCGTTTATAACTCCAACAACAGACAATTTGACTTTAAAATCGACTCTTATCAAAAGTTCACAAATTAACACAAAACACAAATGAGAGTTGATTTGGTCCTTTGGTCCAATTGCTTCATTGCTTTCAGTTTCTAATTTGTCGTTTTTACTACGACGTTGTGTTTAAGTTAATGGTGGATGATGCACCTGAAAGAATCTTTAAACCTTATGGCTCTAGATAAATAATCTTTCTATCTAGTAATTCATCAATTCATCAATTTAACTTCCCATTTCCTATTCCACGTGTACGCATAGTCCCCAGAAATCTTCGCTCATTTAACTCACTTTAAGAATTTAAAAACCATGAGAAACAAAAGTTACGTTAAATAATCAACAAATAAAAATATTAATATTAAAAAAATACTGAAAACTAAATTAGATAGTCACGAATTTATCGACGGTCGACTTATTACTTGAATTAATCTGCTCAAAAATGTCGTTTATTGCGACAAGTGTTTAGATGGGTAATTGCTTTTAAAAAGAACAACCACAAAATATTTAGATTCACTTATTAAACATCAAAGCATTTTTTTTTAATTTATCAAAAGACCAAATAAAATTATATACAGTAAAATTTTTAAAATTGACTAATTGATTACTTCGTTTGATTTTTTTGTCATTTAATTAAAAACCAAGATAAATCAAGAACTTATTTTCAAAAACTGAACTTTTTTAAGCTATTTACTAATCTTTTTTTCATAGCTTAATGTCTTCCAAGGTCGCGCTTGCCATTTCTGGCCTACTAGACTTATTTTTACTACTTGGCCGGATAGTCAGTACGAGGTGACACGATAAGGATGAGATTTGATACCAAGTCCTGTCGTGTAGAACTGGTGTCGCTTATCATATACACTATCCCTTATTTACTAATAAACTACATAAATAAATTTAAAACTTCATCCAATCCAAACCACAGCGCTATAGTCTGTTTCGTTATCTTTATCTACATAGCGTTCATGAGTTTTCCAGAATTAATTCAATTAATACCCTAACTCAACCATTTATCATATCTAACATTTTTCGAATGATTAAAGTAAATGTAATGTATTTATTATGTTAGAGAAACTCCAAAATTACACATCGCTTCAATCACTTGCCAAGTGTTGCCATTAGATCTAGCATCAGAATGCTTCCCTTCTCCGGTTCAGTGTCTTACACCAACGCTGATTTCAACCAGCGATGTAATCCAAAAGTTGTTCCACCAAACATCTGTGCAAAAGCACCGAGCTCGTTATTCCGTGCGTTGTAAAGAAAATTCTCCTTCCGATACTTGAAATAAACCAACCAACAGATACCAACAAGCTACCGGTGCCTTAAGGAGCGCACGGAAAACAAACCCATTCGTAGCCTTTTTGGTGTATATTCATTTCTTATTTATAAAAATATGCTTTTTTGTTTGTGTGCTGCTTTTGTATCACACAACCTTGGACTGCTACCCGCTTGGAAAGAATGGCACGAATGGATTGGACAAATCAGAGCCAAACTCCCACCATTACTACTTGTGTCGCTTCCTTCAACAGCAACCCAACGCTCTTGTGTTTTTCTGTTTCGAAAATAGAAGCTACTTCACTTCTGTGCTGTGTGCTGCTGCTCGTCAGATTTTGTGCACACGCCGGTATTACTGATGGTGTGTCAGCATTCGGAACTGTATGAAAAATACACAAACACACACCGATGAACTATACAGCCTGCTGAAAGCGAACGATGGCCTGCTCCCGGGGTCTCCTTCACACCTTTCGTATGACTTTTGTAAGAAAAAACCTAAAGACATCGCTGGGTATCGGGGTATCAAAACCCAGTCAGCGTGCAGCAGCCGAATGCCAGATTGGCAATTTTTCAGCGAGCCACATTCACAGCACAACAACACAACAAAAAAACAATACAAAAATTCCCCCCGCTCAGCGTAAGAAAGGTCTTCCGCCATAAACAGTCAAGCGTTTTGCGTAACCGTGCAACCCCGGTACGATCGTCTCAAATACCCATCCGTTATCGTTTTTTGATAAACTCGCAAATCAACCGGCAGCATATCACCATTTATCACGGATAGTTTTCGCTGCATTGCAGTCGATACATAAATCGTGCATCGGGGCTTGTTCCATTTCCTGTGGCGTGCTGGGTGTTTTTTTTTTCTTTACTGTGTGCTTGAAAGTTTTTGCGTGTTCGTTACTCTCTCTCTCTCTCTCTCTCTCTCACTCACTCTCTTCAAATGCATTTTGCAACCCCGTAGCATCAATTGTATGCAAAAATGGAATTTACACTCCTTGCACTTCATTTTTCATTCGAAATGTATTGCAGTTTTCGTGATGAAAAATGCACACGAGTGTTTTCCGCTTGGCCTGCGGAATGTATGTCTGTGCACGAGGGTTTTTTGTTGTTGCCGCTGCTTGTTATTATTATTTGCAACAGGCAGCAACCAGGGACAAGTTTCCTGGCTGCAGTTTGTTGTTTTTTGAGCGATCGCAAAACATGTATTAATGTTTTCGCCTTCTGCACCGAATGCTTCCATACATCACACTTTTGTTTTTGTTTTTTTTTTTGTTGGGAATGGGCACATTTCTGCTCATTTTCTGCTTACCTTATGCCCTATCTAACATGGTCAATGCACTGCGGTAGGATAGATTTTATGATGCCAATGAGAAATTGCAACTTGTCTAGTCGAATGGTATGCAGCGCGTTAAATTATTTGTACATTCTTGCTTTCGAAACATCATTCAGGCGATATGCAACGTACGATAATTGAACGTTTAAATGAGCTGTAAATAAATCTTTTGCAATATGAATTGTTGCAATGCATACTTTGAACAAATTGCAAAGCTAAAATCAAATAAGTGATTTACAAAGTACTTTCTGTATGATGGAATTTTTTAAATCCACTATTTGCTAATATTTTTAACTTTTCCGTATCACAATGCTAAATGCTTATGTTTTTAACCATGTCTTTCTTTCTACAAAGATTTGGCATAATAGTCTTGTACTTTTGCTCTTTGGCTTGATTTTTCTTGTTTGGATTGTACTTTGCTCTGATCTCGATGTTCATTCTCTTTCTTCGTCCTTATATCTGTTTGTTCCATCTCGTCTACTTTGCGAAAGACTTCCCTACTTTATTCCATCCTACCGTTCGGTTTTTGGCGAGATTGAAACCTTGGTTTAAGATCATTTGATTCATTCAATAGAGATTAATTGTTCGACTTTAACCTTAATTTAATCCTTTAGTTCTTCCACATTCTCCTTCTGAATTGTTCCTCATAACCATCCCAATCTACAAACAAACTAATTCATATAATAATTTTACTCCTTCCTTAGTTATTAACCATACATTGTGTAACCCTATGTGGCAGACCATTTCTCATTATAAAAAATAATAGAATAATCTTTCCAAGCTTTCAATAATACGTTTTAAAATTTAATTTATCTGCTAGTGATGCATGTTACAAAATATTGATACTTGTTTTCCTATACTATCTAAACATAAATTAAGCACTGGATATAAAATATTCGATTAGCCACAACTCTCCTTCAACTCTCCTATAACTATTCTTTTACTTGGGTTAACAATGTTATTTAATCAACAAATATGATGCCATTATCGTAACTCATTCACTCCAAGAAGAATTAGAACTCATTTCTGTCCGTATGTCCTTCAATTGATGCTTGTTTGTAAAAATGTATCCCGCATTGCAATATTACGAAAAGTTTAATTATCACACTATTAATTACACGGAAAGTTATCTTTTTAGCTGCGGTGTCCATACATATAAACCTGGGCGAATAAATCATTTTGATAACTCATTTTTCCTCTGTTAGCATAGCCCAGGACTCGTCCTCAGAGAGGAGTACCGGACATATCAGTGTGCGATACATCGTGCATTTCGTGTGTTTTAATGGAGTCTTCGGGATCGCAGATATCCCGATATGAACGATTTCCCTGAACAATGCGCCTTCGGATTTCACAGCTCATGTTGTTGTCTGAAGGTACGACCGTTCCAAGATAGCAGAACTCCTCTACCACCTTGAGATAGTCGCCGTCAACTGATACTCTGCTCCCGAGTCGGGCTCTAGCACGGTCAGAACCTCCGGCAAGCAGGTACTTTGTCTTCGTCGCATTGATCCTCAATCCAATCCTATGGGTCTCGTGTTTTCAGGCCATTAGATAAAATGTTACTAAAGATACATTTGACATTTTAAAAAAATGAAGTTAACTAATCTTTATCCATTTGTTTCATGTACTAGTAAAGAATTTTCAACTGCCATTTTAAAAGATGCTGAACACATCTCAAGTTCAGTAAAGAAGTATTTTGACAAAAAGAAATACAAATTGGAAATTGAATAAATTATGCCACATTATAAACACAGAGTTACGAACTTATCGAATAATTTGCTAACGAACACATCTTCTTTGCAAAAAAATTTGTTTAAATTTGTGAAAATGTGTCTATATTAAAAACAGATTTCATATTTTTTAGTTGCGGGTGTTCCAGGTTTTTGTCAAAAGCTCAACAAAAAGAAAAAAAACTCCGTTTTGACAATCCTTCACATTTTTAGATGTTCTCTATTCTCAGCGTCTGTCACAAAGTGGGTATAGATACCAGGTGGGCTTATCCCTAACGATTTGACAGCTGCGCTGTAGAAAAATGAATTAAAATTTGACGTTTATGGGTTCGATTTTTTGTCAATGTATGTGTGTGAATCCTTTGGAACGTGCTATGTGTGTAAGTGAAAATATACGTATCACAATCGAACCCACAAACTTCTAATTGGTTTTCAGCATGTCTACCGCGTCAAACCTATGAGCCCACCTAGTCTCTTTACCCACTTTGGTACCAACCTTCAAATGATTCGTGTCAAAATTTGAAGTCTGTATGTCAATTAGTTNACTTGTCTAGTCGAATGGTATGCAGCGCGTTAAATTATTTGTACATTCTTGCTTTCGAAACATCATTCAGGCGATATGCAACGTACGATAATTGAACGTTTAAATGAGCTGTAAATAGATCTTTTACAATATGAATTGTTGCAATGCATACTTTGAACAAATTGCAAAGCTAAAATCAAATAAGTGATTTACAAAGTACTTTCTGTATGATGGAATTTTTGAAATCCACTATTTGCTAATATTTTTAACTTTTCCGTATCACAATGCTAAATGCTTATGTTTTTAACCATGTGTTTCTTTCTACAAAGATTTGGCATAATAGTCTTGTACTTTTGCTCTTTGGCTTGATTTTTCTTGTTTGGATTGTACTTTGCTCTGATCTCGATGTTCATTATCTTTCTTCGTCCTTATATCTGTTTGTTCCATCTCGTCTACTTTGCGAAAGACTTCCCTACTTTATTCCATCCTACCGTTCGGTTTTTGGCGAGATTGAACCCTTGGTTAAGATCATTTGATTCATTCAATAGAGATTAATTGTTCGACTTTAACCTGAATTTAATCATTTAGTTCTTCCACACTCTCCTTCTGAATTGTTCCTCATAACCATCCCAATCTACAAAAAAACTACTTCATATAATAACTTTACTCCTTCCTTAGTTATTAACCATACATTGTGTAACCCTATGTGGCAGACCATTTCTCATTATAAAAAATAATAGAACAATCTTTCCAAGCTTTCAATAATACGTTTTAAAATTTAATTTATCTGCTAGTGATGCATGTTACAAAATATTGATACTTGTTTTCTTATACTATCTAAACATAAATTAAGCACTGGATATAAAATATTCGATTAGCCACAACTCTCCTTCAACTCTCCTATAACTATTCTTTTACTTGGGTTAACAATGTTATTTAATCAACAAATATGATGCCATTATCGTAACTCATTCACTCCAAGAAGAATTAGAACTCATTTCTGTCCGTATGAGTCAATTGATGCTTGTTTGTAAAAATGTATCCCGCATTGCAATATTACGAAAAGTTCAATTATCACACTATTAATTACACGGAAAGTTATCTTTTTAGCTGCGGTGTCCATACATATAAACCTGGGCGAATAAATCATTTTGATAACTCATTTTTCCTCTGTTAGCATAGCCCAGGACTCGTCCTCAGAGAGGAGTACCGGACATATCAGTGTGCGATACATCGTGCATTTCGTGTGTTTTAATGGAGTCTTCGGGATCGCAGATATCCCGATATGAATTTCTCTGAACAATGCGCCTTCGGATTTCACAGCTCATGTTGTTGTCTGAAGGTACGACCGTTCCAAGATAGCAGAACTCCTCTACCACCTTGAGATAGTCGCCGTCAACTGATACTCTGCTCCCGAGTCGGGCTCTAGCACGGTCAGAACCTCCGGCAAGCAGGTACTTTGTCTTCGTCGCATTGATCCTCAATCCAATCCTATGGGTCTCGTGTTTTCAGGCCATTACATAAAATGTTACTAAAGATACATTTGACATTTAAAAAAAATGAAGTTAACTAATCTTTATCCATTTGTTTCATGTATTAGTAAATAATTTTCAACGGCCATTTTAAAAGATGCTGAACACATCTCAATTTCAGTAAAAAATTATTTGAATCCCATGGCCGCGTGCATATTTTCAAATTTTGACAAAAAGAAATACAAATTGATAATTGAATAAATTATGCCACATTATAAACACACAGTTACGAACTTATCGAATAATTTGCTAACGAACACATCTTCTTTGCAAAAAAAAAATTGTTTAAATTTGTGAAAATGTGTCTATGTTAAAAACAGATTTCACATTTTTTAGTTGCGGGTGTTCCAGGTTTTTGTCAAAAGCTCAACAAAAAGAAAAAAAACTCCGTTTTGACAATCCTTCACATTTTTAGAAGTTCTCTATTCTCAGCGTCTAATCGTTTAATGAAATGTCACTTTAACGAAATTAATATTTTTTATTGATAATACAAAATTTGCGGGAAATCCCTGTAAGTGTTACAGAACCGATCAACAACTTCGAATCAATTTTACGTCTTGTTAGAATTTGTCATCTATTTAAAGGCAAATTTTGTTGCTTTAAAGACTTTTTTTTATTGTGAATCTGATTATTCTAAGCCGGTTTTTAAACCGCTTACTATTCACACCAAATAAGTATCTTTTTAGCGTTGTTATACGCGTAGGAAGCTTTTTATCGAACAGCGGTAATTAGCAAAACCTTTGTATTGGTAGTGGCTAGCATTTCGCACTTGTTTCCGCGTTGATGCATTATAATTTCATGAAACCATCTAGCTATGAAAACATACCGAACTTTGTCCCATTTGAGTAACGCTTCGAAAATCATCCTCTTGAAACTGCTTCGGGGAATTGCCGCGAATGGCAAATTACAATTATCTGCCTCTAGTGTGTGTGTGGGAAAACAACGTCACTAAAAGGCGCACATCCAAGTGCACCGCAAGTAGGCGCGTGTTTTCGCGCTTTAGTTTTCCTCTACCAAGGGAGCCTTGTTATCGCGCTTCGTACCACGCGCATATACGCAAACGAACGCGTATTCCCGCAGGTTCTGAAGAATTCACGTGACCACATGTGCTTTTCATTTAATTGCAACCCAGAATTGGCCAACGGCACCGTCTATGTGAACCGCACCGTCCGGACACAACTCGAGGCACTCGATTGACCTAGCAGATAGTGATCGACTCGTGAAAAGGTTTGATTGCGGTTCAGCTGCACAACGCTCGCAAGTTTCCTGCGCTGTTTGGTGAGCAGTTTTGAAAAGCAATTGCAATTGCAGCGGTAATTATCAGGGTGAGGCTAACGTGCAAAGAAAATGCCATCGCCATAGAAAAGAGCAATCTCCACTTAATATCAATCGTTTTTTCACCTCTTTTTTTAATGATCTCGTAGAGCAATTAAGATATGGTTGAAAATGTAGGTTCTCGGAGTGTGGACTTTATGTACCCAGGTGGGTTGAAATACAAATTAAAGTTCATCTTATCTTGCGTTGATAGTCTACACGCAAATATCGACAAACTGTCCCATTGCACACGGCACTGAAAGTGTCAAACAGTGTGAAACATACTTAAATAGCCAAAGAGTTCACAACTCCCTCCTTGACCCTTCCTTCTCCCTGGGTAGTTACCACCGATACACACACACCCTTTCCCACTTAAACAACAATCGGCTAAAAGAGGTGTTGATTAGAAATCCGATCACATTTTCGCACACACAATCGAGCGGGATTTATCCGTGGTTTGACCCAAGCAACAAGAGCAAAGGAAAGCAATTACTAAAATTGAAAACAAACAATCATCAAATTGCACAAGAAGCCAAACGGTGAAGCCCGGCTGCATACGAAGCGAAGTGTTTGGTATGTATGTGTGGGGTTACGTTACGAGACCAGCAAAAGAAACGATGAGAAAGAGAAACACACAACTATGAAAACGCGACATGAATATCATTAGCCAGCGAATACCGTCCGATGTCCACTGTTCAATATTGGTTACGGAGCCGGTTCGAAGACACTTCAGCGGGGACGGCTACATGGATAGGCGTACAAATTTGGATCCTTTTGCGTGCGAGTGTCTGTGTTGTGTAAATGTGTGCGAGTGTGAGACACTCGAGAAGCCCCGTCGTTCATCGTGTGCTGTCACCAACTTTATTATCGAGGCTGCTACAATTTCCGGTTTATGTGCTGTTTTAGGCTAGGGCCATCGATAGGACCGAACGGTTTGTCTGTCTTGTGGTGAAGTTTGTTTAATCCTAAATGTAATGAATTGTGGCCTTTTTTGTTTTTGCTTGTATTTTTGATGGAGAATAGAAGATTTTAATGTAGAAAATATCTCTTGTGAAAGTTTGCTTACATGAAATGACGGAAAAGGTTGTTCACATGTTTTTTTGTTGTTGTTCAGGAAGTACGACCATTGTTAGTTGCTCATATATTTGCTTGGAAGAAAACATTGATTGATTGTATTTTATCAATATTTTGATGACATATATTCTAGCATTAATCTGCTTTATGCAAAAAGTGATTTTTTATCATGAATTTCTGTTTAATTAAACAAAACGTATTTGTTTTTTCCATTACAATTTTACAATTTATTTAAATACGTGACACGAAATAAACTTCATGCTTAATTAAGAGGAAGAATTAAAATCGATATAATCATTTATTACAATTAATTTCACGTAACATTTAATGTTTAAAATTTAACGCAATCAATTAGAATCCTTTAGCAATACGGCCAGGCCGCGCTTTATGAATAAAAAAAAGTTAGAATCCTTTAATTAGAGGGACTTTTGGGACAGAAGGACGAATTCAATCATGTGAAAGAAGATCAACTCAAATTATTTTATGTCCACAGGCAGATTATTATTAAAATTTTACAAAAAATCTGTTTTTCTATTTTCATTATTATTCTGCTCTAGAGATGATTCTAGCAATTTGCATAAATATAAATTTATAATAGTTTGCATCACCAGTACAAATTTATGAATGAACTCATGACTTCATTCCAACCGTAAACATGGATTTTAAATAGATTCAGAAAAGATTCTAAATGCATGTTGAATTTTAAAAATAATTTAATAATAATTTAATTAATTAAACTAAATTAATAACTTAATAATAACCTAAGCTTTTAGTTTACACATTTTTGTGTGATACGTTCGAAAAAAATTATGTTTAATTTTTAGAAAATTCTTCGCTTTCAGTCAAAAATAATTACGACTAATAAAATGATTCTATCAAAAATCGAACACTTTTTCTTAAATCAAATTGTTAAAGCCATCCATACTGCTGAAACTTTTATTTATTAGTTTGTTTATTAATTTATATTTAACTAGTTTGCTTTTAATTAATGTAAAGAGTACACGGAGCAAACTAAAGCAGTACAAATTGTTTAAAAGGATAAAAATTGCGATGAAGTCATTATTCCAATTAAAAAAATGTTTGTGATGTAAAACGTGCATTAATTCCTATGAGGTCTAGACTTAAATCGAATCGATTTATGCGCACCTTTAACGATCGACTACAAGATTTGTAGCGGCAATCTCTGGTTTAATGGAATTGATCACATCTTCTGGTCATGTCATGAACCCATACTTTTTTCAGCAGTTTGGGCATCAAGAAAAACCTCTAATTTGCCGTTACGTGACATTCAGGGGCTGAAGTACTACGAGATAAATCGCACGAAGATAGTACACACTATCGCCGATTGATTGTTATATTTGTTTATGTTTGGTACTTTTTGTAATTATTCTTTGATCAAACATTATTTGTTAGTCTATTGCACAGTAATATTTCAATCCCACAAAAGGCCCTTGTCCTACAAGCTACCGAAAACTTAAAGCGACTAACCGAACGGTCAACTTGACAAGAAGCGACTAACAGAGGCGAAATATAGACTCCAGTAACAAAGATTTATCACCAAGCTCACTTGACCATATTATTTAATATTTTAATGCTTAAGAACAATTGTTATTTAAAGATAGCATCGATTCAAATTAATTCAAAATATGCATATTAAGCTTTTACACAGTACCAACAGCCTGCAACACAGCTAGACATACAAAAACCAAATGTGAAGCACACGTGTTGCAAAGCCACCATGAATATGAAGTATGGTTTTTGTTGTGGCAAACTTTTGTTTGCAAAACACTTTAAGCGATAAACAAATCAATTAAAATTGTAATAAAAGCCGCTCCATCCATTCCATTGATCTGATCTGACTGGTAGGTTGAATCGTTTGTATATCACTTAAACAATGTACTTGCCCAAAGTTCAAAAGCTTCATTGAATTCACATTAAATGTAGGGGGCAAAGTTGGTGCTACAATAACAACGAACTGTTTGAAAGTGTAATACACAAAAAAGCCCCTACATAAATTGAGTCAAAAAAGTTTCACGCCTACCACCACCCGGATCATTCCCGGCTAGGGAGCACGAGTGACGAATGTCTAGGTAGCAACGTTGGAAATATCAACGAGAGCCAAAAACGTAAATGCGTTTCTTCCACATCGATAACATTAACGAGTCCGCACCATGTTGCGTGTTGGGCTCCGTTTCCGATTGTTACATGGCACCCCCACCCCATGAAGCGATATCGTTCTTAAACCAAAAAAAACCGACTCTTGTATACATAAAGTTGTCTTCAAACGCACTCCGTAACTCCCGGTACGGATCGATCGCGGATTTTGTGCTCGCTGTTGCTGATGTTATTGTTGCTGTTGTTGTGATGAGAATTGCTTTTTGACTACACATAAAAGCAATAAAAAAGAACACTTTATCATTGCATTCGTTCCCGCATTGTCATAAGAAAAATGGAAGCGAAACAAAGCTCAATGATGGTAAAATTTCTTTCACCCAAAAATAAAGATACAGCACGTTTCAATATAAGCCACATACATACAGCACTCGACACACATATATCATATCGCACAGGGTGGAAATACGTTCATCATCCCCAACTCGCACACGCACACACAAAAACGGTGGGTAATATTCGATTGTTTTATTTTACACCCGTGTGCACGACATCACTGTACCCATATCGTTATTGCTTCCTCGTATGCCACTTTTCTCCCACTTATTTCAACAGCTGGAAAGTGTTGAATCGACTCACGGTGGCACGTGAGTATTTGTGCCCACGTTCAATGGTAGTCAAACACCAGGCGTCTCCATTGCTCCATTTCGGTTGAAGTTGTATTTCTCAGGAAGGGAAAATGTACGTCTTAGGCAATATATAATAGAATATATTTAGAAGTAAAGGAAACAATACACTTTGTTCATAAATAGTTACCTCATCCATTCGTTAAATCGAATTTGACACATTTTTGTGAAAATGTTGAATATTTCAACTACCAAATTAAATTTTAAAATACTTTCTGTCGCTTACTACTAGTTTCTCGCTTTTTTTTAATAATTTTTGGATTCCTTCAAGAGAAAAAGCACGGATTTTCTCTTCTTAAGCACATCAATTGACATCGGTAGACTTCCCATGTGATCTCGTAATTTAATTGTAGCACCTCGTAATAGACTACACTCTGCTGGTCCCACCCAAAGAGTGGAGATCCCAAAGCACAAAGTGATCTTATGGGCATGAATATTTCACTTTTCGCGCTATCAATAATTTGTTCGTCGTTTTGTGGTGTCAGCAACTCAGTCCCATTGCCAATTACAATCCGATATAAAACAATACCACTTTCATGTTTGCCGTTGGAACATTTGCTCATAGGTGAAAAAACGAAGTCCAACGTCTCTTGTTTTCAGTTCATGTTCTCACATAATTTCAAATCTTCCATTGATTTGGAAGATTTGATTTATTGATTTTATCAATGAAAAATGACGTGCTTAGATACTTCAAGTTGTTTTTGCAAGTTTTTATTATGTTGGACGAGCAACTTCTCTAGTTGCATATTCTTAAACTCAAACATCCTCCTGGCGCCCCGAAATTTTTATTTGTCACTCGTTTGCCTATGCTAGAGCACGATTGGCAGCCATTTTCTTCATATTCAAGCTGGAACGCTTTGCAAAATAAAATTGTCTTTAAAAAAGTTGTCATAGTCAGTCATTGTTAGGAAAGGACGGTCCCGATGCCGATGTCGTTTATCAGATACACCACCGAGCTATGCGACTAACTAACTATACGGCGCAAGGTTTCCTATCATCTCCAACAAGGTTGAACGTGTAAATAGGTACAAAGATATAGAAACTTTTATATATTCTTTTGTATAATGGAAAACTAACAAACTAGACTATCATTCGCTTCTATTCCATCTCGTTTTTTTATTCATTTCAAAGCGTACACATATGCAAAGTGCAATTATTTCCTTGTGTAAATGTACACCCCCTTGTACAGTAAACCACACCTTCCCAAAAACGAACAAAACCCGGACACATCTATGCTGCCCCGCATCTGCATTTGCCAGCATAATCCTCTCATGTCAGTGTCTCGAACTTTGATTAAAAACTGTTCATTCGTTCTCGATTCCATCAACCGGCGCATTAGTGTTTGTTGATCGGCTTTAATCACACAAGCAACCGTACCCAACCCGCAGTATGCCCGATTCCGATTCGAGTGCACAGTCAAAGCGCTGTGTACGCATCCCGCACAAGGGTACTACTGGAAAAGTGATTTTACTAAATTGAATCCGACCCACTGTTGCACTTCACGATACGGGCCCCAAAAACCTGGAGAAAGGGAGGGAGGAACCGGATTTTACGGATTTCTGCCGGCAGCTTTTCTTTTTCCTTAAATGTGCGTCAGCATGTGGGTGCATGTTAACCGATAACAGATGTCCGTTCGTGCGGAGGAAAGCCCAGAAGGCATCTACGACAGTTTCTCCCTCACGTTCGCATGACACTCCACGTAAACAGTGTCGTCAGGCCGGGTGATTTGGGAACGCATCCCGTAAGGTACCAAAACGCTAGCACTGCATACGTTTAATCTTCTTTCATAGCGTCCAACACCACTAAGCCCACCTCATCCGGACAAACGGTTTGCCCGTTGCTAGGAAAACCAACCATCCGTACGTTGAAGGACCAAAAAACCTTGGAGCACCGAGGTAAAGAAATGAATTCGAATCTCGGTCTCGGCACAAAACCGGTATTTCTTCTACCTTTGGTAAGAGTCAAGACATCCTTCGGCACACGATACGACTTGCATAACTGTACTTGAACTTCGCCGAAATGGGATTCGCTCCGTACAGTATCGTCTACGTGCTGCCAGCAATGCCGCATCGAATCGGTTCCTGTTTGAAGTTCAGTGTCAAAGGAACAATTTTGTTCCTCTTACGTACGAAGATACCTTTCTGCCAAAACGGGGAGGTCACAACGCTTACCAATTCCCTTTTTCGAGGATATACCCCATCCAGGTCCGGTTACGAGTTGGTGAGTTCGAGAAAATGGTGCCAGATTCCTTTTGCACATCTTGTGCACAGGAATTCTTCACTCACTTTCCGGCGACTGTCAACCACAGGGCGTTCCTTTTTTTTTTGATACACTCTTTCTTTGGGATTTGGTACGTCCTGACGTTGGGAAACTGGCACAAAACTCGAACACAATCAATGATGGATGTTCTAATAAATCTCGTTTTCGCAGCAATGGTGCTACTAGCCCCCCATCCTGAAGCTAGTGCAGTGGAGCTACAGAAAAGACTTCACATGACGAGCTTTAAGCCTTTCGTAAAGCCGACCCTTAAGCTGTTCGTTCACAATTTCCTGCTGCTGTGATTCGCTTCAAAACTGTGGTTTGGGTTTTCTAGTGATGTACTGAAAATTGCACTTCCCCAAATACAAATACACGGGCACACTGAATGCTCATGCATCATTCATGTCTTCACAAAGCATGGGCATTGTGCTGCGAAAACTCAAAGTCACTTCAGCACACTGATAATTGTAGTCAAGTGCTTATGTAGTTATTGTCACCGGGGTATATCATGTCGAGTGTTGCTTGTTTCTACTCTCAAATTGGAAATATGAATCATAATTTAAAAAATCACTTCAAATTAAAAAAAATATTTAAAATTTATCAAAATCAAAACACAAAGAGGAAAATACAAATTTAAAAAAAACGACAATCAAAGTTAACAAAATGAAAATAAATTCTGTAAAACAGCGAATTAACTTACCAAACCATTTTTTATGTATAATCCAGCACATAAAATTTTTGTATTTTCCATTATTTTAATGATTTATGAAAAAAATGCAAACAATAAAACTGTTCATCAAAAAGAGAATTAAACCAAAACAAACATAACTTTGCGATATTTATTTTATTTTTTTTTTATTTTTTTTTGCATTCCCCGAACTATTCATAAAGCATTTTATGAGATCCGCAAAGAGATCATTTCTTGGATAGTACGTTTTCAATTTAAAGTAAAATAGTTCCATAAGCAAATCACACAATCGCAACAACTATCCTCATACACCACATAAGTGAAGGTCAACAACATGGATCATTCGATCATTCCATTGGGGGTTTTTTACCATCGGAAACTTAATGCCCCCAACTCAACATGTTTGCCTTTCATGCTGCATTTCCGTTCACGCTTTTGGTCAACACGATTCCATCTGTTCCTTCCATAGCGGGACGCTTTTTTTCATCACCCGTCTCACACCAACCATCAAGTCGAATATTTTTTTCCTCCCATTTACCACTGTCCTGATTCGATCGAAATCGAGTCTGCCAGTAGTACGATTGTACGGTTTATGGACCCTTTTGCCTGCTGCATCAATATGCACTTGCTGCATCCGCAGTGCAGTGATTCCGTCCGATGCTCTGTACTAGGGAGATACGCTTCTCTTTTTTTTCTTCTTCTATCCCCATCCACCAATTGCATTGTTACTGTTTCTTTTTGGATGGGTCACTTTTTCGATTTGCCATCGCACTGACCATCGCAATCCGAGCGCAAAGGGACGTCCCAGTGGCGCTGGAGTGACACACGTAATGCTATAGCTCGGCCGAAAAAAAACCTTATTCCAACCATCCGGACCATCCGACTATGACCGTAAGAAGTCGAAAGGAAATTGAAAGCATCCCTTCTATTACCTTTTTTTTTGTTTTGGCTTTCGTTGGCTTTCGCACCGACTCACAATCCATTCAATCCCAATGGACACAACGGGCAGCATAATAACGAGATTGTGCTGCAAAGAAAAAGAGGCATGAAAAAAAAAACATAAAGCGAAGGGTTATGCACTGCTGCATACAGCGTGAGAAATAATATCCTTGGCATGCGTTCCAAAATTCCGGCGAAAGCTTTGCGTCAGTGACGAAATAACAATATTTTCCCAAAATGCATCTTGGCCACCGTTCAAAGGGCGCACTAACTGAACATTTTGAATAGTTCTTTTTGAGGCGCTTGTTTTGAAAGATAATTTAACAATCAAAAATTCAATTTGTTTCTAACAAACGAAAAAAGTAAACAATCTATTCAATATTAAATTACTTTTTTTAAACGCAATATTAAAATATTACGATTTTTTTAATTAAAAAAATGGAGACGCCTGGTAGTTTACTGATAGAGGCCATGTTCTGTACACAAAGCTGATCATCCTATTATTGGTAAAAAAGCAAAAGCAAACAAAAAAGGTAAATATTAATCATCTTAAAAGATAACTTATTTACAACGTAATATTAAGAAATGGCGATCTTTGCTAATTGAAAAAAATTGAAATGGAGACGCCCGGTAGTTTAGTGGTAGAGGCGAAATTCTTCACACAAAGATGAAAATAAGCGAAAGCAAGCACAAAAAATAAGTATCAATCACAGTACTGAGTTAGTTATTATTCATTATCAAATTAATCAAGCAAAATTATTTATTATAAATAATATTCAAAGCCCAACATATCGAACCAACACCAACAATTCAAGTACAAAAGAAATCCAAATAAGGAAGAGAGCAGTTACAATACAATGTATTTAATAAAAGGAAGAATCTCTCGTTCCCTAGAAAACATTTTGGCTTCACATTATCTTATTTTACAAGAAAAATAGTTTCTTCCACATTCAAACACACAGAAAAAGTACAGCGCAATCCTTTTTCCTTTGCTCATCTTAAGTGTATTGTATGGTGCATTTTGAATGCACAATGTGCCGTACTGCTCACGTACAGTTTCCACATCTTTACCTCTGGATGTGGGCTGGGTGTAGAACATAAACTGAACCTTACAAAGAATCTACCGGGCAAAGGTTTTCCGTTCTGGATGAGAAACGAAACGGATGCAGTGGATCGATTACTTCCTTTTCTATGCTCTGTGACCATAATAGACCAGGCTGAAGTAGAGGAAGAAGAAAATGCCAAAAAGAATAGTCAATTTTTTCTCTTCTACCCCTCGAGCAGCTACACTGTACGGGAAGCACACAAGACGGTTTTAGAAAGGTTCTGCTACGTCAGAAGAATTAGTTCACGATGGTTGCCCGATTGCCCTTCCGATGCAGCTGCACCAAAGATGGGAAAGCAAAGTCCAGGGCCGCAGCAACCGTAGCCTGAACTTGACAAGCGTATAAACCATCGAGTGCAATGGATAAAATCATTACGTAATTGAATTTAATAGACTTACCTTACCATTCGGAAGGGGGCTGCTGTCCCCCCAAACCAAGTAGATCATCCTAACGCCTTAACCAACCCGCCTCTCACACACACCCGCAGTTATTGTGCGGTTGAACCGGTTCGGTTGCGATGAGCCGTAAAATGAAACCATTAAACCGAGAGGTAAGACCCAGACCCGGCCTTGGAAAGCAAAATAAAAAAGCGCCTAAAAATGAAATCCTTTCCACTGGGCGCCCATCCCGAATGGGTACGAGTGAGACATTACGGATGAAAAGACGAGAGAAAAGAAAGAGGAAAAAACAACCAACGGTGACATCGAAAGGAAAACCCTGCAAGAAATGGAAAGAAGAAAAAAAAAAGGTCAAACGTTGGTCCCTAAAGTACCCGCCAACTTCCGGTTCCGGAGGCCAGTCAACCAGATCCACACCAGAATAGTCCGTTCCCGGTGGATTTCCGTTCCGCTGGACGACTTTCTGTCCACGTTATGCCAGTTACTTTTTTTCGCTCTTCCTTGGCTCCGGACCTGGTCAATCGGATCGGTTTGCTTCAAGGATAACTGGCAGGCTTTACTGTGGAACGAATTGTTTTGATTTCTTTCCTTCCTCGCAGTTTTCACTTTCTTATTTTTCGGTCACGGCTCGGTGACACACACGCCCGAACACATGGTACCCCGGGGCAAATGCAAAAGTTTATTGAAAATATGGAAATCCTCGCGCAAACGAAGGTCCAGCGGTATCGCTTCTTATTAAAAACTTTTTTCACTCTCTCCCCCCTCCCAAAATGCCTTTTTTGGGTGTTATTGGGTGGGGATTGGAAAGAAAAGATAGGGGAAAAAACAAACACAAAATCACTTTTTATATCGATATAAAGAATACTTGCCCGCCTGTGTGTTTTGAGTGGTTTGCATACATTTAGGCGTTAGTGTGCCTCAAGGGACACCCGGAACAGTACCCGGCACAGATCTTAAAATGTTTCCCATCTTGCTTTTTTCTTTGCAAACTAGAAGTCACCAAAGCAAAGTGTCCGTTTATTAAAAATGTATCGCACACACAGACTAAATGGCAATCGAATCTTGCTAACGGGTGTGACTTGGTTCATGAATTTCAGCTGTTCACATCAAATGGCGCAAACAAAACAAACGAAACAGAAACGAACATACATTGCACTGGTGCACGGTCGACAACCAACTCCCCACGGGGGAAACGGTATCGCGGGTATCGGACGGTCGTTGTCCACTTGAGCTGACCCGTGGGACCAACCATTGATCGCAGGGGTTTCTGTCGCAGCCCGAACCGAACCTTTATTCCATTTGCATACATATGAGCTTTTTTCGGGTGACATTTCACGAGCAATCATAGAATGTGAACCCACGGCATGGCACCAGCTGATGAAGGGGTTCGGATTTAGATCGATCTTGTATGTTATTATGATTGTCACTGCATTAGCTCTATCGATTTTTATCGCGTACATATTTCCAAACTTTTCTCTCAAAGAAGTTGCGTCGGTGAAAAAGCTTCTTTCTTTCTTAATGCGGTTTTGGTTTCTAATAAGTCATCAATGTTTAAATATAAACTCAATAGACGTACATATAGTATAAAGTTAATTTACCATTAATGGAACAAACATACAAAAAATAAAAAATATTGTAAGCGCATTTTTCAAAAACACCTGGGTATTTGAAGTCACAAATAGCCACCTGGAGAATTTTGGAACATACCTCAGGCTTAAGTGTTATGTGAAGAGAAAAATGTGAAATCGATTCAAATGTGAAAAAACGTTTGAAATCACATCGTTTTTCTCACTAGAATACGAAATCTTTGCGAAAACATCCAAATAATGAAGACAAACATTACAACCTACTTGCATAATTTAAAGCATTATTGAGGAATAAAATATAAAATTTGAATCTTTTCTTGATTCTAAGGAGTAGAAGTATGTGGGCATATCAATCATGGCAGAACCTTTTCCCTTATATTATTATTTTTAATAACTTAATTTTAATTTAAATAATTTAATATTATTATATTTAATAATAAATATTATATTATTTTTAATAACTATATATTGTTTAAACTAAATTGTGATATAAATAGCTTTTATAAAATCATATCTAAATAAACGACAAACGAATCATTATATTTTTTAACACGTCTGTTTTACATTTACATCTATTCTTACAACCTTCAGCATTTATTTTCAAAAAATGCTTTACATTTTATATATTTTACTAACAAAATGTTCTTAACAATAATTTTAATAAATAATTTTATTGCGCACCTTATCCTATTAGGCAAAACCAAATTGAAGTGAACGGTATAATCAGAGCATTAACGATTTCGCCTTAAAATCAGCTTAAACTGTACGAACTACTCCATAATTAATATAAAGCTACTTGTTATTCTCTAAAGCAAATGCTACAGTAGCTTTTCCTGACCAATAAATTGACGCATCTCCCCTGCAAGTACGTTACCTTCTCTTTATCCTGTTAAATCACCATCTTGCCCTTCTTTACCTTACCAACAACAAAAAACACATCACATTATACACACATCCTTCACTTAACACAGGAAGTAGCTTCAATTAGATCACCAACTTTACAACCTCAACGCTCTTATATGGTTTATTTATCTCAAAAATTGCATTTTATACCGAAAATGCTAATATTTACTCAAATTAACAAACTTTTACTGCGCCACCACGTATAATTCGCTTTCCGAAAATAAGCCACAGTCTCGTAAAAGCTTGCCCCCCTTTGCTACGTCCTCCCTCGCGGGTGCGCTTTCTTGACAACCCCATATTGAGCGGTACCCTTTCGCGAAGGATTCAACTTTCTTTGGCCTTCCTCCTATCACCAACGCTAACCCCGACACCCCTCTCCCGAAAGTGAGTAAACGCGAAAAAGCACGGCCGGCGGATAAAGTGCGCCGGGAAAAAGAAAAGTCAATCTAATCCACGCTGATCCAACATCCATTCGGGTACTCGCACCGTTCCTTGCCGCACACGTACACTAAAAACTCTTCCCTCCCAAAAATCCGGTTGGGTACCAAATATAGCCCAACATTCGATGGTGGTGGTAACTGCTGCTGCTACTACTGCTGAGAATTCATCATAAAATTTTTATCCATGAAAACGGCTTTTGGAAAGTTCATTCCTCCAGCGAATCCCATCCCTTGTTGTGAAGGGATGAGGGTTGGATGGAGTTCGTTTCCGGCATACTTTTGTAGCCAACACACTCACACACATACTCAGCTCGATCGTACATCCGTACACCAGGCATCCGTTATCCTCATGCCGTACTCCCCTCTCGAACTGAAACTCCAAAATATTGGCGTACGTTTCACATCTGGCACTTTTGGGGTTGCACAAAATTTCAACCCCCCCCCCATTCCCACGTCTCTTTTCTCAACCATATCGATGGTGATTTTGGAGCGGGCATCGAGGTGGTTACAAAGGATGGTACAAAGCAAATCTTTCACCACCGTTGCACTCCACCGTTTTGTGCCCCTGCGGGGGGAAAAGATGGAACCCATATGAGATTTATTTTCCACCCATTTTCCTGCTCGCATCGCACGGTGGAGTGTGTTTTATATTTTTATCCTCCTGCCCTCTTTCCTTTCTCACTTTCCATCATTCATTTTTTTTCTGGAGACCACACATCATGGTGCACACACACACTCTTCTCAGTTCCTTCGAGGTATTTTTACAACCCTTGCATAAGGCCCACCATTTTGGTGAGGAAAAAAAGCCCCCTCGACTCGTTCGCGGGAAACTAGAAAGGGGTATTTGGGGTTTTCTTTTTCTAAAGAACGAGAGAAAAAGCACTAGCAACCCTTATTTTCCCTCACTCGCTTTAAGCTTTATGCTATGGCTACTTGGACTTGGAAAAAGTATGAAAAGCTCTTTTTCACTCGGATGCAGCGCATGTGGGTGTGCACTCACCAGTGAAAAAGCGGGAAGGGCAAGGGGATAAGTTGGCAAATGGTAAGCGACCTTCCATCAGCATCCCTGAAACAGACTGGGGTTTTTTTTTTTTGCATAAAACCACCCATGTTGGATGGCCTTCCCTACTTTACCCCACCCGTTTCTTCACTCAACCACACACGGGTGCGGGAGTTGGTAGAAGTTTTGAGACAGATGTGGAATTGACCGAAACCTCTTCTGTGGGTGCACTTCCGATTGCAAACATGTACCAACACCCTCAACCGAACAGAGCAGAGGAACCACTCTAAAACAACACCTTTCGGGCTCGTTTGTCTCGTCCAACATCCACCATGGCAAGTGCGACAGATGGAAAAAAAGAATCAAGTCCACCGGCAACAAACGAAACGGTAAGGTAAAGCGATGGCGACACATTATCCTGTACCGCCGGTGCACTGTCATTTTGAGTTTTCATCGTCGTTTGCTCTTTCGCTCCCAATTGCAGTGCCGATGCAACAATTTTCCGATCCGGTGCATCACAAACCTCCACCCGTTTACGGAAAAACTTTTGCTTCCTTTCGACTCATCCTAGAAAGCGAACACTAGAGAGAGAGAGAGAGAGAGAGAGAGGGAGAGAGAGAGAAAAAGAGAGAGAGAGAAGCTAGTGAGTGTGCTTGATGGGAAAGTTTTCGGTGCCGCATGCTCATTGAAATTCAATAGGGTGCAAAAATTTTTACCCAGCCAGCTTCCAACATTGCTTCACTGCTGCAGCAGAACTGGTAATTTTTCAATTTCACTCCCGTCAACCGATATTATGGCATTCGATGTGAGGGCGTTTGGGGCTTCTTCACGGTTTCTTTCGCTAAAAAGGGGAAAACGGAAGAGGTTAGACGCGAATTGAAAAGGTTCGCTTTGATTGGCCGACTGTAGTTGGGACTTTTACAGTGGAAGTTGAAAGATATGCAAATCCTGCCAAAAACTGGTGGATGGTGATGGATGGTGTGTGTGTAGCGCGGTTGAAAGTTTCGTTAAAACGATACTAAATGCAGAGTGTATATTGATTTAAATGTTTCATGTACAAATCTTTACGTCGTATAGGAAAATTTATAATTTAAAGCACAAATTTTTCTGTAAGACATGGAATCTTCTTTTAAATAAAATTTTACTTCTTTCATTAAATTTTAATTAAATTGTTCGTCTTAGTCCATTAAAATAAAAGTTTTTTTTTTAAATTACGAAAAAGCTATTTTTTTTTTTATTTATGAAACATTTTTTTCTTTTTTTCTTTTTTTTAAGAGAACCATTCGAGAACTTTAAGTCAATATAATAAATCAATGTTTGTTTTCACTATAATTCTAAACACAAATGCATTTATCGTGATTTGCCGTGAGATTTCCAAGCTTGTGTTTTTCACGTTTTTAATAATAATTTTAATATTCACATCTGACAACAAACTGGTTACAGCAATACAGCAAGGCCGTTCTTAATAAAAAAAAACTGATTATACCGTCAAAGAATTTATTTCTCTTTTTTACTTTATTCTATTTTTGTGTAATCATTGAATATAAGCACCGTACACTTCAACAAAATTGACACTTCACTGACATTGTGACTTACTTTACATTGCATACAATAAATTGTAAAATTAATTACCTACTATAAAAAGTAACTATAAATCATATTACTACAAACCATATTACTACAAGCGTAATAAGCGAAACAGATCTTAGTAAACGAGATTCATTATTGAGATTTTGGAGTAAACAGAGTGTAAAACAATGAAATGAAAATTTCCCTTTTTTAATTATTTTATGAAGGGCAAACATTCTCAAATAACAAGTTATTTTTGAAAAAATATTGTAAGAAATAAATCACTGTTCTATGTTTTTCAATTTCCAAGTGTTCTTCTTCATAAACAATTTTGCTTTTTGGTTAACAATGAGTGTTACGAAATCAGGAACAAATTGAGCACATCATTTGTAATAAACAAAAACTATTGCTTAATTTTGTAAATTTTATCTGTCTAGTAGAAAGTTCGAATTCCTAAATGCTATTTAATAAAACGTTATTACTTATGTTTCAAATTTATAAAACAAATATGCTTGTTTTTGGTGAACCCATCTTTCCCATTTCCCAAAACTTTCACAGATGCTTTTGCACGAAGATTTTTCGACGCTCGTTTGTCCAATAATGTTTGCAACTAATTTTAATTACACAATGCCAACCTAATTTAACGGAAACTCCAATCTAATTTTCGATCATTTCCACGCATAACGCGAATGTATTCGGCTGTGCAACATTGCCCGGAAACGGTTAATTGGAAATTAAAAATGAGAACATTCCTACACTACCGAACGCGTACTACGAAAAATTTCCGCAAAAAACCTTCCGCACCGTGTTAACGGCTTTTTTACGCTCGATATGAAAGCGGAATTCAACCACACAGTTTTGCACTAATAAATGCAGACGATCGGTGCCACTTTTTGGGAAGAAACAAAAAGTTATAATGAACGAGGTTTTTACAAACAGCGACTGTGTTCGCCTTCCATCTTAAGATATGCACCATCGCACCATTCGCATCCGCATTGCTCTGCCGGTTGCGTCTCGGTCGTTTGCTTCGGCAAACGCGTCCATTGGCAGTTGGAATTAACAATCAACCCTGCAAAGTCACGGACACAGTCCCGAAAGGGTCTCGAGTGGAAGGTTTTTGGCGCGTTTCGTGCTGGTGTAAAAAGCCTCCGACCACACGGACACAAAACAGCAATGCAATACCCCCAGCACGGCAGTAAAACAAATCACTATAAAATTAGATTTTTATAGCATCTTCATTCTTTGGTTACGGTCCGGAGATGCGCTCCAACGGTGTGACTGAAGTGGGCAGCCAATTGGAGCATTTGGTTTTTGTTCTTCTTCTCTCGCACACATTCCTCGTTCCTCGGTATGACTCACGCCACCGCCACTGGACGTAGAACAATATTTCATTCAATTAAAGTACGACTGCGTTTCGACTGCGGACTGTTGTGGGAAAGTTATGGGGAATTTTCACCTGAGGTAACCTATGTGCCAAGGGGAACGGAAACAAAACTACTCACCAAGCGCTTTCGGAAGAACTTTTCCATCGCACAATCACGTTTCGAAACATGTCGTTTGACTTTTTGAAGTTTGTACAGGGTAAACTTTACTGCCACTGTGCTGGTGTGTGCTTTTAGAGAAGGAATCGAAGGAAACATACACACACACAGATGGCACAATGAGGGCGAGAAAATCGTTGGCATCGTTTTAATTCATATGTTTTTTTTTGGTCCTCTTGTTTTTCTTTCACGAATAGCTCCACCAGCGTCAGTTCGCATCCAGGGCTACAGCCAACATGCAAAGGCCGAAGTACGGGAGGGCCAGGAACTGTCACTCACGTGCACCGTACCGCATGCGAGACCGGCAGCACAAATCGTTTGGTATCGGGCCAACGTAGAGTACAAATCAGGTAAGCTTGTAATGTTTAATTTTTATGATTAAATTTATGATTATTTTAAGATGAAATTTATTTGTTTATGCGCACCACAGCCGCTGCTGGCAGGCAATATTTATTTTAAATGATTGTGTTTGATAATTATCAAACAACTTGTGTCAATCAAATTGAAAAAATATTTTGATCCACCATTTTACGTTTTACTTTGACGTTTTATCTTTGATGCTTTTAAGGAAAAATTATCTTTTTTTTAAATTGCTGGGTTTTGAAGCAAAATTTGAAATGCCATTTATGTTTCATTGATCAAATTTATTGTATGTCCGTTATGAATAAGTTATTGAAAAAGTGAATAATATTTTTGCCTTCGGCGTTACAACCGTTGCCTGAGTAAAAAAAGAATGTATGTAACAATTTAGTTCAATTTAATGCTTTTTCAACGTTCTTTTTAATTCTAATTCAGTTAAGTATTGAATCAAAGTTATTGTTCTTTATTCGTACAATTATTTCAATTATTTTTAATTATTCGTAATTCCATTACGACATGTCTTCCGTGCTACATTCTTCCTACTTATTAATTAAACTGCGTGATTAACTGTTACTTATTAATTAAGTGTTTTTAAAATATAAATGACAAATATTCTAAAGAATCTTCTAATTTCGAATTCTTTAAGAAAATGTAAAAGAATGTGTTCATTCCATTGTGGGATATTGTATATAAGACTTTAATAATTCTTTTTCTACTTATAAACCCTCCTTTTATTAAATCTGTATAAATGAGTATAGTGCGAATTTATTTAAATTTCCGCGAACAGTGACTCTTTTCCGATTTAACTTCTTCTGCTTCTTGGCTTAACTACCTTACACAGGTCACGCCGGCCATTTCTGGCTTACTAGACTTATGTTACCACATAGCCGGATAGTCAGTCCTTGCTACGGGGGAACGATCGGGATGGGATTTGAACCCGGTCCTGCCGTGTGGACCGGCGCCGTTTCTAACCGAGCAAAACAAAATATCAATAATTTATGTTAAAGTAAGGGCATTACATGTGTGATACAAATAACTAAAATTGTGTATTGATTTAATTTACTTAATTTTTCATTAATTATTAACAATTCGAGCAGTTCCTTCACCAAGAAACAAAACCAACATTCAAACCAAAACCAAAACCCAAACCCAAATATGTCTTTTTACAGCCTATAACAGGGAAAAACTAAACTACGCCTTTTCACTATCCATAGGTTATTTGGTTTTATTGCACTTTTTTCTTAACAACATCAGAAACCAATTTAATTTCATCATTTCATCTCATATTTTGGTATCCACTTTAATGCAATGCGATAATCTAATTTTAAATTTTTAACATGTTATAAGTACTTTTCGTATAAAATGGCTAATGATTGTTCATTAGCTCATCCATGAAGTAATCGACGGTAGGCACTTTGTGTGTTACATTTTAATAATATTATGTACCCCTTTATTCCAATAATACCAATAAAGCTTATCAATTGAACTACACCAATTGGCCCTCATTTATAGCACGTGTGTGTGTATGTGTGTGCGTGGAAAATTAGCAACTTTTCACCGAAAAAAAATCCACTTAACCCCTTAACTCCATCATCCCAATTAAGCGTCCGTCAACGGCAGTGCCGATTCAACTGAAAAAGGAAAGAATGCAAGCAAAAATGTCACTTTTATGTCCGGTTGCATGTGTCATTAGCTGTGCGGCGGCAAATAACACTGCAACTTCGTTGATCACCCATCGAACCATCACCACCAACCGGAACCGGACCACACCATTAATGTTGAGTGGTGAATCGGTAACGGAGAACTAATTCGCACCAGACAAAATTAGATGCTTACCGGGCGTGGGAATGCAACCGCAACGACCGCACATCGTTTTTGGGGACCAAACGGAACTGTTTCCCACCATTTCTGCATAATCGAATCGTTCAAACAGTGCACACTGGTGCAACTTCTCCAGTGCGCCAAACAAAACGCTTTCCCGCGTTTCGATCAAATACCGGTTGACCGCCCCCCCTTAAGCTGGGAGATGGACGTACACTCGTTCACCCAGGGTTAGACATTATTTTGATAGCTCCCCGGGAGCGACATCGAAACGCTCGTGTATGATTTACATGGCCACACGCATGAAGTGTAGAGTACCCTCGGAAGCTTTCGGATCGATTTATTTCGTGAATCGGTCTATGGATTTCTACCAAAACGAAACCCCACGGAAAAAAGGACATCCGGTCGCGAACCCATCGACCGCGAGCACAATTGGCTTTTTTGCGGATTGGAATGGGAATAAATCAATTTCGAACATGGACTATATAGCCCATCGCTCGAACGTAACATTGGTCCGGGATACGCACAGTGACCGATTCTAATTACCTTTCCTGACCCCGCCAGTGCTCCCGATGCCATTGTAGCATTTCGAACAAAAACCACAAGGTGATTCGGCACCTAAATTAACATATCGACCCGCGTGCGGACCCTTCGCGGTTCGTCGATTGGTCGTCATAAAAGCGTTTAAGTACGGGCACATTATGCGTATTACAAATTGCGTTTCTGATGACCGGGGGCTTCTTCCCGTTAATACCACACATAAAGACTAACGAAGGACTCCCATTAAGAATGGAAGGCATTCATTTCGGTGACAGATTCACTTGGAAGATTGAGGAAGACATTTTGGTGGGTTTTTTTTTTTGCTTTTGCATACAAAACTGCCATAAATCTTCTTTTGCAAAACAAGGAAACACAATGAAAGTGTGAGGATTTTGGCGCTCTTGTACATGAAGCATAAACGGGGTACTTCATAATCGGGTGGCTTCCCTTCGAAAGACCTACAAAAAAAAATGGTTCACCTACTACGGCGACAAATAAATGAGAACAAATTATGACAAGTTTCGTCACATCACCCGGGCCAAGCTAGGCCAAGCTGGCACGTTCTTGCGGAAAACTTCTGACGCACCGTAACCGTTCAAGTGGAAAAATCCCCGAGCTCAATTAATTTCTCCTCGATGTCCACTTTCCGGAACGCACGCACCCACAGACACATGCACAGGCACAGGGTAGTAAAGTGTCTCGCAGGAGCGTACAAAAAGCTGGTAGGTATAAAAATGAACAGTAATTATGTCATAAATATGCTACAGCTTCCAGTGCCCTTGCAAAACCATGGTATGGCGGCCGGAGAAGTAAAAAAAAACCCCACACTTCCTTTCAATACACGATGGTACGCTTGGGTATCTCTTTTCCGGCATGTTGTGTCCCTTTACCGAAAGATGACCAGCTCGGCCAGGGCACAGTGGTTCAGTTATGGCTTATCAGTGGACGTCCTGCATTTCTTCTTGAATAACTTTTTAATTTAAGGGTTCAATCGAGGTTTTGATCACAATATTGTCCATAGGACAATCAAGATGGTTTCCCTATCATATTAATATTGTTCAGTAAAAACATAAATTTTATGCAAAATATTTTAAATATGTTAGAATATAATATGTCAGAAACAGTGTGTCTCTAACAACTTCAACTCGCCTGTGTCCGTGTGTGTCGGGATGTCCAAAGCCATACTTGACAAACACACAAATCGCAAAATTAAAGCTCTTGTCCCCGTGTAAGTAATAAAAAGGAATCTATATTCCTGAGACCGATAGAAAAAATGCTCGTACACGTTCCAAATCGTACTATAATGTTCACTCGAAGCCGTCAGCACGCATAAAGAAAAAAACTAATACGCTCTAAATGTTGAAGATAGAATGTTGGGCAACAAGTTGGGCCTCTGGTGATCAAGGCATTTTTTTATGGTAAGTTAACTTAAGAAATGGTGAAGCTTTCTTACCACAGTAACCAGCGAATTACTCAAAATACGAGCGATCACTTTTGACTCTCATCAAAAATAATCACCTCACGAAGGAGACTCGTGGAAGTCTCATGGGAAAGAGTCAACTCATATTAGAGTCAAAATGAGCAAGATCATGATTAAGCCTTGAATATGAGGAATCTGATCGCTCATCATACCCAATTGAGGGTTATCGTTCAGCTCAGCTTGTAGAAATGTGGGAATTGATCACAACACTAATGATGAATTTCTTTGAACTGAGGACTGAGACAAGTGGAACTCTAATTAAGGGTAGGAATAACTTCTTTTTTCTTTCTGTGTTGCAGAATGTTAGCCCCAAGACATGAAAAAACCTGTTACTGTTTATAATTTCCATATGTAGACAAAAATCCTTCAAAAAAAACCACGAGAAATTAATGTTAACCTTATCATAAATTTTATCGTAATTCTAATTTCAATCAAATTGTTAATTAACTTTCTATTCTTGAATCTATTTGATCAAAACATTCCTTTCAATCTTTTCAAATTGTGAAAAAAAACATCCACCATCGGTACCATTGTGCAATGTGGCCATTCATTCGATGTCTGTGTGTGTGTGTGTGTACGTACATGCCGCAGCCTAGCGTACACAAATTAAGAACAGTCCCACTGGAATGCATAATAAAATTGTAAATGGTTTGGGTCTTCACTGTTAGGATTGACAATGCAGTGTAACCATTTCCCTGCAACACGGATATAGTGAAAAAGCGTGTAAAACAGTCATGTTCGTTGTTTGAAGATTTAATTTCATGCGCACACACACACACAAATACGACCAAGGCAAATGATCAAAACATTTATATTAAATTAAATTGTGTTTAATTTCACGGATTTAAGATTAAGTACAGTTTGCATCTTTCTTTCTTTTTTGTTTACCAAAAATAGTATCAAGTCCTATCTCGCAGTAAAAACCAAATAAAACTCAGCTGTCTGCTTCTAATGCTTCAGTTTTATGAAACTTAATTAAATTCTAGTGATGAAAATCAATAAAATTTGCACAATTTAGTACATCGTACCGGTCCGCACCGCTCATCAGTTTGTCATCATGGTAAAGATTTTTATTTCACAATCCTCTATCCTCCCCCAACCCATCCAGTTCTCCAAATTTCCAACCCTCTTTTGACCGTACCCCTCTGTATCTAATTTACATTCTTGTACTAAATGTTTAATGCTTAGGCAATTATGATAATAGTCCGGGTTTCGGTTGGTTCCAACAACCCGTTGACAGTACCGGTAGGTAATTTTGATGACCTTTCATCCATTCTCCCAGACCGTCAGAACCCCCAACTGGCACACGCACACACACACAGCATCCTTCCATTTCCCATTTTTCTACGCAACGCCAAGCGAAACAAACGCGCAGAGGGCGGTATATTCGGTTTAATTGCTCATTGATGAGAGTCACGTTTGAGTGCCTGGCGTGCCTGCTGTTGTTTCATTTCATGCCCTGCCCAATCCCAACGGAAGGAGGGACCAAGGTTTTGAGGTTTTTATGGTCAATTTGAAAAGTTGGTACTCTACCAAAGATTTATCGAAAGTCTTACCACGTTCACGATCACGACCACGGTTGAGTACGGTTCTGCTGTACGTTGATTTATCGACCGTGGACAATGCTGTGAGAAAGCAAGACGATTTAACACTGTTTTTGGAACACATCACTTTGTTGAAAGTGGTGCTTTACTTGCCATGCTAAGTAGATTAAAGAATGAAAAAGGATTAAAAACCATAGTTTTACCCGGAATTTTTAATGTTCTTTTTCAAGCTTCTCTTTCAATAATCATGCTTAAAAATATTATATGAATAAATTATGAAAGCTAAGTGCTCTTTTTCAAGTGTGAAATTTACTTTTATACAGTTTATGAAAACAAAACCCATACCATCGAAAGAATTCATAATTTAAGATTTAAACAATCATTGAAACATAATTGATTAATGTACTAATGTAATTGACTTTTTCGAAATTCATTGAATTCACACGTACCATGTTTGGTTGCTCTGAAGCTTGAATCAGAGTTACGAAGGACCTTTGGCATGTAATTTATATTTATTTTATTTATATAAATAGAATAAAGAAATTTTTTAAGATAAATAGGCCTCCATCAAAAGCATAACGAGAGTCAGATGAAAATATCTCAAACATTATTTTCAAATTTATAGTTCTAAATTAGCTTTTATATCTCATGTAGTTGATAACTATTAAACAATGAAAAATAAAATAAAATTAAGCAAATGTAAACGTAAAACACTTCAGAAATCACTCTACCATTACTTCTTCTTCTTCTTCTTGGCTGAACGACCTTACAGGTCACGCCGGCCATTTGTGGCTTACTAGACTTATTTTACCACGTAGCCGGATAGTCAGTCCTTGCTACGGGGGAACGGTCCGGATGGGATTTGAACCCGGTCCGGCCGTGCGGACTGGCGCCGTTTATCACATGCACCACCGAACCGCCCCTCTACCATTACTAAACTTCCTATTTAAAGATGGAAAACTTAATTGAGCTCCGTTGGGAATTATTTCAACAGCTCGAACCAACTCAATCGGGTATTGTCTATATTTTCTCCCGAATGAATTCTGCACTCCGCATTTGAACCGATGCCGGAAGAATGGGAAACTTTTTAAAAGCATTAAATATGCATCATCGCTCATACCTTTGGTAATTCTCGCTGGTCGTAGATATATATCTATGGGTTTTTTTCCCCTTTTCTGTGTACATTCGACAGCAAAAGCCAACCAGAAGCTGACCGATATGGCACGAAATGGAGCATTTGTTACATAGGTAAACATAAAACTCGGAAACGTGATCGACATGTATCATCGTTCTATTATCCTTTTTTTCACATGTATGGTCCACCCGAATCTTTCCATCCTCCCCCCGAAAAAGCTTTCCCATGGAAAATATCCTGGATTGAAAAATGGAATTTCGAGCGGAATGATGGAATTACCCCGAGCGGGTGGTTGGTGTCCAGGGTGTCCAGCTGTGGCAATATTATACTGGTAGTACAAGCACCATATTACGCCTCCCTAGGGGTAACATCACCACCAACCTGTTATGAGAGAGAAGGCGAGGGAAAGAAAGATGGAGTGAGGAGGTTTCTAAAATAAACAGCACTTAAAATTATCACCATCTGCAAAAGCGAAGGGAACCCGCATTCGATGCTGTGTGCTACAACCCCCTGTGACGCATCTGGGACGTGAACAACGACATTGGCATGACGAAGCTACCCCGTGATGGCAGGACGGACGGATCCTGTTCATTCTCGAAACTGCATCGTACCGAGATTGGGGATAAGGAAAATGAGCTTTTTATCAGTGATTCTGCCCGGTTGCAGCCTCGTGCTTTACCACGTGTATGTGCCGCACGCGTTCACCATCTTGAAGAGGTTCTGGAAAAGGTCTCCGGTTGACAGTAACGTTCGTTAAACAATGATAATACAGTAACGAACAGGATGATGAGAAACAACCCACGTACACAGCAAAAAAACCACCTCCGCCGACCTGCTCGGGTGCTACTCGTTCGAACATCGAGGCTTGTGCCTTGCGGCTTAGAGATGCTGCACGCCAACAAAGTTGCAGCCGGCTGGTAGACAATAAAAATCAATAACTGTAACGGAGGCAAGTAAGCTTCCTTTTTTTTCTTTTTTCAAACAAACACAGCCACTCTGGGGCTGTCGAAGCTTTTACAGTGCCGTAGCAACATTGTTCCAGTATGTAACACACATTACGGCCGATCAATGAGCTACGGGTAATGGTGGTCCGAGAGAAACCGGGCAATGGCAACATCCAAGAATCAGCTCGAAACGTTGTTCAAGAAATAAACGTTGCATTTGCTGTGCAACAACAGGACACACGTCCATCGGAAATCGGTATCGCACAGGGAGCCTTTTCGTTCAAATTTCAAAACAATCACGATCTGTTGGATAATTCTCGATGATTCTGATCTCATATCCCCCCATGGAGAGGATGGGCAGATAGTAATTGAAAGCCGAAAATTTTACAAAGACAGCCACCGAGACTAGCCGGTCATTGTTTTGTGTGTTTTATATCGTCTGGACCGTTTAGTTTAACTTTGCTCAATTTCTTATCCAAATATTATGTCTTAAACAACGTCCAACCATTGTGACCACCCGGTTCAACCGCAAAAAGGAGCATTATTCTAAGGCATTTAGCATGAGATCGGTCTGTTGATGTTGCAATGCTTTTGTTGGAATGCTTGCATTCCTTGAAAAAATATGTGCATTATCGTGCGGTTTTCGCTGTTTCAGTTGGTGTAAGAACCCAAAAAGGCAATATTGAATTTTTGAAGATATACTTGTGCAGAACCTAAGTGGATATCTAAGTATTGGGCTCAAGTCGCAAAAAATTGAAGTCTTTGTTCAAATCTTGATCAATCAACTCATTGCTTATATTTACCAAAAAATATCGTTTAAGCATAAAAATAAAGTTTTACATAATTATTTTTACTAGTTTGATATTTTCAACATCAGACTCTTGTTGCGTCTAAAACAAAAAATACCAAAAAAAAAATAAAAAAAAAACAAAACAGAAAAGGAAATTAAGAAAAAAAAGGAAAGTAAAAGTATAGGATAACCTAATATAGTAGATAATATATCATAGTAAAATAAAAAAGAGATAACAAATAGTTCAGAAGAGAGGTGAAAATAGAAAGAAAGACAAAAATAAAAACGGAACTGAAACCAAAAGAAGCATGGTTAAGAAATTGATTAAGAAAAAGCAAAAAAAAGGAAATTGATTAAGGATCTTCTTCTCAGGCCATTATATTTATTTTTGAAATTATAAAAACAAACAAAAGTTGAACAGTGAAATTTTTTTTGTTAAAATCAAGATGTCTTACATTCTAAACACGATTTTTTTTCGTATCCATTATAGAAAAATAATGAGAAATTTTATAAAAATAAATTTATTTATCTTCAAAAAATATAAAAATATTCCGTGTACTAAAGTTTACTAACAAATAAACATTAACTGTGGTACAATGAATTTTATTTAAAAAGTTTCACAATAATGAAAACCCCATACTATACTAAAACCCTCCCCCATTTCAAATGCGCTTTTGTATTTCACTTGAACCATGAAACTGAGAAAGTGAAAATCAAACGATTGATTTGATTAATTGTTCGTGAAGCAATTGTAATTACCAATCATTGGTGCAAAAGTTTTACATCGATAGCATCTACAACTTATGCCATGTGCGTGGTTTTTTTTCCTCTTCTTGTTTCTACCCATTCTAGACACTATCGACACAAAGACCACAGAGGCGGAAGATCGACGGTACACCGTAACGTCCAAGCTGCACCTTCAACCGACCGCGGAAGATGACTACATCGACTACACGTGCCAAGCCCGACACCAAGCAATCCCGGAAGACCGTCCGATGCAGGCCACCGTACAGCTGTCAGTGCTCTGTAAGTACCCGTCCAGTTGCTATTTCTGCTAACCACTTCAGCTTCAATCGAACTTCTAGTTGTGCCACCCGTTACTCCCTTCCATGGTTTCCATTTTTCCTTCTATTCTTTCTACACTTTTTCCCGCTCACGCTGCTAGTGTACTAATGGCTACTTACGCTTTGGCCATCCGATCCACCGCCGGGCAAAGAGTTTCGCTGATTGGCGCCCGGGAATGAGCTGCTAGTCACGTACCTTTACAGCCAATAGAGCATGTACCATCTCGAGGAATGAGAACCGGGGTCGGTAAGGTTCTCGGTAATGTTTCCAACCCAGTGCTTTTGTCCTGGGTGGTGCCGATTTTCAACTCCCCGCCTTTTGTGCCTTCCTTCGACCCCCGTGAGGCCAATTGAAACTCGTGCCGGACGCTGAACTAGTCTATGATTTCTCAATCAATTGAAGGTTGCCTTTACGTACGACAACGACTAGTTGCCAACCCAGCACGCCCGATTCTTTTCCACTGTTTCGCAGTCTTTGCGCGTGGAGCATGATTTTAAAATTGCACCGCTCAGCAATAAAGCGAAACAGCGAGCAGTAACAACGGGAGCAAAAAGCACACGAACAAGCTTCGTCAACGAGTAGCAGGAGGTTGGGAGGGAGGAGAGGGTGGTAAACGCCCCCCGGAAGGAACCGAAAACCGAAAACTTTCCAACCTTCCGCTTCCGCGCCTGTGTGCCTGCTGTCATCGTTCCGTTTACTCGGCACAAAGAATTCTAACGCCTGTCGTCGTCAGCGAGTCACGCGATGAACCATGGAAAGAACAAGGAACGCATAGTGCTCTGCAGTAGTGAGTGGGGAGGAAGGTTGGAAGGAGGAAAAATACTTGGAAGAAAACAGTTGAGATCGTGAAGAAAATGCGCTCGAAAGCGCGCTTCCATTACAAAGCAGGGAAAATAACTTTTCATTTCGAAACACCCGTCGGGTACGTTTCCTCGAAGCCCGTGGGCAAGCCACCTTCCTTCCTTTACCCGGTGGGGCAACCAAACAAAGCCACCAAACCGAGGGTATGTCGTTGTTTCGTTAACCTTTTTTTCTACTTCTCAACGACACATTAACACACACACGCAAAGAGAAAGAACACACGGTATGTCATGGCATCATGAAGGGTAAAAGTGAGTGTCTGTGGGAAATGCTGCATCAAACAGCACAGCAACACTGAGAAATGCCAACTGTAAGCAATAACACCAAATAGAAGCAAGCAACACAAAAAAATATACAATACTGTGTGCGCAGCAAGCAAGGCGTTACTACAATTGTGTGCCACGCTCGTTGCAGCTGAAGCAAAGGATATGATTTCAGGAATCAGCAAGAGCACCCGTCCCCAAAAAAACACCACACCCCAGTAAGCCGTAAGGGTGATGAAAGTAACGAAGAACTCATGCACACACACACAGAGAAGAAGAAGGAAAAAACACCACCAAATAAGGAACGTTATGGTGGAAAAGCAGTTAAAATGATGGTGGAGAAGGTAATAAGTAAATATTAAATAAAAATAAACAACCGACAGCTGCCTCGGGTGCGAAACCCGTTCCTTCTCCTTTTTTTTGTTTTTTTTTTTGGTGAGGCAAATCCTTTTGCTCCACTTTCCGACATTTCAGACATTTACAAATAGGAACGAAATGAAACAAAACAACAGTAGAGAGAGAGAAAGAGAGAGAAAAAATACCTTCTTACCATGATCTTTGGTGTGCTTTTTTTGTGCAACGGGATGGCATACGATGGAAGGACTTAAAAAATAAGTTCACATTGTTCGTGGAACGTAAAACGATCCTCTTCTTTGCTCTTGCCATAAATTTAATTCTGGCTGAGGATAACAATCATTCAAGATCAACAAAATCCAAAACCCAGCAGAACAATGGGTTTTTGCATGGGAGGGAAGGGAAACATTTCAAACCTCCCGCACGCAAAGTAGGTTAAAAGTTCATAAAAGTAATGCAATTTCCATAATCTGCACATAACACCACTACCGCTAGTGCGGCACGAGTTTCAACATTTGATTCGGAACTGTTGGAAGAACAAAAGTAGCAGAGGAAAAAAAATCTATGTATAGACAAATAATTAGTCAAGTAGTCAAGTACTAGATAGGAAAAAAACGAAGGAAGATCACTTTGTCATATTATTTCCCCCTCAAACGCAGATGAATTGCTATGCAAATGAGCTAATATAATTAGAGCCGGCAAAATACACACCACTGGGAGTAAATGTGGTGCATACGAAGGGACGAATTTCTCGTGTGCGTAAAGTTCGAGTCTTTTGATTTAAACTTCACTACTGATTTGAAGTTCGCTTGTTCCCGGGCTCGGGCGTTTTGACAAGCTGCAAAAGAAAGCGTCCATTTATTATTCATTTATTCAGCTGACAATCGTGAGCTCGTTCATCAACCTTCGGGTACGGTGGTTTGAATGTCCCCACGGGAATGAGGAAAAATTTGTGACAATGGAACACATTTATGAAAATGAGTAAATGGTTTAAAATTTTATTATTACAAGAATGCTACAATATAGTTACAAAACTTATCACCAGATATTTTAAAATTAAATCAAAATTAAATCATCCGCGTTTATGTGAGCATTAGTAAGCTAACTCTTTCCTTAAATTTATCACGTATAAACAGATGTACTAATGTTGGAACTACTAAATGATTGGCTAGATGAAGTTACTAGATTATTCTACATGAATTTACTATTTTGAGATAATTGACACTGAGTGAAGGAGAGTTTATAAGGATTTTCATCTTTTACTCACTCTTTTGAAGTTTTAAGAATCATAAAAAAATGCTCTTAACTAATCCTTTGACTATTCTTTTGCATTTTAACTCAAACACCTTCTGCGCTGGCCAGCGACTTAATCATGTTATTAAATATTTAAGTATTGAAGTTAAGTATTTTGTTATTTTATTTTTTGAGTTTAAGTTTCCATTTAATAATAATTTATTTCACATTATATCAAGCTTTCATACTTTGTCTGTTTTTTAGTTTTTTTAGTTAGTTTATTATTGAATTAAACTTATCATTGTTTGTTCTATCATTATTGTCTCTTTTGTTTACGCTTCCATTTAATAATTGATATGGTTTATTCGCAAACAAATAAATTTATAGTTTTATAAGACAAAACTTAACTTCCAGAATTGTGAACAATCGTAAAACGTTAAAAACGTTACAACGTTAAGTATGTTACAACAAATTTAGTTTCAATATTTATCATAAATAATACCTCAAATTTTCCTTCACAAAAAAATCTTCTTTGCAAACAATTTAATTTTAGTTTTATATGACAAAACTTAACTTTTAGAATTGTGAACAATCGTAAAAAAACGTTAAAAACGCATTAACGCTTAAAAACGCAGTAACGAAATACAACTAAAGCCCCTAAAATTGCAACAAATTTAATTTAAATATTTATTATAAATAATACCTCAATTTTTTCTTCACAATGTGTGCTGTAAAAATATATTCATTATTAAGTAAACAATATTTCTCTCTCCTAATCGTTCAATAAACGCTACGTAAAAGAAGCATGCAAAAGAATCATCCATCTTTTTTGCTAAAATAATAAAAGATAAAAAAGGACTAAATATAAAATCTCATTTCAGTAAGGCATTTTCCACCATGTCTTATCGTCTTTCTTGAAGCATTAATTTGTTTTTACATAGTTAGTTTCACTTCACATCCTTCAGCTACAACAGCAAAATCCCGTGTCAAGCACACGTCCCTAGCTTAACGCATACACCCGGCACAAACATGCACCCTGCATATTTATTCTGTTTGCATTAACAGCAAACGATGCACACTCGTACCGCACAAACACACGCCCTACTTGTATGCAGCGATGCAGCGAGATGCTTTTTCCAAGATGCACTCAAAGGATTAGCATTCGGGATGGTGCCCGGATTCTGCATATGACAGCCAGGAAATGACATCACATTTAACGGATTAGAACCGTGGCAGCAAAAGCGGGCTTTTGCGTTGGTGAAAAAAAAAAATATCCAATATACATCCATTTCGATTTTCCATCATATTCCCCATTTTCGGTAACAGTGCCGGGCTGTGTTAACCCATATATAGCACTCCCCACACACACGCGCGCGAGAGGACGCAAATTTAAAACACATTTTGGGCTTTGCCTTTGGCTTCGTGCATTTTTTTGTGCTCATTCCTTCACTTTCTTCGCTACTCATAAAACAAGATCTACAACGGTTCGTGCCTCTTTTCAGCTCGGCAAAAGCTCTTAGCGTGGTGCCTTGTACGCTACGCGCCCCTGGCTGGAAGGAGGTGAAAGCCAAACCACATCTTATCGCTAGTATATGCCACGAGGGCATCGGTTGTACACCGAAAGCTTTGGTGGAAAAATGCACATTAGCGATAGCGCACCGGCCGTTGTGCCGTGTGCGCGAACAAAATGACGACAATGTTGGCATTAAAATTCAATCTACTTATCGCCACTGCCACTCACCTGCACTCGTGCACACGTAATATAATGGCACCGGGGTGTGTGTGTGCCGCACATTATCTAAGAAAATTAGCATTTCTGGCATTATTTATGCGCACCAAAGACAAGTTGTCGAAGTTTGTCCTGAACGAATGGTGTCGGTTATTTCAGGACGTTTATGGTTTTGCCGTTTCTTAGCAAAGAAAGCGAAACAGCGGCTGTGTCAAGAAAAAGGGGAAGAGAAAGCACAATGGTTTCATTATACAGCGGCAAAGGAAAAGTGTTCCTTTGCAAAAGGCACCCATACAGCCATACATCGTCATACACACCGAACCCACACCCCGAAACCGGGTGTGGTACGGGGTGCATGTAAATTTGTTGAGAAAAAGCTAACACATAAACTGATAAGAAAATTAATTTTAACCACCATTTTGCTTGCTGACTGGTCGATATGGTGCTGCGCACCGACACATGCAAAGTGCCGCAAAATTATGGATAAAGTACGAATAATGATAAGGAAACCAATTTTCCGCTTGTTTTCGGCATTGGTTTATGAACGATTTCTCTCGAGCGTTGCGAACAAAGAATGACTTAAAATTGCCTTTGAAGCTTGATTATGGTAAATTCTGTTGTCAAGGAACATAGACACAAATTTGGCGTATAAAATGGTAGAAACTACTATATTAGTTGATTAAATGTCCATAGAATTTGTTAAGTATTGAACTAAGGAAAATAAAACGAATCCGGAGCTGGAAACATTTATAGCAAAACCTACATTCATATATTAGTATTAGAGAATAGTATTATATTAGAAAGGCTCATTTGCAGTTAAGAAGCTGAAAGGTTAGTCCGAATTATTCCTTTGGCCCAAACGTAATTCGCATGTAGAATTGCTACCGATAGGATCGCAAAAACGACATTAGTTAAATACACAATGTTCGGACCGAATGGTGTCTCTTACATCTGCTTTCATTATAGAAATTTTAGAAACCTAAATCCAACCAATTTTTGTTCAGTGTTTTATAAGACTATATCGGCTTATCTCTACTTTATCTTACTTTATCTCCAGGAATATAGTTACTCAAGAAGATATTTTTAATGGTTTTTTATCGTTTCCATGTTCCTCAAATAAAAAAAAATCTATGGTTTCTGCCACGGCACTAAAGCTCCAAAAATTAATTTCACGTACAGGAAGTCCCAGCGGTACGTGGTACATATTATGCGCGAATTTGCAGATAGATGGATTATTAACTTAAACAACTCAGTCCATTTACAGCTCAAAAATTAAGCAATTAAATTAAAAGATGGTTGATAATGCCTTCTAATTCACTAAAAAAATCTATTTTATTTTTCTATATCATATGTTTTTCTGCCAAAAATTACCCAATAAGCTAAAGATAATTCTGTATGGCTTAACGAACTCTAAGATAGGGGCGGCCCGGTGGGGTATTTGAAAAGCGGCGCCAGTCCACACGGCAGGACCGGATTCAAACCCCATCCGGACCGTTCCCCCGTAGCAAGGACTGACTATCCGGCTACGTGGTAAAATAAATCTAGTAAGCCAGAAATGGCCGGTGTGACCTTTGTAAGGTCGTTAAAGCCAAAAAGAAGAAGAACTCTAAGGTCACGTCGGCCATTTAGGCTTACTTAACTGATTTTTAGTCAGTACGGCCAGTCAGTCCCCCTTGCTACGGGGGAACGGTGCGAATGTGATTTGAAACCCATCGAAAGAAGATTGCTTAACTGTAAATTTGAAACGAAATCCAACATACACAGAAATTCAAGATTGTTGGGGATCTCCGACTTCTGCTATAATAGTGTATCTCAATGAATGAATTGGATCTCTATGTTATTATACACCAAATTTTGTACTTGAGACCAAATTTTCATCCTAAATTATTAAAGCATTTCAACTGTTTAATAAGTTCGAACGAAGTACAACACAGATTACACTTTTTCCTTATAATTGTTCCCTATTCTTCTCCCTCAGATCCTCCCGGACCACCATACATCGAAGGTTACTCACAAGGCGATTCGGTACGCAAAGGGCAGCACGTGAAACTAGTGTGTCGTAGCCGGGGTGGCAATCCACCAGCTCAATTGATCTGGTACAAGAATGGAAACCAGGCCCGTATGGCTTACCGCACGACTGATCGACTGTCGGAAAATATCTACTCATTTGTAGCGGAAGCAACAGACAATAAGGCACGTTTGCGTTGCGAAGCAAATAATGTAATGGCAACGAAGATACTTAAAGCTGAAGTTACGCTTAATGTGCTATGTAAGTTACCCGATAGAGTGGAGCATCAAAACGTGAAAAAAATCAATCTCATGTCCATCCTTTCATTACAGTTGCACCGACACAAGTGATAGTTTCCGGACCATCCGAGGCACGGATAGGAGATAGTGTGACTCTCCAATGTCAGACAACGGCATCGAATCCGGCGGCAGACATTAAATGGATTGTTAATGGTAAACAAGTTGCAAACGCATCGTCCAAAGTGGTTCCAAGCCCGGAAGGTATGTAATTGAAAGGAAATTAAAATTATTGGAGAACATTTACTTTATAGAGAAAAATCCCTGTTTGTTTCCAGGAGGTTGGGTTACAACATCCAACATAACAGCAACGGTGGAGGCCAACAAACGTTCCCTTGTTGCTATTTGCCACGGTGTTAATATGCAGCTGCCCGAGAACGTACAATCCACTCACACCGTTAATGTACTGCGTAAGTATTATTTCGCCTTATTTGAAGGAATGTTACAGGAATTGCACAAAGCTAGACTTTCAAGAAATAACTTTCACCTGTACCATCTATCATCTATCCTTTTGTGAGGAAATAAACCCTCCCGACGTGTAGTTCATCTTGACGGAACGGATGGAATGTCGGTTAAGATGGTTCGTCTTATTCCATTTTTCGGCGGAAAAGCTGATTTTGTAGCACAAGATCGAACGTGAAATATTCTTACCTTACCTACCTTAATCCCGGGAGAGATTCATCTTTACTACTGCTGCTCCCGTGCTCAAACCGTGTTTGATAAAAGGGTAAAACCGGCTCGACGAACTTTCTAATTAGTATGCAAATCAACTTGCTTTTGTGTACCTGACGTGCACGGGGGTTTTTGGTTGGGCACAATGACAGATGATGGCCGCGGGAACAATAGTGAAAAACCAGGAACAGTGAAGATTATGGAGTACACTTTCTCTCTCTCTCTCTCTCTCTCTCGCTCGCTTGCTTACATCCCGATACGGGGCTTTAATCAACTTGCGGACCTGCCAACACAATCGAAACAGAACGCACTTTACCTTTCCCAACTCGGTGACGCACACTGGAAGCTTGATAAAACACACCAAGAAATACATCCCTTTCTTCGCGTTGATAAGCAAATTCCAAGCAAAAAAGGAGTAGAACCATTTCTTTACAAGCGTCTAGCCTACCATTTTATGGATGCCTTCTCTTGTATGTAAGTTGGGTTTTTTTTTTGTTTCGTTTTGTCTTGCGATACAAATTCCAACGTCAGTAGAAACCCTGATTTAATCCACCGAATTTTATGCTCAATGATCCACGCCCAAGATTAGCTGGAGTCAATTCTGATGAATTCTCTACATAAAGGATGCCCTCGATAGTATCGTCGAAGGAGAACATTTTCCTCAGAAATCCGGAGTTCCTGAATGCCGCAGAGGAACCAATTTACGATTGATGGTTGTCTCATTGTTTCTTTCACAATAAAGTCCTCTTGGAAGAATGTTAATTAAAAGTTGACATTTGAAGTCCAGCAAGAGTTCTTTCCTTAGAGGAAGATATAAAGCTTCTATTTAGTGGAAAAAATTATTTGTTTAACTTTGTCTAATTAGTATTTCGTATATTCCATTAAACTTTGTGCGTTGCGTAAAACTAATAAACCCTTCAATATAAGAAAATTCTTTACTATTTTTACACGCAAACACTTTCAAGCTGGTAATGAAATAAAATCATCATAAATCATTCCCTCCCCACTCACTCAGCAGTGTGAAAAGTCTGCGAAAGGTAATTTAATCAGCTTCAAGTTAGTGCCTTCATCGTTTTTCCGTGCGATTATCTGCAACAATACTTGTACTAATTAATGTCCATCAACACAAGACGGTACACCACGGCACGGTCAAGAAACTTTACCACCGAAAAGTTAGCCCCGCTGCTGTTACCCATTCCAAAACACCGAAAGTGACCGATTAAGACGCTGTCTAGGAGTGGAATCACCATCGCCCAACTTGTATCGAACGACGATATAAAGTGTATTGTTTACGAGCAAACCAAAAAAAAAACAAGTCAAAAACCTCTCTTTTTCACGTTCGATTGGTAGAATGGGAAAATTTTAAGTACCCGTTCCAAACGAAGCAGTACCCAATTCGAAACAGGAAAGTTGGGAATTGGATGCTTGGGAAATATTGTATCACTTAAATCATCCATCGGTTCTGGTTACCCTAGACACCCTGTCTGCAAGATAACTTATTGCCTCTATTGTCGTGTTTCGAAAAGGTTTTCCGATTTCGAAGGGAAAACCCGAAATTATTGTTTCCGATAATCAAAGGCAATATTTCATCGGAACTTTGGTTTAATTAAAATTCGAACAAACTAATGCCTTCAAAAATGATATTTTTAGAAGAAACTGTATCAAAAATGTGATACTTGATTGGAAACGATTTTGTAAGTAAAGCCATTAAGTAATATTTTAATAACAAAAAACCTGATGCAACAGAAAAGTAATGCAATTTTTTTCATTTGAATAGACTTAATAAACCTTATCTTTTTGACATTCGTATTTTGTTTTATTCGAGCAAAACGGCTTGATAAATCAGCACAAATGGTGCTGGCAATATAAGAATAGACATATGGCAATATGAGATAAATAGAAATGGCTTGATAGTTTTGCTTATTTTTAGTTGACGCATTTAAATTTACTAATATTACACCTTTTTACAACATGTTTGAAAAAAAAACAACAAAAATCTCAAAACAGCGTCTTAGCGTAGAACTTCTTTAGCAATTAAAATTGAATCTAAATATTTGCATAGTTTGCATAATAACAAAAAAACATGCAAAACTTGAAACTCCGATGAAGATAGATGGATGTTTGTCTGTAAAACTAACCCAATCTGCCAAAGTAAACGAAACATACCGAAACACCCCATCGCGTAAGCTCTCACGATTTCACCAACATATACATAAGCACTTCAGACTCATTTATTGTAGTGTGCCTATTCGCTTTTCGGTTAAATATGAACGTTCCCATACACACACACGATATCGCTTCCCACCAAATGCTTCGGGGTTCGGCCGTACCATTTCGAAAAACGGAATTCAATTCGGGAAAACTTTACTGCCAAACAGTTGCCTCGTTTAATTAAAATAGTTGTGCCCGAAGTTCGGTTTCAATTTGCACAAAATCCAACCATCCTTGCCGGTACCAGTGATCAGCTGGCATAAGTACGTTAAGTTGTCAGTGTCAGCAGTCTGCTTTACCAATCCCAATTCAACCCACCCCCTTCGGAAAATTCACCCCGCTCCACTCCTGCTCCTGTCCTGTGTTTGTGTGTGTTCCCTCTGATAGTGCGCGAAAGCGTTTCGCATCCGGCCAGGATAAGCTGATTAAAATTTTAGTTATCATTTAATCGTACCGCCATTAAAACCGCCGACGGTACAAAAGCGAACACGCATAGAATAGAGAGAACAGTGCGAAATGAAGCACCAAACAGCGTAGAATTGCAATAATTAATCCAACAAAAGCTTGCAAACAACGAACCCAAACGGATCGTCGTTTTTTTGCCTACAAGTGGAAGTTTCCTTTCTTCACTTTCTACTTCTAACGATGGGTAAATTTAATCCCGTAAGAAAGCAGAGAAAATAGTACCACGTATCCTCGGTAAAGAATAAAGGATAAAAGCTGTCAGCGGAAATTAAGAATATTCTTTTTAGTACACTCAGGAACTTTGCTTGCATAATGCCAGGGGCAATCAACCAAGCTAATAAATGGTCTTACGTAAAAGGGTTTTTGTTCTTGATATTTGTGCATGTAAACAGCAAAATTGTACAAGCAAAATGGTTGAACGAACAGCAGTACAAATAGAACCCTATGGACAATACAGCTATCAATCGGGCTTCTTGACAAACAACTCTATTACATCCAAACAAGATCAATTTCCTTTTCTACAACTACAGCATCATAAATAACCGCACAAAACATGGTGACACATATGTGGTTTGTTTTTCATGAAAATTGAATCAACCCCTTGTCGATTCTAGACAAAACGAACAAGGGAATCAAGTCTTGTTATTTATTATTTACAATTCATCTCATTCATTCATCCTATATTTGTTCTAACAAAACAAAATTTTGTACAGATAAAGATATTTCTAAATTTGTTTAAAAAATAAACACTAAATAATCGAATTGAATATGGTTTTTCCTTACAGTTCCTCCTGGACCACCAATTATTTCTGGCTATACCGAAGGATCCATTTTAGCCGAAGGTACAAAGCATAAGCTCATGTGCATTTCTTCTGGTGGCAATCCCTTAGCAACACTCGTGTGGTACAAGAACGATAAGAAGGTAAATGGGAATAAACGTTACCGTTTGGCAGTTAAAATACAGTACTTAGCAAAATTATAAAGTCGCTTCTTTTTTGTATATTTTAACGATTTTAATTATTTAATATTTTACAAAAGAAAATTTTCTTATTGCAATCGAACAACAAAGCAATTACACATTTTATTCCATACTTGCAAACCATTTAAACAAATAATCACTTTTCACATTCTTCATACCACTCCACTACAGAGACAGCCATTGCAGAATACTAAAAAATAAAGCGACACATGTTGAACGTAGATACAGAAAGCGTTTAAAAGCACAGTAAAAAAATAATGCTTTGTCGATAGATAAAAGGCATATAAAGAATGGAATAGGAAAATTCACCACCTGCAAAGCTAACCCTCTCACCCGGCGATGCTTACGGCGCAAACATAAAAGAACCGAAGTTTATTAAAATATTTTCCCATAAATCAATGCTCTGGTTTGCTTGGAACGACTAGACCAATGTCTGCTTTTTCTTTTTGTTGCCTTCCATCCAACCCTTCCCTTCACCCCAACCAACATTGGTCGGTTGGTAAGCTGTAGAAATCTTCTAAAGCATTCTTCGCCTCTATCGTGCGTCACCGTTCGCAGTCTGACTGGTGCTGACTGGTCGTTCCACTGCATCCTTCCCTCTGTTTTTTTTCTGTTCCGTTAGGTAACAATCAAAGTCACACTCGCAAGAATAATATTCACGATAATAAACGCTTCAAATTGAATTCCTTTTCGGTGCTGAACGAGCGTTTGCGGCAAAAGGAAGGATGAAATGGTTGGTATGGCTGATGGCTACTCGGAACACAAAATGCCGAGCATGTGGTCAAAAGCCCCGGGAACGTCAAACCACAGGAATGGCCAATCGAACCGTACGTACCGTACCGTGAACGGAGGTGGAAAATTCTCTAGCTCCTGCTTGAACTAAGCTTCATCTCTGCTAGCTTTTGTCGTACGGTTAGCGAGAGAGAGGGAGGAAAAAAAGCTCCCCCTCGACACGGATGGTCAGTAGGAGCGAACAAATTTTATTGGATTTTGGTTTTCTTTCCACACCGAGTTTCCGAGTGCAGAGCTCTGGTAGAGTACGGTTTAGAAGAACGTTACGGAAGCATCGCCTATCGATAAGCGATAAGAGTTCCACGCAGCAAGTCAACCGAGCACAGCACAAAACCACCCGCGAAAAGGCACGAAAAGAGCTGCCCATAGCGATATGAATACTTTACGCTTTTGGACAGGGTGTGCAAGGATTTCATGTTCCGTTTTTTGAACCATCCTTACCATCCGCCAAACCCTGGAGTTTGCAAACAAAAGACCACTATCAAGCGCCAAACAAAAAAAAAACGACTAACACCGAGTGAAGGTTTTTTGAGGGGGAAGGATAACGAGAAGAATCGAGGAAAAAAATATATTGCCCCAAAAAGCGTCATGAAAACCGTCGATAATAAGATAAGACTAAGCTCTTCAAACCTTCCAGTCGTTCTTCACACGGTTGAGGATTTTCGAAATTGGAACCATATCTACCGGCAAAGGGAAGGCTTTCAGCCCCTAAGCAGTAGAAGGCATGGGACGTGAGACATTAAATTTTAATTTATATCATTTGATCCATAAATATTTATAACAATAAAATAAACAATATCTCGTTATTATTGCCTTTCAATGCACGGAGGGCGTGTTGATGGGCTTTAAAGGCCATCGTAACAACGGCACACCGTGTCGTCCACTGGATGGACGCGACCGACGATGGCGGGACGGTCAGCATCGAAATGGGGATTGTTTTGTTGAGCCTTCCGTTTGTTGGCTTTGGCTTGCTTTCCATCTTCAGCTTTACCCATAGGATGTTCAGATGGTACTTCGTATCACGAGTCTTACCATCGACATTAGGGTGGGTTGAGGGTTTTTTTTATCTCCTTCCTATAAAAAGCTTAGGGGAGTTTGTTTTGTGTTGTGGAGCTTTTTTTGTTGTTGCTGTTGGGAGCTCTACTTGTGCTTTACTAGTCTACCTTCAACCATAAGCAGGCAGTTCAATTCCGGAAAAGCTGGTTTTATGACGTTTTTGGTAGCGTGACGAAGCATTCGAGAAGATTTCGAGCTCGAAGAACAGCACACCATCCACAGACACACACACATGAGGCGTCTCTCTGTCCGTGATTGATAAAGCGAAAATTTGATATCCTTTTCATCCGCTCGACTTACTCTTTCCAGATTTTTTTTTCTCGCCCCGTTCTGTTTTGTGTCTCCCATCTGGCCTGCTTCATAATCGATACATACTCCCATAACCGATCGTATCCTTCGCACGAGTGGATTTTCGAGCACACTGGCTGAAAACCTTCCAGTCGTCCAAGCTTCCAATACTCTTCTTATCTTTTTTTTGGTCAACGACAAGAGAGAAAAAAGCTGCCTTCACGCAGCTTCCCCATTCCTTACCACCCTAACCGATGTAAGCCGGGCGCGCCTGTGATTGAATGGTATTAAATTTGCTAACTGCAAACTTTGTCCGTCCACTTGGGTGACTTCTTGACTTCTATGGCCTATGGTCGCGCAAGTACCACGATCCCGCTCTCCCTCTTTTACCACCCAAAAAAACCCCCCCGATGCCAATAAAATAAAATGTGTCCCTTTTATAGGCGGATATGAAGGCGTAAAATGGCGAAAAGGCGACCCATCCCCCCAATTCGGGTCGGGCGTTAAGGATTTATCCTCTCGCGTATAGCAAACGGCAAGGGATACACAAAAGCACTGATGAACAATGAAATGGTTAAGCACATCGTTGCTTCCATACTTGTGAGGGTGTGTGTGTGTTTTTTATTATTATTTTTTTTGGTTCCTTCTTTTAACATTTTATTGTTCATCAAAGTGTACATTATGATGTGAAACAGATTTCGGTGCAAAAGCGGCTTTGTACGGTTGGACACCCGTGTATTGGTTACTTTTATAAATTAGAAGTTTCTATTACTGAACATTAATGCGCTTCGCATTTCATCGGATAAGCGAAAGCGAAACAAAAATTGTAAATAATTTAACATTTTTTATTTCTTTATTTCGTCCTTCTTTGTCTTCTTATATAAAAAAATGATTTTATGATTTTTTTATTGTTAGCCTAAAAAAATTATAATTTCAGAGACATATCAGTATTTTCCATGAATACTTTTCATTGAAAACCAACTAAAAATAGGTAAAAAAATTAAAACCCTAAATTCAAATCAAGTTTTAACCTTAACTCGGCTTAAGAATTTCACCTAAAAGGAGCATTCTTTTATGGATCTCTGGTGATTCCGTGATCAATAAGTCCACTATTACGATTTATTACTTGAAGAAGAGATTAAGGCCCAAATTTTGAAAACTTTTCCCAAGTTTGAACAGAAAACGATCACCAATTCTGACTGATGCAACCAATTCTGACGATTATCTATATTCTTAGATTTCATGGATTAGTATTTCCCAAGCATTATCAACGATACAACAGACTTTTGAGTCTGTTGGCCAGGTTCTTATACTGATTCTCGATGGTTGTAGGTAGTCTTGTTGTCTTGTTGTCTTGCTTGCGTAAATAGAGGTGCTGTTTTGATGTAAAATAAGCTCCGGATGATTGAGAAGGACTCGGGTACACTCCAAATAGTTTTCTAAGATTTCGATGATATCTTTGACGTCTTTCATCAACTTGGTCAGTCTAAGGTTTGATGAATAATGAAATGTGTCTCTCGTATTGATAAGAGCTATTAGCATAATGAGGACGTATTGCTAAGAGTGTTGTAGACTTAAACTAAACTAAGAATGGTTAAAAAACAATTCCTTCTCGGAACGGACAATGAAATTATATACAGCCAATGCTTTATTCAGGACTTTGAACTCAAAAGATCTAGAGAATGCAATACCATAAACTGTAAAGGGTTTAAAGTACGTTAACTATCTTTTTTTTTAAACTATCTTGATTGTTCATTTTTTTAATTAGATTGAGTGAAATTTATACTTTTAACCTTTTTGCCCACAAATATGCCTCAGTATATGGTTCAATGTAAAATATTGTCTTGTGTGTAAGCGCCTGCATGTATGCAATTTTTTATCTGCAGTCAACCTTCTGAGCTTAGAAGCTTTCGAGATCATTCAACAACTCGATGCTAAGAAGTATCTTGACTCTCTATCATTAAATACTACACGAGCAGGAAGAAAGATCTTTGATCTATTAAATTGCATACTTTCAGGGGTTGTAAACCCTGGAGAATGCTCATCGTAACAACGTCCGGTGTAGCAATACACTTAAGCAGCAATTTAGATGCATATTTCTGAATTTCTCAAGAAATTGTTAATTAAAACTTTCATGCATCATGTGAACATGCGTGTCCACCTTTAAATATTCTATACTTCCGCACTAAAGCAATATATGCAAAAGTACCATAGTACATACTTTTTAAATTGATTAAATAACTCTTCAGCCAGCGCATCGACAGTTTCACCTCGCATTCGCTTGCGGTGAAACGAAACGTATTGAACCTTTTTAAAAATGTATCAACCACCTTCGGTGAACTTTGCACACCAGACACAAGAAGACAAACAATATTCTCCTCGCTAAGTACGAGAAAACTTATAGATCATATCAACGATCCTACTTGTTCCTTTCCACGCGGTGTTTTCATTCACTTCACTCACCAGCACATATGTGGATGTGACGATAATACCCATGTAAGCTGACACCAGACTGCCTGTCAGCTACGTTCGTTGATGATACTCGTCTGCCATCGGTTAACTTAAGCTCACGTTTGCTCGCATATCACAGCTTGGTGCAACACCACACCCGACCGGCAGGGACGGTGCTGGCGCAATTTTCATTTCATCGTTCACCCTTTTTGCTACTCTTCCTGACGCGATTGTCTCATCATGTCACGGTTCGCTCTAAGACCGTGTTTCCACCGGTCCTTTTGCCACCACTGTACCATGTCACCTTCGTGTCGTTGCGAACGCTGCATCTCATATACCGAGCTTTTATTAATATCATTTCATATGTTCATAACTAATTCAAAATTTATTGAGCTTACAGGCGGGTACGATAGTCGGGACGTACGATGTGACTTTTCCCGCGAGTTCACAACTCTTCTTAGTTTGTTTTAAAGAAGAGAGAGGGAAAGAGAGAAAGGGAAAAATACCGATCCCCTAGATACCATCAGCACACATACACTGGATGTAGTTTTCTTATCGATATTCCTTTCCCACAAATTCCCCCAACGCACTTTGCACACTGTACAAAGATATATGTAAACTCACAACTCGTGAACATCATGAATTTTTATGAACCTTCAGGCTACTTTCCCCCGGCAAAACGAAGCACTCGTATCGATTTTCTTTTTTTCAATACGTATTTCTATCGTACTCACGCTTCTATTACTCTTCCTCCCTCTTGGGATTTTTTTGTACTTTACTTTCAGATCAAATCCGTAAGCAAAACGACGGACCAATCGGTTTCTGCCGAACTGTCGATAAAAGCGAACGTAACCGACAATCAGGCTCAGTATCGGTGCGAAGCACACAATTCGGCCACCGAGATTCCACTCTTCGAGACGAAAGTTCTGACCGTGCACTGTAAGTACTGGTTTGAACGAAATATTTGCCACCAAATGTTCAAAAACGTTAGAACATTCGGGCGAAATCGTTCACACGGTTACAAGTCTGTTATTTCCTTCTTGTATCTTTGCTGCGTTGTTTATCTTTTTAACATGCTTCTTTTTTTTGTGTGTTTCATACCTCACTCAGTCGCCCCGGAGACGGCTAAGATACGAATCGAACCGACGGAACTGCGGCCCGGTATCGAAGCGACGCTGATATGTGACTCCAGCTCCAGTAATCCACCGGCAAAGTTAGCTTGGCGGCACGAAGGAACCGTACTGGAAGGTAAGCTCTTTTTCCCCCGCGAGACACACCGCCTCCAAACCCTGCTAGCATGTGATCCGGGACAACAGGTTTTGGTGCTGGTGGTAAGACGTACGAGTAGCAAAATCCATTTCTCGCAGCGATGCGCATCATAATGTGGCAGTTTTGCATACACCGGATTGGATATGCGTAAAATTTCACAAAAACCAATACCGTGTGAATTGATGCGCTGCTGCAGCGCATGAAAACAGATACGAATGTGTTCAATGGCTTTTTGGTTGAAAGCTTCGAACGGAAAACATGTTGTTTTGCCAATAAATATGTATTTATTTTTTTAATTTCAAATTCTACTCTAAACCAACTTCCATTTTGTAGAAACACAACTTTGTGTACTGTATTTTAAATTTATTCCTATGAAAATGCAGAGTATTTGAGATAAACTTAACAGTTTCGCAAGAGAAAAGAAAAGCTTTTTCATGTCTACCGAAGTTGATGAATTGACAAAACCCAGTTAAACAAAGAGAAATTTACAACAGAATAAACAATATTTACGCAAAGCCATCACCATTAACATCGATCACATTTTCAAACCTGCTTTGGAACCTTGAAAAAGCTTATGCTACCAGTCCCTCTGGGAAGGGCCTCGAAAATGTTTTAATTTCACCCATTAGCTGGGCTTTTGTATAAAAGGAAGAGCGATTTTTGGCCTTTTCAACTGTGCCCAATACAGTTTCGAGGAGTTTAAAGGTCAAACGTTTGGAAAGGTGAAGTCGTAGAAATTTTCCTTCTACCATTTTTGCCTTTCCAAAGACCACACTGTATCTCCTGGTATCTGAACAATAAAATCGCTCACGGACTGCTAATGCAGAGGATGGATCGAGCGTCTTCGACATGCTCAGATTGCTCCCAGGTAGATTATTATTCTTATTTCTTGGAGCAAACGGTTGCAAGAAATAACAGTCAATTCTGGACCATTCCGCGTAGTTCCTTTCCCTCCTTTTACATGTTTTAAATAACATTAGTTCAAGTAAGAGGACTCTCATCCTACGTTTGTTTGCAAATTACGTCATCCACATTGTTGGAAACAACAATGCTGTGATTGATATAATAATCCTTAAATGTTCTTTGCAATCTCTGTACGTAATCTCTTCTTGTTTTCCATTCATTGTCGAAATTAGTATGTAAAATATTTTAATACACACTTTAAAAAAAGATATTTGGCTAGAGGTCGGTGTAGCAAATCACCATTTTAATTCGCTAGTTCATGATTATTTTTACTTTATTCAGCGAGCTTTGCGCAACTGTCAAAATATCCTTATTTTGATAACGAAATCATCATGATGCAATTTATTCTCTTCCATGAATTAGGTTGTTTCCAGTATTCTATCCTTTCTGACGTCTTGTATATTAACACATTAGGCTTCAAAATTCGCCCACAAAGACCACCATCAAATCCTACAAAATCGAGGTTTCTCGATTTGTGGCCTATGAATAACATTTTGATCATTGATTATTAATTCAAACAGAAACATAATTCTAATTTTTATGTTGTTCCGGTAAATTTGTTTCACGTTCCCACTTATTTTAAGGCATTCCAAAATTAATGTCCTCTCTAATAAATAATTTTCTAATTTTTATAGTTTCCATTGATTACGTTCAACACATTTTCCATCGGGGAGAGCGTACCTAAACGTAAAAACACCTGCACTTTTCTGTGATTTCAATGAAATTTTGTATTTAATATTAATCGCATAATCAAAACTCTCCTTAATTCGATAAAATGTATCAAACACATTGTTTCGAAGAAGGTTCCAACACAAACATGACTGCTTAATCATTGCATCATAAAAATCTACCCTTTTAAACAATCGTCAGTGTAATGTACGTGGATTACATCTACTGATTGACGTGAATGAACAGTAATCATCCGTTACGGTACAACACATGCGACAGGAAAATTAATACTTTGCCTCAGTGGAAAAACACCACCAGGAGATTTACATCCAGTTGCCAGAATCCTTACAAACAACATCCGGGGTTTTTGGGTAGGATTTGCATGTTAAGAGTGGCACGTTGTTGTAAAGCAACAGATACTACACCTACGCGAAAGCTTATCAAAAAACCCGCAAACCAACCTATCTTCTGCTAGCAAACCAGCAACGCAAAACACCGTTGATATGGTGATGATAATGGAATTTGACAAGAATTTACGGAACTCATTTCCAGTCATCGTCCCCAGGGCGTGTACATCAACCACCACCACCATCAGTCGCTTTCATGTTGTAGAGTTTTCGTTCTATAGCAGCAGTTGGTTGTCGACGTTTTTTTTTTCATCCAACTCTCCATCAGCTCCCAAAAACCTAATGCCAACCACGTTTTTGCTTCTTTCCTCCGTATGAAAATTCATCCTTCTGGCTGGGAAATGGAATCGAACGTCAATGGTTTCCGTATGGTTCGGCCGATGGCAGGTACGAACAACTCCTCCAAAGCTGGACTGTGGGGCGGTACCGTGTCTTCGCTCGAGCTGAAGCTAAACATCACGCAGGATATGGATGGCCACGTATACATCTGCCAGAGTACGAACGAGATGCTGCAGCGTAGCATCAATGTGGCTGTCAATTTGGCGGTGCTGTGTAAGTGTATGGCCGCGTACCACTCCGTATATGCGGCAAAGAAAAAACGCTCCGGGTTGTGAAATCCAATTGCCGAATCCATTCGATCACGGCCAACATGAACCGATGCCCGGGAGCGATGTTGTAACCGGTGCGCATTTTCTGTGCGCTGCTTGTACTTGCAGATGAGCCCCAGTTCTCACCGCCAGACGAAACCACTGTCAGCGGGATCGAAGGAGAGCCGTTGGCCGTTGCCCTGGTCGCGACCGGTAATCCCTCCTCCATCGCCTACACCTGGACCAAGGACGGACAACGGATAGCATCATCCGGTAGGTTCTCTGCCTCCCTCTCCCTGCCACTGCTCGGTTAACCTCAATCTCACAACATTATTCCATGGCCATCGGATGTCATTCACATGCAGCTGGCCGTTTTGCTATCCGAACTTCATTCCAGTAGTTTGAATTTATTCGACCCTTCAATCTCATACAGTACACCAAACGTGACCGCAGGTCCATTAAGATAATCTGCCCGATTAATCCCAAATCTGTTCGTTTTTTTCTCTATTTTATCTTCACTCCTATCGGTACGGAACCCGGTTACAAACGGAACCAACTGAACAAAAAAACCCTCTTACCTTTCTTGCCTTAAAAACCAACCATCCCCGGCCCGTCTATCTAAAAACAAAAAAAAACCATCCACAGGTGCACCGAGAATCGTCTCGGAAGGACCGATCCTTAACATTACCAAGCTGAAGCGCACGGATGCCGGTGTGTACACGTGCGAAGCCATCAACTCCCAAGGGTCGGCGATGATTAATATTACCCTGCAAGTCAAGTGTAAGTAACCGGACCAGATAAACTATTCTCGTACACAGTGTTTGCGTTTAATGTTAACGGCCCCACCTTGGCTGGATTGCAACGATACGGGTCAGTGCAGTGATTTCGTACCGGTCCAGCCCTGGCCAGGGGCCAAATTGGTGTGTTACTATTGGCACAGTTTTATTTTCACCGGGTACGGAGAAAATAAATATCTCGACCATGGGATATTTATGGTTTTTTTACGGAACATGAGCTATTGCGATGCTTTGACGCATACGGACTTTCGTCTTTGATTTAATCGATTTTTAAGACACTTTATTTACATCAGTCTTCCATGCAGAAAGTTTTACATTGTGATAGTTTTTTTTTTTGGAGTTCGTTTTTCATGCATTTCTGCAAATAGTCTGTATTTAAACTATAAAATGGACTATATTTTTTATACAATTGATTTAACAACAATTTTAAATACCCGTCAATAACCGGGATTTTAATATCCGCTCTGAAGAAAAGAACATAAACTTTTAAAACACATAGTTTAGTCTAATAAGCAAAATACAAGGAAGAAATTACTTGTGTATTTATAACATGCACTTTGCTATAATGGAGGTAGTAAATAGTAGACGAAAAGGCAGATAATTAATAAAATAATTTGAAAATATTAAAAATTTTAAATAGATATTGTACTGCCTCTAAACGATATTGAAAAAACACGCTTGGTATTAGTGAGCTGTTTATATTATTTGAATTTGAATAAATAGAAAAGACGCGGTGTGCACAAATAACGATTCCTCATGCAGGTCAATACAGGTTTTAATTTTTTAGATACAGATAGTTCCCAAGATATGCTATTACATTGAACTGCGAAGATCCCCAAAAATCTGAGTATCTTTCGTTTCAAACTCAACTCAAAAATCAACTTCCCACTTTGCTCATAATGCAATCCGCTTTTAGGGCGATTTTTAAGAAGTTAAGCTTAATTAATAATTACCAAAAAAAAAAATATTATCACACTATTGTTATAACAATGCATTATCAAATTAAAATTAATTTTTTAGATTACATTTAATGCCAGAAAATTACTTAGCCGTCAAATTTTTAAATCCACAGATGATGTGCATTTCGAGGCCTTTTTAGTCTCTTAGCAACACGCATGCATGCTTCTGCATATTTGCTTAAGTTTAAATAGAAATGAAGCTTTTATTTTTTGTTTATGAGAAACTCGATCGGAAACGTTTCTAAAATAAATGTGGTCATCCCTCCTATGAGTTCTAACTACTGTTGAACGAGCGAAAAACGCGAGCTACTCTCATAATGTCAGCGACAGAAGTACTTTAACTAATTTCTTACAGTAGAACAGGTTTTGCGGTGTTCTGTCGACTGAATTCGGCCAATCAAACAATGTGGTTGGCTCTCAATACAAGGCTACCATCCTCTGTCATGACACTTGTAACAGAACTTTAAGGGTAGATAGTGTAAAACACGAGATTGATCCCACTTCTGAATTGTAAAACCTCACGGAAAATACCCCTTCTGAGTCGTAAACTTCACGACAGAAAACACTCAAATCGGTTATCTGGGCAAACAGTATTCGGAAGACAGAAGAACAGAAGAACTGAAGAACAGAAGAACACGATGTATGTAGAAGTCATCGTCAAGAAGACGACTCAGAAGGAATCGTCCATGCGACGGTACAGAAGCGAATGGCGGAAGCCACAATGGCGTTTTTGACACACACTATAACCATTGCTGGACATATTTGACACTGGTACAATCCGTGGTCAAATATCACAGAAATTAGGATATTACAATAGGAAAATTACCTTGTAAAACGTTGAGGAATTCGACGTCACTCGTCTTTCTCTAAACCAGCGGTCTTCAAACTACGGCCTCCCGAGATATCCCGTGATTGGCCCTCAGCTGTGCGGCCCGCCATCTTATAAGTTTGGAGGCCCCTGCACTAAACCAACTGCCCTTCAAACATTGTATCACTCCTGTACCAATATAAACTATCGAGTGATAGTTGCAAAAAAAAAGCTTTTGTACATAAGATTGTCTACATTTAGGGGGTTTTTTAAACACGCAATCCCTAACAACTGAAACAACCATTATTTCTTCATGTATCGCATTAAAAAATACATAATTTTTCATAAGCTACAACATAGAACAGAAGACAGCTTACACTTTTAAAAATTAATGTACTACAGTACATCATCACAATTGCTCTGCTGCAAAACAGTATCAGCCAACGTTACAGTAGCCTCTAATTGATAAGCCAGTCTAATCAATTCATCTTCGTGACTTCACGTACTCACGCTACAATACTCTAGTGTTTTGAAAAAAACGAAACAACAGCAAAAAAGATCGCCAAGAAACCATTCTTCCAAGTACTCGCCCTATGCACGCATTGCTCATCATGGCGTATGATAAAAAATGGTATACTTTCAACGGTTTCACCACGTACCACGTACATCGTTTCCGGTTCGGTGACGCACTTGGCAGCGAGCATAAGTCATAAATTCACTCGACAACACATTCATTCACGGATAGGCCGGCCGTCCTTTACCNAATCAACTTGCTTTTGTGTACCTGACGTGCACGGGGGTTTTTGGTTGGGCACAATGACAGATGATGGCCGCGGGAACAATAGTGAAAAACCAGGAACAGTGAAGATTATGGAGTACACTTTCTCTCTCTCTCTCTCTCTCGCTCGCTTGCTTACATCCCGATACGGGGCTTTAATCAACTTGCGGACCTGCCAACACAATCGAAACAGAACGCACTTTACCTTTTCCAACTCGGTGACGCACACTGGAAGCTTGATAAAACACACCAAGAAATACATCCCTTTCTTCGCGTTGATAAGCAAATTCCAAGCAAAAAAGGAGTAGAACCATTTCTTTACAAGCGTCTAGCCTACCATTTTATAGATGCCTTCTCTTGTATGTAAGTTGGATTTTTTTTGTTGTTTCGTTTTGTCTTGCGATACAAATTCCAACGTCAGTAGAAACCCTGATTTTATCCACCGAATTTTATGCTCAATGATCCACGCCCAAGATTAGCTGGAGTCAATTCTGATGAACTCTCTACATAAAGGATGCCCTCGATAGTATCGTCGAAGGAGAACATTTTCCTCAGAGATCCGGAGAGTTCCTGAATGCCGCAGAGGAACCAATTTACGATTGATGGTTGTCTCATTGTTTCTTTCACAATAAAGTCCTCTTGGAAGAATGTTAATTAAAAGTTGATATTTGAAGTCCAGCAAGAGTTCTTTCCTTAGAGGAAGATATAAGGCTTCTATTTAGTGGAAAAATTTATTTGTTTAACTTTTTCTAATTAGTATTTCGAATATTCAACTCTACGTTGGCGTTGCATAAAACTAATAAACCCTTCAATATAAGAAAATTCTTTACTATTTTTACACGCAAACACTTTCAAGCTGGTAATGAAATAAAATCATCATAAATCATTCCCTCCCCACTCACTCGGCAGTGTGGAAAGTCTGCGAAAGGTAATTTAATCAGCTTCAAGTTAGTGCCTTCATCGTTTTGCCGTGCGATTATCTGCAACAATACTTGTACTAATTAATGTCCATCAACACAAGACGGTACACCACGGCACGGTCAAGAAACTTTACCATCGAAAAGTTAGCCCCGCTGCTGTTACCCATTCCAAAACACCGAAAGTGACCGATTAAGACGCTGTCTACGAGTGGAATCACCATCGCCCAACTTGTATCGAACAACGATATAACGTGTATTGTTTACGAGCAAACCAACGAAAAAAAAGTCAAAACCCTCTCTTTTTCACGTTCGATTGGTAGAATGGGAAATTTTTAGTACGCTTTCCAAACGAAGCAGTTCTCAATTCGAAGCAGGAAAATTGGGAATTGGATGCTTGGGAAATATTGTATCACTTAAATCATCCATCGGTTCTGGTAACCCTAGACACCCTGTCTGCAAGATAACTTATTGCGTCTATTGTCGTGTTTCGGAAAGGTTTTCCGATTTCGAAGGGAAAACCCGAAATTATTGTTTCCGATAATCAAAGGCAATATTTCATCGGACCTTTGGTTTAATTAAAATTCAACCAAACTAATGCCTTCGAAAATGATATTTTTTAGAAGAAAATGTACCAAAAATGTGATATTTGACTGGAAATGATTTTGTAAGTAAAGCCGTTAAGTAATGTTTTAATAATAAAAATACTTGATTCAACAGAAAAGTGATGCAAAATCATTATTGGAATTGACTTAATGAACGTTATCTTTTTGACATTCGTATTTTGATTTATTCGTACAAAACGGTTCGATAAATCAGCACAAATGGTGCGGGCAATACCGTAATACCAGTGCTTTTAAATTAAATAAAAAATGAAATGGCGTGATAGTTTTTCTAATTATTAGCTGATGCATTTAAATTAGCTAACATTATTAATATTAATATTAAAACATATTTGAAGAAACAAATTTCAAAACAGCGTCTTAGCGTAGAATTTCTTTAGCAATTAAAATTGAATCTAAATATTTGCATAGTTTGCATCGTAACAAAAAAAAAAACATGCAAAATTTGAAACTCCGATGAAGATAGATGGATGTTTGTCTGTAAAACTAACCCAATCTGCCAAAGTAAACGAAACATACCGAAACACCCCATCGCGTAAGCTCTAATGTTCCGATGGAGGCGCCTAGCTTCTCACGATTTCACCAACATATACATAAGCACTTCAGACTCATTTATTGTAGTGTGCCTATTCGCTTTTCGGTTAAATATGAACGTTCCCATACACACACACGATATCGCTTCCCACCAAATGCTTCGGGGTTCGGCCGTACCATTTCGAAAAACGGAATTCAATTCGGGAAAACTTTACTGCCAAACAGTTGCCTCGTTTAATTAAAATAGTTGTGCCCGAAGTTCGGTTTCAATTTGCACAAAATCCAACCATCCTTGCCGGTACCAGTGATCAGCTGGCATAAGTACGTTAAGTTGTCAGTGTCAGCAGTCTGCTCTACCAATCCCAATTCAACTCACCCCCTTCGGAAAATTCACCCCCCTCCACTCCTGCTCCTGTCTTGTGTTTGTGTGTGTTCCCTCTGATAGTGCGCGAAAGCGTTTCGCATCCGGCCAGGATAAGCTGATTAAAATTTTAGTTATCATTTAATCGTACCGCCATTAAAACCGCCGACGGTACAAAAGCGAACACGCATAGAATAGAGAGAACAGTGCGAAATGAAGCACCAAACAGCGTAGAATTGCAATAATTAATCCAACAAAAGCTTGCAAACAACGAACCCAAACGGATCGTCGTTTTTTTTTTGCCTACAAGTGGAAGTTTCCTTTCTTCACTTTCTACTTCTAACGTTGGGTAAATTTAATCCCGTAAGAAAGCAGAAAAAAGTAGTACCACGTCTACTCGGTAAAGAATAAAGGATAAAAGCTGTCAGCGGAAATTAAGAATATTCTTTTTAGTACTCTCAGGAACTTTGCTTGCATAATGCCAGGGGCAATCAACCAAGCTAATAAATGGTCTTACGTAAAAGGGTTTTTGTTCTTGATATTTGTGCATGTAAACAACAAAATTGTACAAGCAAAATGGTTGAACGAACAGCAGTACAAATAGAACCCTCTGGACAATACAGCTATCAATCGGGCTTCTTGACAAACAACTCTATTACATCCAAACAAGATCAATTTCCTTTTCTACAACTACAGCATCATAAATAACCTCACAAAACATGGTGACGCATATGTGGTTTGTTTTTCATGAAAATTGAATCAACCCCTTGTCGATTCTAGACAAAACGAACAAGGAAATCAAGTCTTGTTATTTATTATTTACAATACATCTCATTCATTCATCCTATATTTGTTCTAACAAAACAAAATTTTGTACAAATAAAGATATTTATAAATTTGATTTAAAAATAAACACTAAATAATCTAAATGAATATGGTTTCTCCTTACAGTTCCTCCTGGACCACCAATTATTTCTGGCTATACCGAAGGATCCATTTTAGCCGAAGGTACAAAGCATAAGCTCATGTGCATTTCTTCTGGTGGCAATCCCTTAGCAACACTCGTGTGGTACAAGAACGATAAGAAGGTAAATGGGAATAAATGTTGCCGTTTGGCAGTTAAAATACAGTACTTAGCAAAATTATAAAGTCGCTTCTTTTTGTTAACATAAATTAAAAATTTGCAAAAAAAAACTCAATGGAAAAATCGAAGATCTAAAATCGCATATGTAACAGTAAATCAAAGTCACTAAATATTTAAACAAAAAAAAATAAAATTATACTAACAATCATTTAGAAACTTGTAGCTGTTAATGATTTTTGAAAAACAAAAAAAGAAACAAAATAAGCACAACTTTTCAGAGGTGATAACAACTAGGGAGAACAATGCGTGTAAAAAGAAACAAAAAAATTTTTATCAAAGGTATTTTTATGTATTTTTAACGTTCAAGAGCTTCTTAATCTAACTTTTCAAATTTTTATCTTCCACAAATGGTTGCAATATTTTGTTACGAACTGTATATTTTAACGATTTTAATTATTTCATATTTTACAAAAGAAAATTATCTTATTGCAATCGAACAACAAAGCAATTACATATTTTATTCCATACTTGCAAACCATTTAAACAAATAATCACTTTTCGTATTCACCATACGCATACCACTTCACTACAGAGACAGCCACTGCAGAACTCTAAAGAATAGAACATATAAAGCGACACATGTTGAACGTAGATACAGAAAGCGTTTAAAATCACAGTAAAAAAAGAATGCTTTGTCGATAGATAAAAGGCATACATAGATGGAATAGGAAAATTCACCACCTGCAAAGCTAACCCTCTCACCCAGCGATGCTTACGGCGCAAACATAAAAGAACCGAAGTTTATTAAAATATTTTCCCATAAATCAATGCTCTGGTTTGCTTGGAACGACTAGACCAATGTCTGCTTTTTCTTTTTGTTGCCTTCCATCCAACCCTGCCCTTCACCCCAACCGACATTGGTCGGTTGGTAAGCTATAGAAATCTTCTAAAACATTCTTCGCCTCTATCGTGCGTCACCGTTCGCAATCTGACTGGTGCTGACTGGTCGTTCCACTGCATCCTTCTCTCCGTTTTTTTTTTCTGTTCCGTTAGGTAACAATCAAAGTCACACTCGCAAGAATAATATTCACGATAATAAACGCTTCAAATTGAATTCCTTTTCGGTGCTGAACGAGCGTTTGCGGCAAAAGGAAGGATGAAATGTTGGTGTGGCTGATGGCTACTCGGAACACAAAATGCCGAGCATGTGGTCAAACGCCCCGGGAACGTCAAACCACAGGAATGGCCAATCGAACCGTACGTACCGTACCGTGAACGGAGGTGGAAAATTCTCTAGCTCTTGCTTGAACTAAGCTTCATCTCTGCTAGCTTTTGTCGTACGGTTAGCGAGAGAGAGGGAGGAAAAAAAGCTCCCCCTCGACACGGATGGTCAGTAGGAGCGAACAAATTTTATTGGATTTTGGTTTTCTTTCCACACCGAGTTTCCGAGTGCAGAGCCATACTGGTAGAGTACGGCTTAGAAGAACGTTACGGGAGCATCGCCTATCGATAAGCGATAAGAGTTCCACGCAGGAAGTCAACCGAGCACAGCACAAAACCACTCGCGAAAAGGCACGAAAAGAGCTGCCCATAACGATATGAATACTTTACGCTTTTGGACAGGGTGTGCAATGATTTCATGTTCCGTTTTTTTAACCATCCTTACCACCCGCCAAACCCTGGAGTTTGCAAACAAAAGACCACTATCAGGCACCAAACAAAAAAAACGACATTCACCGGTTGAAGGTTTTTTGGGGGGAAGAAGAACGAGAACGACCGAGGAAAAATATATATTGCCCCAAAAAGCGTCATGAAAACCGTCGATAATAAGATAAGACTAAGCTCTTCAAACCTCCCAGTCGTTCTTCACACGGTTGAGGATTTTCGAAATTGGAACCATACCTACCGGCAAAGGGAAGGCTTTCAGCCCCTAAGCAGCAGAGGGCATGGGACGTGAGACATTAAATTTTAATTTATATCATTTGATCCATTAATATTTATAACAATAAAATAAACAATATCTCGTTATTATTGCCTTTCAATGCACGGCGGGCGTGTTGATGAGCTTTAAAGGCCATCGTAACAACGGCACACCGTGTCGTCCACTGGATGGACGCCACCGACGATGGCGGGACGGTCAGCATCGAAATGGGGATTGTTTTGTTGAGCCTTCCGTTTGTTGGCTTTGGCTTGTTTTCCATCTTCAGCTTTACCCATAGGAGGTTCAGATGGTACTTCGTATCACGAGTCTCACCATCGACATTAGGGTGGGTTGAGGGTTTTTTTTTTATCTCCTTCCTCAAAAAAGCTTAGGGGAGTTTGTTTTGTGTTGTGGAGCTTTTTTGTTGTTGTTGGGAGCTCTACTTGTGCTTTACTAGTCTGCCTTCAACCATAAGCAGGCAGTTCAATTCCGGAAAAGCTGGTTTTATGACGTTTTTGGTAGCGTGACGAAGCATTCGAGAAGATTTCGAGCTCGAAGAACAGCACACCATCCACAGACACATACATGAGGCGTCTCTCTGTCCGTGATTGATAAAGCGAAAATTTGATATCCTTTTCATCCGCTCGACTTACTCTTTCCAGATTTTTTTTTCTCGCCCCGTTCTGTTTTGTGTCTCCCATCTGGCCTGCTTCATAATCGATACATACTCCCATAAACGATCGTATCCTTCGCACCAGTGGATTTTCGAGCACACTGGCTGAAAACCTTCCAGTCGTCCAAGCTTCCAATATTATTCTTATCTTTTTTTTGGTCAACGAAAAGAGAGAGAAAAAAAGCTACCTTTACGCAGCTTCCCCATTCCTTAGCACCCTAACCGATGTAAGCCGGGCGCGCCTGTGATTGAATGGTATTAAATTTGCTAACTGTAAACTTTGTCCGTCCACTTGGGTGACTTCTTGACTTCTATGGCCTATGGTCGCGCAAGTACCACGATCCCGCTCTCCCTCTTTTACCACCCAAAAAAACCCCCCCGATGCCAATAAAATAAAATGTGTCCCTTTTATAGGCGGATATGAAGGCGTAAAATGGCGAAAAGGCGACCCATCCCACCAATTCGGGTCGGGCGTTAAGGATTTATCCTCTCGCGTATAGCAAACGGCAAGGGATACACAAAAGCACTGATGAACAATGAAATGGTTAAGCACATCGTTGCTTCCATACTTGTCAGGGTGTGTGTGTGTTTTTTATTATTTATTTTTTTTGGTTCCTTCTTTTAACATTTTATTGTTCATCAAAGTGTACATTATGATGTGAAACAGATTTCGGTGCAAAAGCGGCTTTGTACGGCTGAACACCCGTGTATTGGTTACTTATATAAATTAGAAGTTTTTATTGCTGAACTTTAATGCGCGTCGCATTTCATCGGATAAGAGAAAGCGAAACAAAAATTGTAAATAATTTAACATTTTTTATTTCTTTATTTCGTCCTTCTTTGTCTTCTTATATAAAAAAATGATTTTATGATTTTTTTATTGTTAGCCTAAAAAAATTATAATTTCAGAGACATATCAGTATTTTCCATGAATACTTTTCATTGAAAACCAACTAAAAATAGGTAAAAAAATTAAAACCCTAAATTCAAATCAAGTTTTAACCTTAACTCGGCTTAAGAATTTCACCTAAAAGGAGCATTCATTTATGGATCTCTGGTGATTCCGTGATCAATTACGATTTATTATTTGAAGAAGAGATTAAGGCCCAAATTTTGATAACTTCCCCGAAGTGTGAACAGAAAACGATCACCAATTCTGACTGATGCAACCAATTCTGACTGTTATCCATATTCTTAGATTTCATGGATTAGTATTTCCCAAGCATTATCAACGATACTAGAGTCTTTTGAGTCTGTTGGCCAGGTTATTATACTGATTCTCGATGGTTGTAGGTAGCCTTGTTGTCTTGTTGTCTTGCTTGCGTAAATAGAGGTGCTGTTCTGATGTAAAATAAGCTCCGGATGATTGAGAAGGAGTCGAATACACTCCAAATGGTTTTCTAAGATTTCGATGATATCTTTGACGTCTTTCATCAACTTGGTCTGTCTAAGGTTTGATGAATAATGAAATGTGTCTCTCGTATTGATAAGAGCTATTACCATAATGAGGACGTATTGCTAAGAGTGTTGTAGACTTAAACTAAACTAAGAATGGTTCAAAAACAATTCCTTCTCGGAACGGACAATGAAATTATATACAGCCAATGCTTTATTCAGGACTTTGAACTCAAAAGATCTAGAGAATGCAATACCATAAACTGTAAAGGGTTTAAAGTACGTTAACTATCTTTTTTTTTAAACTATCTTGATTGTTCATTTTTTTAATTATATTTAGTGAAATTTATACTTTTAACCTTTTTGCCCACAAATATGCCTCAGTATATGGTTCAATGTAAAATATTGTCTTGTGTGTAAGCGCCTGCATGTATGCAATTTTTTATCTGCACTCAACCATCTGAGTTTAGAAGCTTTCGAGATCATTCAACAACTCGATGCTAAAAAGTGTCCTGACTCTCTATCATTAAATACTACATCAGCAGGAAGGAAGATCTTTGATCTATTGAATTGCATACTTTCAGGGGTTGTAAACCCTGGAGACTACTCATCGTAACAACGTCCGGTGTAGCAATACACTTAAGCAGCAATTTAGATGCATATTTCTGAATTTCTCAAGAAATTGTTAATTAAAACTTTCATGCATCATGTGAACAACTGTGTTCACCTCTACACTTCCGCACTAAAGCAATATTTGCAAAAGTACCATAGTACATACTTTTTAAATTGATTAAATAGCTCTTCAGCCAACTCATCGGCAGTTTCCACCCCGCCGATTCGCTTACGGTGAAACGAAACGTATTGAACCTTTTTAAAAATGTATCAACCACCTTCGGTGAACTTTGCACACCAGACACAAGAAGGCAAACAATATTCTCCTCGCTAAGTACGAGAAAACTTATAGATCATATCAACGATCCTACGTGTTCCTTTCCACGCGGTGTTTTCATTCACTTCACTCACCAGCACATATGTGGATGTGACGATAATACCCATGTAAGCTGACACCAGACTGCCTGTCAGCTACGTTCGTTGATGATACTCGTCTGCCATCGGTTAACTTAAGCTCACGTTTGCTCGCATATCACAGCTTGGTGCAACACCACACCCGACCGGCAGGGACGGTGCTTGCGCAATTTTCATTTCATCGTTCACCCTTTTTGCTACTCTTCCTGACGCGATTGTCTCATCATGTCACGGTTCGCTCTAAGACCGTGTTTCCACGGGTCCTTTTGCCACCACTGTACCATGTCACCTTCGTGTCGTTGCGAACGCTGCATCTCATATACCGAGCATTTATTAATATCATTTCATATGTTCATAACTAATTCAAAATTCATTGAGCTTACAGGCTGGTGCGATAGTCGCGACGTACGATGTGACTTTTCCCGCGAGTTCACAACTCTTCTTAGTTTGTTTTAAATAAGAGAGAAAGAGAAAGGGAAAAATACCGATCCCCTAGATACCATCAGCACACATACACTGGATGTAGTTTTCTTATCGATATTCCTTTCCCACAAATTCCCCCAACGCACTTTGCACACTGTACAAAGATATATGTAAACTCACAACTCGTGAACATCATGAATTTTTATGAACCTTCAGGCTACTTTCCCCCGGCAAAACCGAGCACTCGTATCGATTTTCTTTCTTTCAATACGAATTTCTATCGTACTCACGCTTCTATTACTCTTCCTCCCTCTTGGGAATTTTTGTACTTTACTTTCAGATCAAATCCGTAAGCAAAACGACGGACCAATCGGTTTCTGCCGAACTGTCGATAAAAGCGAACGTAACCGACAATCAGGCTCAGTATCGGTGCGAAGCACACAATTCGGCCACCGAGATTCCACTCTTCGAGACGAAAGTTCTGACCGTGCACTGTAAGTACTGGGTTGAACAAAATATTTCCCACCAAATGCTCAAAAACGTTAGAACATTCGGGCGAAATCGTTCACACGGTTACAAGTCTGTTATTTCCTTCTTGTATCTTTGCTGCGTTGTTTATCTTTTTAACATGCTTCTTTTTTTTGTGTGTTTTATACCTCACTCAGTCGCCCCGGAGACGGCTAAGATACGAATCGAACCGACGGAACTGCGGCCCGGTATCGAAGCGACGCTGATATGTGACTCCAGCTCCAGTAATCCACCGGCAAAGTTAGCTTGGCGGCACGAAGGAACCGTACTGGAAGGTAAGCTCTTTTTCGCCCGCGAGACACACCGCCTCCAAACCCTGCTAGCATGTGATCCGGGACAACAGGTTTTGGTGCTGGTGGTAAGACGAACGAGTAGCGAAATCCATTTCTCGCAGCGATGCGCATCATAATGTGGCAGTTTTGCATACACCGGATTGGATATGCGTAAAATTTCACAAAAACCAATACCGTGTGAATTGATGCGCTGCTGCAGCGCATGAAAACAGATACGAATGTGTTCAATGGTTTTTTGGTTGAAAGCTTCGAACGGAAAACTTGTTGTTTTGCCAATAAAAATGTATTTATTTTTTTAATTTCAAATTCTACTCTAAACCAACTTCCATTTTGTAGAAACACAACTTTGTGTACTGTATTTTAAATTTATTCCTATGAAAATTCAGAGTGTTCGCGATAAATTTAACAGTTTCGCAAGAGAAATGAAAATCTTTTTTATATCTATCGAATTTGATGAATTGACAAAACCCAGTTAAACATAGAGTAAATTACAACAAAATAAACAATATTCACTCAAAACAATCACCATTAACATCGATCAAACCTGCTTTGGAACCTTGAAAAAGCTTATGCTACCAGTCCCTCTGGGAAGGGCCTCGAAAATGTTTTAATTTCACCCATTAGCTGGGCTTTTGTATAAAAGGAAGAGCGATTTTTGGCCTTTTTAACTGCGCCCAATACAGTTTAGAGGAGTTTAAAGGTCAAACGTTTGGAATGGTGAAGTCGTAGAAATTTTCCTTCAACCATTTTTGCCTTTCCAAAGACCACACTGTATCTCCTGGTATCTGAACAATAAAATCGCTCACGGACTGCTAATGCAGAGGATGGATCGAGCGTCTTCGACATGCTCAGATTGCTCCCAGGTAGATTATTATTCTTATTTCTTGGAGCAAACGGTTGCAAGAAATAACAGTCCATTCTGGACAATTCCGCGTAGTTCCTATCCCTCCTTTTACATCTTTTAAGTAACATTAGTTCAAGTAAGAGGACTCTCATCCTACGTTTGTTTGCAAATTACGCCATCCACATTGTTTGAAAGAATAATGCTGAGATTGATGTAACAATCCTTAAATGTTATTTGTAATCCCTGTACGTCATCCCTTCTTGTTTTCCATTCATTGTCGAAATTAGTATGTAAAATATTTTAATACACACTTTAAAAAAAGATATTTGGCTAGAGGTCGGTGTAGCAAATCACCATTGTAATTCGCTAGTTCATGATTATTTTTACTTTATTCAGCGAGCTTTGCGCAACTGTCAAAATATCCTTATTTTGATAACGAAATCATCATGGTGCAAGTTATTATCTTCCATGAATTAGGTTGTTTTCAGTCATCTATCCTTTCTGACGTCTTGTATATTAACACATAAGGCTTCAAAATTCGCCCACGAAGACCAACATCGAATCCTACAAAATCGAGGTTTCTCGATTTGTGGCCTAAGAATAACATTTTGATGATTTAATATTAATTCAAACAGAAACATAATTCTATTTTTTATAATGTTCTGGAATTTTTTTTTCACGTTCCCATTTATTTTAAGCCATTCCAAAATTAATTTTCTCTTTGGTAAATAATTTTTTTATTTTTATATTTTCCATTGATTATCGCATTATTGTTTGAAATGATCGACATTCAGCAAATTCTCCATCGAGAAGAGCTACCTATATGGCTTTTATCTGAAAACGTAAAAATATCTTCGATTTTCTGTGATTTCAATTAAATTTTGTGTTCAAGATTAAACGCATAATCAAAACTCTCCTTAATTCGATAAAATGTAGCAAACACATTGTTTCGAAGAAGGTTCCAACACAAACATGACTGCTTAATCATTGCATCATAAAAATCTACCCTTTTAAACAATTGTCTGTGCAGGTACGTGGATTACATCTACTGATTGACGTGAATGAACAGTAATCATCCGTTACGGTACAACACATGCGACAGGAAAATTAATACTTTGCCTCAGTGGAAAAACACCACCAGGAGATTTACATCCAGTTGCCAGAATCCTTACAAACAACATCCGGGGTTTTTGGGTAGGATTTGCATGTTAAGAGTGGCACGTTGTTGTAAAGCAACAGATACTACACCTACGCGAAAGCTTATCAAAAAACCCGCAAACCAACCTATCTTCTGCTAGCAAACCAGCAACGCAAAACACCGTTGATATGGTGATGATAATGGAATTTGACAAGAATTTACGGAACTCATTTCCAGTCATCGTCCCCAGGGCGTGTACATCAACCACCATCACCACCACCATTGCTTTCATGCTGTAGAGTTTTCGTTCTATAGCAGCAGTTGGTTGTCGACGTTTTTTTTGTGATCCAACTCTCCATCAGCTCCCAAAAACCTAATGCCAACCACGTTTTTGCTTCTTTCCTCCGTATGAAAATTCATCCTTCTGGCTGGGAAATGGAATCGAACGTCAATGGTTTCCGTATGGTTCGGCCGATGGCAGGTACGAACAACTCCTCCAAAGCTGGACTGTGGGGCGGTACCGTGTCTTCGCTCGAGCTGAAGCTAAACATCACGCAGGATATGGATGGCCACGTATACATCTGCCAGAGTACGAACGAGATGCTGCAGCGTAGCATCAATGTGGCTGTCAATTTGGCGGTGCTGTGTAAGTGTATGGCCGCGTACCACTCCGTATATGCGCCAAAGAAAAAAGCGCTCCGGGTTGTGAAATCCAATTGCCGAATCCATTCGATCACGGCCAACATGAACCGATGCCCGGGAGCGATGTTGTAACCGGTGCGCATTTTCTGTGCGCTGCTTGTACTTGCAGATGAGCCCCAGTTCTCACCGCCAGACGAAACCACTGTCAGCGGGATCGAAGGAGAGCCGTTGGCCGTTGCCCTGGTCGCGACCGGTAATCCCTCGTCCATCGCCTACACCTGGACCAAGGACGGACAACGGATAGCATCATCCGGTAGGTTCTCTGTCTCCCTCTCCCTGCCACTGCTCGGTTAACCTCAATCTCACAACATTATTCCATGGCCATCGGATGTCATTCACATGCAGCTGGCCGTTTTGCTATCCGAAGTTCATTTCAGTAGTTTGAATTTATTCGACCCTTCAATCTCATACAGTACACCAAACGTGACCGCAGGTCCATTAAGATAATCTGCCCGATTAATCCCAAATCTGTTCGTTTTTTTTTCTTTTATTTTATCTTCACTCCTATCGGTACGGAACCCGGTTCCAAACGGAACCAACTGAACAAAAAAACCCTCTTACCTTTCTTGCCTTAAAAACCAACCATCCCCGGCCCGTCTATCTAAAAATAATAAAAAACCATCCACAGGTGCACCGAGAATCGTCTCGGAAGGACCGATCCTTAACATTACCAAGCTGAAGCGCACGGATGCCGGTGTGTACACGTGCGAAGCCATCAACTCCCAAGGGTCGGCGATGATTAATATTACCCTGCAAGTCAAGTGTAAGTAACCGGACCAGATAAACTATTCTCGTACACAGTGTTTGCGTTTAATGTTAACGGCCCCACCTTGGCTGGATTGCAACGATACGGGTCAGTGCAGTGATTTCGTACCGGTCCAGCCTTGGCCGGGGGCCAAATTGGTGTGTTACTATTGGCACTGTTTTATTTTCACCGGGTACGGAGAAAATAAATATCTCGGCGATGGGATATTTATAGTTTTTTTT
>CM028105.1:8596426-8624184 GCA_016170015.1 Anopheles longipalpis | reverse complement strand
TTACTCCGCAAGAGATTAGATGATTTTTTGGCTAAAGTCTGAAACACGACCCCCCCCACTCACGGTCACTCATCTGCGTGTCAATTTTTCGTACAGGGTGGTTCGGAGACTATGCAATGTGGCCTGAATTTGATTTTTTTTTACAATTACTATTAAATTGTAAGGAGGTTTTCGCATAGTGAAAAGTGATTTATTCATCGAGGAACCAAGTTCCATACGCTGTTTGTGAAACCGTAAAATTTTCCTCATTTTTGGCCCAACTTTGCCCCATAGCTCCGCCGGTATCCAAGATATCGCCAAACTGTCTTCTGCCATTGGGTAGATGGCACTTGTGGCTACATTTCGTCCATGCACCACTAATCGCTACCATGTCTGTGGCCGGAGCTATTCGCGAAAGCTCCAATGGATCGCCAATCTTTGACCTGTGGTCGATAGATGGCACCAATTGCTACATTTTCTTCTTCGTCGGCCATGCCCTCAGGTGTCTGTGTCTCGAAACATAATTAAAAAACACGCAACCGATTTCGAACCACCCTGCACGAAAAAAAGTCACTCAAATGAGTGCCCGTGAGTGGGGGGGGTCGTGTTTCAGACTTTAGCCGTTAAAAGGGGCTAAAGTCTGAAATAAGGACCCCCCCCTCTCACGTTCACTCATTTGCGTGTCAATTTTACATACAGGGTGGTTCGGAGGCTATGCAATGTGGCCTGAATTTATTTTTTTTTATAATTACAAATACATTGTAAGGGGTTTTCGCCTAGTGAAAAGTAATTTATTAATTGAGGAACCAAGTTCCATACCCTGTTTGTGAAACCGTAAAATTTTCCTCATTTTTGGCCCATCTTTGCCCCATAACTCAGGCGGTATCCAACGAATCGTCAATCTTTCTTCTGATTTGGCTAGTTGGCACTTGTGCCTACATTTCGTCCATGCACCACTAATCGCTACCATGTCTGTGGTCGGAGCTATTCGCGTGAGCAACTGTTGCACTTTTTCTGGTATTTGGTGCAATTTTCCTCATTTTTCGAACAACTTTGCTCCATAACTCGGGCGGTATCCAACTGATCGCCAATCTTTGACCTGTGGTCGATAGATGGCACCAATTGCTACATTTTCTTCTTCGACGGCCATGCCCTCAGGTGTCTGTGTCTCGAAACATAATTTAAAAAAACACGCAACCGATTGCGAACCACCGTCTACTCGACGTAAACGATCGCTTCACATTTAACGACTTTCAATTCATCTGTTTGCGATACAAATGGCATGTAGTTTTTAACGACTTTTGTTTAATTCTAACGACTGTTACATTTTAACAACTTTCTTTCGGCGATCCCGCCTACTGTTTGTATTATCGTTGTAACGTGGTCCGGAGTTACCTGGAGTTCCGTTTTTAAACATGGCCATTTAGCGACGAGTATACCTGTTGCGAATAGCGTGAGTGGGTTCGTGTGATAGTTCTAGCGATTCGTTCTATTTATTTCCCACTTGGTTGATTTTTTATATTTGGTTACAGTTAAACAAAGTGAACACTTTTAAACGGTGTCACCAGCAGCTCGCTTGCCTTGCTACTGCCGCATGAGATTAAACGCATGTGGTCCATTTCCGCTTGTTTGACAGCTCCTGACCAGTTTACACTCCAGTTTGGTTTCTGCGACGCTGTTCCATCCCCTATTAACACTGTGCGGAATTCTTTCTTAACAATACCAAAAGCGCATTCTACACAACGTCTGGCAATGCTTAGCAATTTGTTGAAACGAAGTTTTGCAGCATCTGGGTAGGGTCGTAGCAAAAAATTCTTTAGTGGATATCCCTGATCGCCCAGAAAAACGTGAGGTTCGCTGATTGTACTACCCGGAAGAGGTTTCGGAGCAGGTTTATTTAAACGGTTTGAACACATATGTTCATACAATGTTGAAGAATTAAATACACCGCTGTCACTGCAGCTGCCGTACTCTCCAACATCTACGGTTATGAACTTACACTTCACATCTGCAACAGCTTGCAAATGTACGGAAAAATATTTCTTGTCGTTGTAATACTGTGTTCCCGATTTTGCCGGAGCCTTATGACGCACATGTTTGCCATCGACGGCACCAATACAATTTGGAAAATTCCATTTTTCAAAAAATTCTGTAGGTTTGATTTTCTGTAACGGCTTATGCGCGGTTCTGAAACTGAGTTTTTTATTTTTATTATAATACATATTTCATTGGATCTGTTATACTTTTTCTTACATTTCTCGCCTCTTTCTGCTATCTCAATCTCACTGACTTCTGGATCTTTACTGGATCTCACTGACTTCTTTACTCACTGGTGGTTTAATTCGATTTTACGATCTCCGATCTCGCCGGAGCCTTCTTTGGCCTGTTTCGCCCTATGTTTCGCCCCCGACAGGCGCGTCGAACGATTTCGTCGCAACAAATTCTATCAACTCTCTACAAAGCAGCGGTCGTGGGAAAAGGTATGAACTCATCCTTCAATGCATTCCAAATGGCCTCAAAAGTTTCATAGACAATGCTCCCAATCGTGTTATGTGCCATGCAAAATGTGAACGATAGCGATTTGAATGGTATACCAGTTGATAAAAACCTAAAAAAAGAAAAAAGTTATTGAAACAGAAATTTTAGTTCAGTTGAGATGTAGATGCCAATAATACTACTTTAAAGTATAAAATATAAATTGTTCTAAATAGTAGAATGTTAGTAATGTGTGGTATAATATTTGTTGTTTGTTTCAGGAATCCTTACCAAAGCCGAGTGGCGGAGCTTGCGCGAAGAATTTTCGTGCCGCATTAACGGTGAACGGCAGCTCCACTATGCACCGAAGAAATGCGATCGGATAGTAAATGTTTGTTGCATACTCCACAACCTTTTGATAATGCATGGTATTTCTGACGAGAATTAGGTTAAATAATACTGTTTTACGAACGCGTAGCCATTCGTATTCTCAATTAATATTAACACGAAGCCGGTCGTATTCGCTTGATACACTTTTAAAGGGTTTATTGCCAATTGCTCTTTGGTACGCAAAATCACAAAGATTGAATACAATCAATCGCACGCAGCTTATAATAATCGCTCACGCAGGGAGCGGTGACAGAATGTTACGCATTCAATTCCCTGCCACGCACGCTCGCACATGACACACCGATGTCTGACGTGCGAATACGAGGTCATAGGGTCAAGTGCGTATCGGAACGCACGTGTTATTTTTGAACTCAAGGACGCGGAGGAACGCATCCTCGATTGACGGTTTCGAATAACGTTAAGTTTGACGACCAAATACATTATACATACAATAGTTAATGGTATTACAATAATTAAACAAAAGTTTAATTTTATGATTTCAGTTTGTTCGCGATCGATCCCTACGTTGTGAATTTTAGTTTTCTTTCGGAACGGTGAAAAATTAATCTGGAGCGCGGTTTCTCGCTTGACCGTTCGGCGTACGTATTTTATTACAAGTGCAGTGATTTTTCGCAATGGTTCTTAGCCCTAACGGTCCCTACACTAACACAACTAACCTCTACGTTCGTAACGCTACCCCGGTGAAAACAATAATGTATTAATCGGAATAATAACTTTCAACTGTCAAATGAGTGTAACGCATACGAAACGTAAACATACTCCTCGCCTTGATGTACCATCAACAAACAAACTTATCCTTGCTCGCCTATGTCAAAACACCGCGTGGTATCGCAAAAGGATAAACGTGTTAAGTAACAAGTGATTCGTAATCTTTGTGCAAGTGATATTCCCTGACTTCCTTATGCTCCTACATTTTCACTGGCTATTGGTAAGGGACATATCTTCGTGATCGGACGTTTTATAATTCCCTTAGGTGTTCGCAACGTGACTACGCGTACTAGTCCATCCGCGCCGGGGTGAAGTTCTACGACTCGTGCAAGCGGCCAGCATGTAGTTGGCAGCAGCTCGTCCACTACGATAACCATTCGCCCCGGTTGAATGTTATCCGCGTTCTTAGCGATGCGTGGGTCCTTTTGCAGTTCTTGTAAGTATTCCTTCTGCCAGTGTTTCCAAAACTTCTGAACCAGTAATTGAAGCTTGGCTAAGTGCTGTTGGGTGTTTATGTGCTCGTGCGTAAGTTCCGGATCTGGTATCGCCGTCATCGATGAACCTACTAAAAAATGAGAAGGCGTTAGTGCGGCCAAATCATTAGGATCGTCGGAAAGTGGCAGCAGCGGACGAGAGTTCATTGCTGCCTCGATTTGATGCAGAACGGTGTAGTAGCCTTCAAACGATAATCGTGTACTCCCAGTTGACGAAACAGGTGACGCTTGGCAGTTTTTACCGCAGCTTCCCAAAAGCCGCCAAAATGGGGAGCTCTCGGTGGAATCATATGCCAAGTGATTCCATGTTCCGCGCACGACGCTGCGATGACACTCTGTGCAGTCTCACTTCCCAATCTCGCAAAAAGTTCCTGCAGCTCGTTCCTGGCACCTTCGAAGTTTTTACCGTTGTCCGAATGGATGTGCTCCGGAACACCTCTCCTCGCCGTAAATCTCCGTAGAGCAGCGAGAAACCCTTCGGTTGAAAGATCACCCACTAGCTCTAGATGAACCGCCTTGGTTGTGAAACACACAAAGACACACAAATATGCCTTCAGCGATGCAGCCCGCCGATGCGCAGGCTTTAGATACAATGGGCCTGCGTAATCCACTCCTGTGACCGCAAACGGACGACTCGGGACTAATCTACCAGAGGGCAGTTGACCAGTATGCTGCTCTGCTGCCGTAGGATGATGACGAATACATCGGATGCAATTCCTCACCACGGCTTTCACCAACATTCTTCCGTTCAAGGGCCAAAATCTTTCCCTTATGGATGACAGCAACAAACGTCCTCCACCATGTAGCAGCAACTTGTGGTAGCTCTCTGCAATTAATCGAGCCAGTGGGTGGCCCTTAGGCAGCAACGCGGGATGCTTCGACTGAAAGGGTAGCTGCGCCAAGTTCAATCGGCCACCAACTCTGATGATACCCTTTTTGTCCAAAAATGGGGTAAGTCGACGTAACTGTGACTGCCTTCTAATTTGTTTCCCCGTTTGCAGATCACTCAACTCTTCCGCGAAAGACTCACGCTGAGCAAGCCTTAATAACGCGTCTTCCGCTGCTGCTCGCTCAAGAACGCTCAGCACCTTCGGAGATGCGGAAGTACTGGAATGCGCTTTGCCTTCGTTGGAATGCATGGCTCCTTAACGTCTTATGCGCCTTAGATGTGGCACCATGGCAATGAAACGTCGACAATAACCTACGACATTTACCAGGCGAGTAAATGATGACCAACGCAGGAACAGCTCGTTGGTACACGTCGCAACGACGGCTGTTAAGACCTTCTTCTCTTGAATTGCCTCAGGAGGCTACGTTGGATCAGACATAGGCCAAACATTCTCGGGTTTCGCCAACCATGCTGGCCCGTGTCTCCATGCCATGCTGTTGTTGAACTCCAACACTTCCATCCCGCGCGACACCAGATCAGCGGGATTTTCGACTCCAGCTATGTGTCGCCACTTTGCGTCACTCGTAAAATGCTGTATCTCAGCCACACGGTTGGCGACAAACGTATTCCACGTGGTTGGAGGCGCCCTAATCCACGCCGTGCAGATAGCTGAATCGGTCCAAAACCATGACGCATCAATTTTCGTAGCGATTGCCCTTTTTATTCGATGGTGAAAATGTGCTGCAAGGACGCAGGCACATAACTCTAGTCTGGCAACCGTTAGTTGCTTTAAGGGTGCTACCTTACTCTTAGCTGCTAGAAGCATCACCCGAACTCGTCCCGGCTCTTCACACCGTACATACGTGCATGCACCATAAGCTACTGTTGAAGCATCGGAAAAGGTGTGCAGCTCAATCTTACGTGCGCCGGGAACCAATACGTATCTTTCCATACGGTACTGTGAAAGGGATTGGATCTCCTGTTGAAGCTGCTTCCACTTACTAACGATGCCTGCTGGCAGGGCATCATCCCAATCACACGAGTACGTCCATATTTCCTGCATTATCATCTTTGCCCGAATGACTATCGGAGCTATCATTCCCAGCGGATCATACATTTTAGCGATGGTGGAAAGTACAGATCGCTTTGTGATGATATCGGTATCTGGTTGACACAATCCTTCAAATAGCAACCAATCNTCATAAGCTACAACACAGAACAGCAGACAGCTTACACTTTTAAAAATTAATGTACTACAGTACATCATCACAATTGCTCTGCTGCAAAACAGTATCAGCCAACGTTACAGTAGCCTCTAATTGATAAGCCAGTCTAATCAATTCATCTTCGTAACTTCACGTACTCGCGCTACAATACTCTAGTGTTTTGAAAAAAAACGAAGCAACAACAAAAAAGATCGCAAAGAAACCATTCTTCCAAGTACTCGCCCTATGCACGCATTGCTCATCATGGCGTATGATAAAAAATGGCATACTTTCAACGGTTTCACCACGTACCACGTACATCGTTTCCGGTTCGGTGACGCACTTGGCAGCGAGCATAAGTCATAAATTCACTCGACAACACATTCATTCACGGATAGGCCGGCCGTCCTTTACCATGCGTTACTACCCACGGACGGACGCTCGGTGAATTCCGTTCCACATTTTGCAAACACTTCAACGCCACCAAATCGGAAGCCACCACCATTGGGACGGGTTCGTATACTATCGTAACCATTGCTGGTAGTAGTACCCCAAAGTGTAGTTTGGCGCACAATGTAACTAATGTTCGTTGGTTCTCGCCGGTTGAACATCGCTTCGCTAGAAGCAGTAGTTGGCACATGGTGTATACCGTGGTGAACCGTGGGAAAACTTGCCAGCTGCTGGTACGTACCGCGGCACTATCATAAGCGTGAAGAAACGAAAAAAAACGAACGACAAAACCTGTACCAAACGCGTGACCAAACGGAGCAATGCAAGACGACGTGTCAAGGCGATGGTTGCCTGCTTATGTGGTACGCCTCAGCGCCCAAACCGAACAAGCCCGATGGAAGATATAATGTGTGATTTATTTGATAAAATTAGTGTTTTATATCCGGTCATCAATCACCGGAAGGTGCTACTATCGGTACGGTCGGTTCCTCCATGCACAGGAGCCATTGGTGTTTCTCACTCACTTACACACTGAGGGTGCGTGCGTTACGTACGTTTCTTGCGTACACCGAGAACAACACACTTTCGGAAGTGATTTTGCAATAGCGAATGAAGACATTTCCACACGAAGCAAAGGGGGAGCATCTCCCAAAAAAACCGCTTTTCCACGCCAGTTCGTTCACATGCACATCACAGTGAATAAATTGAAGGAAAATGACATTAGCCCAAAAACACTGAGAGGGAGCGACATACGGTAAAAGGGAGGATGGCTACATTTATCCATTTTGCCCTGACGGTTTCGGGGATGCCCATTCTTTGGCTTCATCGAAAAGAGAAAACTTTTGATAACCAAACTAGTGTGTCGATCCCATCCGGTTCTACCGTCCGCTTGGTTTAGAGATTCGGCACTTTTTGGATGAATAGCCCCAGACAGACGCACTGTGTACCGTGTTCACACAAAACGCACACGATCGGGGTTTCCGTGCTTTTTTATGACCATTCTGACCACTGGCACTGGCATATCCTAACCAACCCATAATGGGGGACCGAACCAAACCCAACCGATCGGCCTTTGATGATTCGACCCAACCAACAACACCAACCGGGCCAACCAACTGAAAGGCCGCCTGATGTCGAACACATCCAAGCACGGTGATGCCATCGTCAACTGTTGTCAACTTGACGTTTATGTTAACGGTAATGACCCGTCGGAATCGGCGCAAATGGTCCGTAAATAATGGATTAAAAGCGTTCATCCCTTCCTCCCTCTCTCTCTCTCTGTCTCTCTCAGTTTTGCCAACGTTCAATAAACGTAAATAAAAGGTCACCCAAATAAAAGGGCACCGTTTTGAAGAATCCACCCCAAACCCCATCGTTCCAATCTTTCCTCATCACGTATGAGGGAGTAAGCACTTTGTGGTCACCTCAAATCATAGCATCAACCATTCAAAACTGGTAGGAAGAGAGGTTGTTTCTCTTTGTCTCTAGTACCCGGACGACAACGGAGCGTACATCCAACGGCTAGCATAATCTGATTCATTGCTTCCCTATCAATCATAGTGTTCGACCATGATTATCATCATCATCTTCATTATCGACATTGTTTATGGTATCAATAGACAAGAACGGGGGTGGACACTTTGCTTTCCATTTTTTAACAGCTTCCAAGTACCAGACACACATACACCCCTCTCCTACCACAGCTAATAGAGCGTACGAAGTACTGAAATGTATCCGGAATTAGTCAAATTAACCCACAACCATCGACCCCGATGTGGATGCTTTGCTTCTTTTTTTTGCTATAAGCTGTACCTTTGTGAACAATCAAATTGTCAATCCTTTTCCAACAAGAGGACCCAATGAAACGGTTGAATGACACGGACATGCGAATTAACCACTCTGCTCAGTGCGAAAATCAATCACCGAAAACCAAGACCCAATTTTCCCTACGATTCTGTTACCTTTTTTTCCCCCTGCGCGATGGCAGAAGTTATTCACTTCCATTGTAATGTGGTTCGATTTTTTTTCCCTCTACCGCCCCGTGATCAATTCTTCACTGTAAAGAAATTCCCTAACGGAATCCCTCTGATGATAAAAAGGATGGAAATGTACAGTACAAAAAAAATCGCTCGCAGAAAAGCATTGCAGACGTGCGTGAGTAATTGCGATCGTAACAAGCAGGGTTGATACGGAATGGAGCAAACGTTCAACAGCAACAATAGAAGAAGAAAAAAACACCACGGAACACCTCGATAAGAGAGTGATAGCGCAAATAAAGGGCAATTCGTGCACGAATTACGGTGTAAGGTTTTTTTTGTGACCGTTAGCAATGACAGTGGAAAATTGCGTAGCAGTAAAACCTTTTTTATGTACAATTTTAGTTTACCATTTGGTTTTATTTAAACGCTTAAATTGAGGATTCAATCAGGGATTAGTTAGCAAAGTGGAGGGAGGAAATTTAAGAAAGGCTAGATTCAGAAAAAAAACTCTACCGCATATCTTGCTCATATTGTGGTAGAAAGAATCATCTTAGAATAGTGAAAAATAAATAACCTGCAAATAATGGCGAAACATACCCCTGAAGGTATGCAATATCTTGCACCGTATAACTTAACGATCCTCAACTTCATACTCGTAAGATCTTTTTGAACTAATCTTTATCATGTAGTCTTCTATCATATCAGTATCATGTAGACTTCTAGGGAAGTCCCCAATGCCCAGTTCATTCAAAATTCAATTCAAGATGTTCGATTTATTAGACTGAAGAGCTTGTCACAAGACATGAAAAATGAATTATTATTTAAATGAAATATTTTTTTTATTCTTTCAATATCACAAACAAACGTGTAATTAGGAAAACTTAACCTTATGTAAATAATTCAATTTAAAAAAACTCTATACATCTATTACAACAAAACATAAGAACATCAACAATACAAAAGATTGCATACTTTCAGGCTTTAAAATACCTAGTCACAATCAAATCCGCTGGTATTGCTGAGAGTTGATAAATACTACATTTTACTTATTTTATGAATGATGTATGAACTAATATTGTTTCTTTAATTTGGCTTTCCTTCGTTTAATCGTAACGTTAAACTTAATATTTTCATCTGAACCTTTTAACACCAATCAGCGATATTTTTTGATCACCACCACAAGTCTAAATCTCTAGCGCTTTACATACAAATTGTTTAAACGCTTCAGCACATCATGCATCTCATCGATTGTCAATAACAATTTACTCGAATATATCCGTTGCTCAACAAATTGACATATCAAAATTCAAAATCCTCCTCACCAAGCACACCCACCCCCTGATCGTACACCCTCGTTCGGCAAAAAACTTTATCGATGTTGCGTGGAAAATTCGGTATAACAACAAAAACACATTACAGCTACATTGGATACTACCGAACCGTCCAGCAGCAGTCACGATGAAACTCAAACGAATATGACAAGAACAAATTCACCTACACGCACGCAATAGTTGCAGCCAAATGACAGCAGAAGCAAACCGAAAAATCCGCACAAAACCCAAAACGCTCGCCTGGGATGCTGACAAAAGCTTACACAATTTGTCGCTGGTACCAATCCTCGTGGGCGCTATCGTACATTGACAATGACATGATGATTACCACCCGGTCCGAAACTGGTGTGGCACCGCGATGGAATTACTTCCAATTGTGAGCTGCACGGCGAAGAAGAAGACCCACAACTTCGGGGGTGTGAAACGGGTGGACAGGGGTTTGGGGGGGGAAATTTTCCCGGAAAGAAAATCAATAAACCAACCTTCCTAACACATATACAGTACAGTAGGCGGTAGGGATGGAATGATGGTGATAGTGTAAGGCGGTTAGTATCTTCATCCGATGGTTCAGGCTGTCTTTTCGTACGCAGCAGGTCCCATCCTATATACGTGAGCGGTAAGGTGTTCCGTCCACTGGCCGCACACGGTGTGGGCAACCTTTCGCCGCAGACGGCATAACTTAGACAGCGGGAGGTTCCGACCCGATTGCTGCACGACAGGCGGTCCGGCATCCACTAGTGCCCGATGCTCACAAAACCCCAACAATAAAACCATATCACCTTCTTGCACAACTCACTTACATGCACGGTCACCTTGTTTGCGGTGAAAGGAGAAAGGTGAACGGTAGATGGGAGCGGATGGAGACAAAACACAGGACAAAATCGTCCTGAAATTGGAATTTCGGATCACTCAACCCACCGAACCTGCGTAACCTACCCTTCCCGAAGGGTTTTCCTCGTAAACAATGAAAGTAATGCGAACCCCAGCTGCCTCCTTAGTGCCAGAAATTCCATCCACGAGTGACCTTGTACAGCAATATCAAGGGACTATATGTAGCTGGCTCGTGCTGCTGCGATTTCGGAGAAGAGTTCCCCTTTTTTTTTTTTGGATAGGGAAGCTTTGACTGCAGCAATCGTCAAATCGACGGTCAGCAGCTTTCCATCAAACAACGGGTAGGATTCCTGCTATTAAACACCGAACAACCCCCAGTGAGGATGAGTTTTGTACGACTAACCGACCTTTACCCATTATCATGCCCAGGTCATGTACGACCTTTCAATAAAATAAGATTTTATTGATGCCGTACGGAAAAGGTTTCCCGAATGCTTCGACAAAATAAAAAATAAAAAACAGGGAGAAAGTTAACTAGCAGCGAATTGGCTCCCTGTTTTCGGGGATGGTTTCAATGGCCGGAGGTGTAGGTCAAAACTCGAAACGTATTTCAATTATCCGGATGTGTGCTATTTAGTGTCTCACTTCGATCGTTGTCTGAAGAAGTCGTTCCAAGTTTGAGACCATTGCAAACCTCGAACCGCGAACCGATCATCATCGGCGCGAAACAAGGCACAGTGCACGGAAAAGTTCTGCACTCGTCTGTTGCCCCGCACGGAAGAAGTCGTGACAGCGAGTGAAGTTAATTCTACGGCGACCAAATAGACCAGAGTTTTTGGGGTGCAGCAGAAAAGCAAACCAACCGTCCCAGTATCGCTTGTTTAAGGGTGAACCAAACAAAAAATAAACATGCAACGAACGTGCCAAAAGTTTGCGTATGCTATCCAACCGAAGCAATCAACCGATGGACCGGTTCGTGCTGGTGGATGATGTTGAGATCTTGCTTGTTTTAAAGTAAAATACTTCGCATCGGATGTGAATGCAATTGTGTTTTTTATCCCGCTCCCATATGGTTTTTTCCTGCGATCAATACTGCTTTTAAACATCGACGACCAAGTTTGTTCGATCGATTGCAATGGTGCAAACCCTTTCCAATAGTTCATTGTTTTAGAACGATCGCAAGAAAATGCTCCCGTCCTTTTACTGTTCCATCCGAGCTGATGTTTGAGTACCGTGTGCCGGGAAAGTTTATGCTGGACGATTGATTAATTTTAATGCGATTTAAAAGTCCCGCTGTTCGTGGTACAATCGGAAACTATTTAAGTTTCATTTTGTAGAAGCTTTTGTCTTTGAGTACGAAAATAAACTTACAGTTTTGGGAACCATTGTCTTGGAAAATACTGGGAAAAGCCTCAAACTTTTGCATTTTTTAAGTTTATAAAACAGTAAAATAAATTTTCACCATGTTTTATAAAGCACATTTGCAACAAAGTTCTTCTAACAATATGCAAAAAAAAAGTTGTAGAAACAAGTATTTGATAGTGCAAAATAAAACAATAAAGATAAAGGTTCAGGATAACAAAATCAGTTTCTATTTTTGAAGTTGTTTTAGGATTACAGATTAAAGTTTAATATCATTAAAATAAAAACAAATCAAATTTATGTTAAATAGCTTATAAAAGAAGGATAAACTCTTTTATAATATATAGCTCATTTTGCTTCCCGTGTTTGCGAAGAGTAGTACTATTAAAAAAGAGATTAAATTAAAAAAAATACTTAAACAACAAATTGTCCCAACCTATAAGTCTTTGGTATTAAAACTGTATTAGCAAATTGCAATTAGGCTCAAATCTACACAGGTAGAACCTAGATGCACAGTACCTGGTATACGTGGATTTTGAAATTGGACAGTTCAGTGATTTTGAAGGACAAAATTTAAGCAAATAAGCTGATATTTGATTTATAATGACTTCTATTTCATCAATAATATTATTTCAAATAAGTTCTGTAATTGTTTTCCCTCAAAAAATCGACTCCAATTCGCGGATTTATTAGGATCTCAGCGATCCGCTAAATAGTGTTTATAGGACATTATCTGTATTTTATTTTATTTCAGTCATTGGATATTTTTATTGCTCTGAAATACTATGAAATATAGCTGTGGGCCACCAAATATGTATGTTATCACCCTTGAGGATTCCTTTTTTCTATAGATCTGGAGGCTCGTCATAAAAGTCGAAACGGAGAAAGCTCGTTTTATATAAATGAAAAAATGATATTTTTCTGAATGTATATCTTTCCTGGGTGTAATTCATTCGATTTTTTTATCATGAGCTCGTAATGCCTGAATGTATACAATTGTCAACTATTAGATCACATGAATAGTCACATTAGAACACCTCAAAAACAATCTATATTTCAGTTTACTAAAATTTAAATCATTACATTTTGACAAAATATTTTCTGTGCTCCAAAAAAGATAAAACAGAATAATACACAAAAAAATTTCATTCAAGTTTGATTAAATAAAAAAAAATCATTTCCATAAATGTTTTACCACCAGCGTTCTACTGAACGGGTTTAAACCTTCTTTATCAGTAGTACACATGCAGACATACTCAAAAACCTTACCTATGCTTTACGATACTCTTCTTTATTTCTTTCGCCCCAGATGCTGCGACGATAAAATCCATTTCAAAACCCGTTATCGTAAACCCGGGCGAGGATGCAATCCTAAACTGCACCGTTGACGGTAAGTAAATACGATGTATCGCGATGACACAGACAGAGACCACAATCCGAGAGACCTTCGAAAGGCTGGCAGGAAGATAGATAAAATACCGGATCTAGGGGGTACCGGAATCGACCCCAACGAACCCATCTGTACCGGTGTTTTNCCCCAAAAACCTGACCTATGCTTTATGATACACTTCTTTATTTCTTTCGCCCCAGATGCTGCGACGATAAAATCCATTTCAAAACCCGTTATCGTAAACCCGGGCGAGGATGCAATCCTAAACTGCACCGTTGACGGTAAGTAAATACGATGTATCGCGATGACACAGACAGAGACCACAATCCGAGAGACCTTCGAAAGGCTGGCAGGAAGATAGATAAAATACCGGATCTAGGGGGTACCGGAATCGACCCCAACGAACCCATCTGTACCGGTGTTTTACCGTCATATACCATCTGGTGTGCACCGATTCCGCCCCGGTACAATCGAACGCAATCAAAAGCGAGTGTCAACTCGAGTTATTTCTGTTTCCCTTTGTTCCACGAAAGACAGATCGGTATGGGGTATAGGGAAGGAGCGTTTTCGAATTGCCTTTATGTGTGAACATTTCATGGCGCGTTAATTGCATAGCACAACACGAAGCACAAAGTAGATATGACCTTCAGTAGCAGGCAGGCAGGTCGCAATAGCACATCAACGGGATGTGCCGTTAAAAGAAGCCCGTCTGTACACGCGCTTTGATTCTACGTCTGGTAGGTACAGGCAATGCAATACTTGTTGAGAGTTTTCAGAGTTTTTTTTTTTTGCTAGACCATCTGCAACCCATCTATTTGGTTTATGAAGGAATTTTCCACCGGAATGCACATTCTAATGAACAAGCACGCAACATCCAGTGGTGGCCAACCGCAGCAAAAAAAAAGTGAATCCTGCCCTAGCTTAGATTCAGTTCCGGTTTTTTTTATTTCGCCTCTCATGCTTGGTGTAAACTCAAATCCAAACCCTTTGCACGTGCAACTGCAGTTGATTATCTTTTTTTGTGTACTTTGTTTTACTACTACTGCATGGCTGTTGGATATGTAAACGAAACGGTAACCATAACGTAAAATAAGCAAACCCTGGGCGCCATATTGAACTTCACCGGGAACTAGCCGGTCCGAATCCGTATTTTAGATCACGCGATCTGGCGCCCGAGTCAGCCATGTTGGGATACTGCCGTGCCTGATCGTACCCATCCAAACGATTTTTAGTGAAGTAACATTTTTTTGTTGCTCAGGTCCTTGGAGTCATTTGCATTTTCAACCCCTACCATAGGTTGAACCTTTCCAATATGGCAGTGGCCTATTTTCATTTCATTCCAAAGTCCCGGGTTAGGTAGATATGAGGCCCATTCCTATTGGTCAGCGTTCGCGTTTGACAAGCGATTTCATACAACGAGGGCAAAAGACACAGCAAAAACGAACTTCACACCCAACCAAAAATTCGTTTGCTTCAATCTACCGTCACGAACTGGCCACACGCGATAAATGGCTTTTGCGTAGTAATGGTCCGAATCGTACGAGGAGCCATATTTGAGTTCCGTGTTTTTGTTTCCTCAAGTGCTTCGGATGCAGGAAATTGTTGAAACGACCCAGCCTGACAGGCGGGACGAGTGATAGAAAACAAAAAAAACCGAAAAACCCAAGGTACCAGAAATAACGCAAATTCCATCTCTCCAAACCGTTACCGTATGCACTTCTGGCGGTGGCAGTTTGTACCAAGCAAATGCTCGAGAATGCATGTGTGAATTTGCTTCGAAAGTAGCGCTGGAAAAAAAAGGCTTTGCTTCACAAAATAAAAACCCACTCAACGAACAAACAAAACATTTCCCATCTCAAAATGGCAAACGCAAACATACTGTCATACTGGGTGCGGGTGAACAGTGGTTGAAAGATGCCCACCTATGTGGCGAGTTTTTCATAACCTTACCGGCCACAGCATACACACATAAAAACCAGACTAACCAGTCCTCCGACACCGACAACAAACATCGCATCAAAACCAACGGGTCGGGATTCAGCGAAAATGGACAACGGATTTTTGAACCTAAGATTGCCTGGTTTTATGTTGCACTTTCACTAACCGTTTTTTTTTTTGGTGCGCTATCGTTCCAGGAAACCCATTAACGCCAGAACACGTACGCTGGGAGCGCAACGGGTACGATCTGAAGGTAAAAACGACCACGGCCTACGCCAACGCAACCGGTACGCTGGTGGTCAAGGATGTACACCGGGAGGATGTGGGCAATTTCTGGTGCATCGTCGATAATCATGTTGGAGAGCCGGCGAACCGTGATGTTCTATTGATCGTCAAATGTAGGTATCGGGTCTATTTTTGGGGTTTCTGTTTTCCAATTCTTCAGTTTCATATGAATGAACGGGCATTATTTTTTAACAGGCATAACACTCGTTTTGAGCTTGAAAGTATGCAATCGTAGATTTCATAACCGGGAAAAACTTATTAGACACTGAATTGCATACTAAAAGGCTGAAGTATCTAATGTATAAATTAACATTAGAAACGGTACCAAACATTTGATATTAAATATATTATTTTAAATTTTTTAAATTTTCTCATTAGTTCTTCAACATTTTTTAACACATTTTGAAGATTTTGCTATAAAAATCAGTCTAAAGAAAAACTCTTATTTTCGCGTGCATAACAACCCTCTTTTTATTAAAGCAATTCAAAGTCTATTCCAAAACTATAAGTCATTTCAAGAGTAGTAACAACAAAATCTTTTAAAACCTATTTTCCATCACTCAAAATTCAAAATTATTATACGTACAACAAAGAACAGTCATAAATGCAATACGCCCAAATGTATGCAAACGTCATTACAAAATCGTTCTTTTATATTTTAACAAGCATTTCACATGGCTAAACTATTAGAATTTCTTTTTGATTTTGTTTTTTTTTTCTCTGTAAATACTTTTCTAAAACTATAAAACATTATTTTAAGTAATGAAAAAAAAAAATTTTCGAAAATCATCTTCTTCTACCGACAGTTGCACCAGAGATAGACAAATCGCCCGCAATGCTTCGGGCTGCATCCGGCCCCGGTGATCAAGCTCGCCTACCGTGTCGGGCCCAGTCCGCTCCAGAACCCACCTTCCACTGGATACGATCCGGCCAGGAACTGAGTGTCAACCAAACGTCCAAATACCATAGTATCCAGCGTCAGCTCGATCCCCTAACGTACGAATCCATCCTCTTAATCGAGCGCATTTCCTCCACCGACTATGGTGAGTACGAGTGCCGAGCGAAGAACGATCTCGGAAGTGGTGCCGGTGTGGGCCGACTGGATGTAAAATCGGCCCCGGAACCACCGACCACCCTAACCGTGGTGAATGTAACGCACGACAGCGTTACGCTCGGCTGGGAGCCCGGTTTCGATGGTGGCCATCGTGCCAGCTACCGGATACGGTACCGTGAAGCATCCTCCGAACGGTACCGGTACGAGGATGGTCCCGCCAACGCTCGACAGCTTACCGTGTCCGGGTTGCGTAGCAACACGCTCTACCTGTTCTCGATCATGGCCGCCAACGTGCTCGGAGAGAGCCGCTACCTGCCGGATCTGACCCGTGCCCAAACCAGAGGTAATTAAAGTTAACTTCATTTAAGCGCCAGGAAGTGCGAAAGCGGACGTACTTCTTTTCGGTTTTTCTGTTTTGGTTTTTTGTTGGTTTATTTTTCGTGTTTTTCCCACCANTTCCGACGCGGACATTCTTGCCCATCGGATAGTCGTTAAGTCAGCTTTACCTCGCAACATTTTCTTCATCGGTTCATCCTGCGGTTTGCTGCTGGGTTTTGGGATGGATTTGTTGTTAATTATTTTTTAATATCCTTTCGCTTTCTTGGGGTTCAGCTACCGCTTATTCTTTTTTTATTTGCTTGACGGAATGAACTGCTACCTGTTGTGGTGGAACTTTCTGGGCAGTGTTATGATTTGTGCTGGTGCCAAACAGTAGACGAAAATCATTTCTTCAATGCTTCTTATTTCGTTGTTACGTTCAAAAGCACAAAATACCGTTTATCTGGGCTTATTTGGGACTTGACTAAATAATTAAACGACACGGATTAAAGTAACAGTGAAACCCCTTGAATACTGGGTTCCTTTTAACCGTGCAGCTCCGAATTAATGGTGCAGCTGAAAAATGACAGTTTTGAACATTATATTACTTAATTTCTTAGTAGCACGAATAAACAGACATTCTATTAAGAGGTACCCGGATAAAACATATCGCCTTCTTTTAATAACGCAAGCAACTGTCAACAAAAATACTCAGAAAATTAATTTTTTGATCACGAAGAAAATTGCATCATTGTGTCGATTTAAGAAATTGTTACATAGTTTAAGATTATTTCCACACTAATGCTCTCAAAATGTTTCAATTTGTCGTACTGAACATATATTCCCTCTGCCCTTAAAAATGGTATACCAAAAAAACACAAAAACCACTACGTTCTTGCTGACCACCAACTAAGCTGCGTAAATGTTTCCCACACAGTGATAAAAAAACCAAACCAAAACAAAAAATACTTTACTGGCGTTTTTCCTTCCTTCTGTTTTTTTTTTTGCAATGTTTTTGCTTTCGTTCTTATTTTATCCGCATTTTACCTTTTTTTTTACAGTTTTCCATTCGATTCAGCTTTGTTTAACTTTACTTTTCGTTTCGCATTTATTTCTGTTTCGTTTCATTTGCTGCTACCACGCTGCTGCTGTTGCTGCCCCACGGTATTCACGCTGATAAAACACGCACCTCGCGCACTGGCCGAATGTCAAAAAACGCATTCGAATGGATTGGCGCACACCGTACGGACGCATTTACGCATCGACTGGTCTGGCGCTCGCGTGGGGCCAAATGAAAACAAAAAACCCAAACAGGATCGGACGCAACGATTCCGGTGGAGCTGAGCGAAAAGGCAGCATTGCCCAGCTTCGTGATATTTTGCTTCGCCTTCGCCGGACTCTGTTTGCTGATCGTGAACGCTGGCCTCGTGGCTTGCTTCATCGTGAGGAAGCGGGCTAAAGGTAAACTACACCGAACTCATTTTTTGTACCTCTGGCTCTTCACTTAAGTCCTTGTTGAAAGTGGGAGAGCTTTTTTCCCCCTGGTCTTATACTGTTCCGCTTGTACATCAAACGAATGTTTTCTAACATCAGCTTAAATTTGTTCACAGCTACACACAGTTCGGTAGTGTTTTGGGTGTCTTTTTTTTTATTTAGCTCAATTTTTCTCCCAACCAGATGTTTCATCGCATTCATCAGCCCGTTGATGGGAAAATAAACGAAACAACACGTTTTGCTGTTGTTTATTTAAAATAAAAATTTTGAACGAAATTCTGATTTGACTGAACCGATTCAATTTTTAGCGCAGTGAAATTGTAGGAAATTTTAAACTAAAGTTAAATATTTTTTAACTATAAAAATAACACTTGGCGTATTTGTGCTCAAAGCGCTAGAAAGTATGCAAAAACACAGCATGACTTTTATGATTGGTTTGAATTTTTAAACTTGGTTTTAGAAACTATTTTTCTGTCCCGAATTATATATTGACCTTAGTAATCTCCAGTTGCTTGTTGAAACTAAATTTTATAGCTTCAGGCGCATACAATCTTAACATGCTGCTTTTAATGTGTTTTAAATTTGTGGAAGCAGATAACAAAAACAGAATTAAATCAAAGCTTCACGCTACATGCAATGACTGATAATTTGATTGTTTTTTTTTCCTCTACATCATTTAAATACATCTCGCTTTACAACATTGGCAAAAATTCTTTTCCATTAATAAACAAACTCGCTTCAGACGAGTTTGCATATGTCATCGCACAGTGCAATAAATTAGGCTTGCATCAAGCACAACACGTTAAACAAATGGACAATCTTTAATCTACGTCCAACCCGGTATATAAGCGGCGCAACGCATACAGAGGTGTGATAATTTAAATTGTGTCGATTACCCTCAGGCTGATAATCCCGACAATCAAACCACAAATCAGACATCTCTAAAGCCTTATGGGCGGCATAGTACGGAAACCGGACTAGGAAACGGTTTTTTTTTTGTCGGTGCCCGAAGGTTCTCGGGGTGGTGTAACAAAGCCTTACGAGACCACAGGTGTCAACGGGAACATCAATCATGATTATAACTTTTCATCGAACTGATATCATCAGTGAAAACAGTACACAAAATTGTCCTCCGGCTAATCTGTGCGCTCTGAAGGAATGTGACATAATCGGAGATTACTGTTGTTATTGTTGTTGGTTGGTTCCTATTTGTGTGTGTGTGTGTGTGTGTGTGTGTGGGAGTGTATGTGTACGGGTTTTGTTTTTAATTCATCCATAGCTTTTTAATGCCATTATCTACTTTGCAATCTTATATTATCCATCATATCGTTATGAAGCATTTTTACCACAAAACCACCAGAAAGGGACCCATTAGTGGGATTGATTTATGATACGCTGGAAACCGAAATCAAGACACTCTCTTAATGGTTACACACTCAAGTGTACAATTGATACTAGCTACAATGTTGTGATTATTATTGAGTAACCACCGTACAGGGGTAAACAACCGGAAACTAACCACGCACTACTCGTATAAACAATTAAAACTAATGTGTGATTGTTTTTTGTACAATAGACTCATCAAATCCGAACAGTAAATCGGCCACAATTGAAATGTATGCGCCCAGTTCGTACAACGATACAGTCACCGGTGAGACGCTGTCGAGCGTTTCGGAGAAAAGCGACGCATATTCAAACGATGGTAGTCAACCAGATTTTATGGTAAGAGCCTTGAACAATCTTACATTTGTGCATTTTATTATTGCTGTTAACATAACGATCTGTTCTTTTGTCTTCTCTTACAGGATGAAACACGGAAAAGGGCAGTATCCACGTATCTAATCGATGGTGGAGAAATGCAACCACCAAGATATCAGCAAGAAAGTAACTTACCTCATTACGCTAGCAATACTGGCACTGAAAATGGTAAGCTTGGTTTGAAGTTTAAAATTCTCTCATGGAGTCTCAAGAAGAATTTCAAAGTGAACAATTTTCATGAAAAGCTTCAAAATGTTCTAAAAAAGCCACTTTCTGAACTTAACTTCCGTTTTTGTATTATTACTAGGGTACGGTGAAATATTTCATGAAATTGCGTTGAAATATTTCTGAGGCAGGGTTTTTCAACCGTGCAAAACAAGCGCTACAATTTTGTGGAAAAGCTTGATTTGCGTTTAATTTGTTGTCCAGTTTTTAGTCTGGAGTATGATCTCATGAAATAGAACAAAGTTTTTGAGTAAAACAAATCAACCAAGTATAGTTTTTACAAACCATGAATTTCAAGATGTGTTCATGCATTTTTATGATACAACTTATTCTATCTTCTACTGAGAACATTCATAAACTCTGCTCAAGACTAATCAAACAATTTCAACGTTCTTAACTTTTTCAGGATATGATCAATCCGGACCCACCGAAAGACTTAAAAACTCCACTATGGATGGGTCGTACTATCACATGAATAGCGACCGCTTCTATCCTCCGATGGTATGTAACGCTGTAACGCTTTAGAAAAATGAAAGCTTCTGAAAAGCTTCGCTCACTTCCGAAAGCTCAATTTGCAAAATGGCGCTGTTTTCTTTTCATTCATTTCAGGATTATCCAGGCGTTGAGTTTCCAACACCTCCATTACCCGTACTACCCTCCATAGCGCCAGCAGAAAGCTCTTCCGAAACGTTACGAAGAGTCGCTCGAACGATGGTACCACCACCGGACGTAACGCATCACACACACCATCGAACCGTTGGCCATCTGCACGACGGCAGTCTATCTTCGACGATTCCGCTCGGAAGCCTTAGTGCCAGCATCTCGCAAGCCGTCCAATCGACACCGAAGCAACCGCAAGGTATTCTGAAAGATCCAAAGCGTAGCAATAGTTCCGCTAGCGGAAGTCACACCTATTCGACACTACCACACCAACACCAGCTGTACAGTGTACACAATCCATCACCCATCCCATCGGACCAGTACGTCGCTGGGCCAAGCAGTGGTTTCTTCATGATAGAACCACACGGTCACACTCTGAACGTTGGTTCCAGTTCCGGTGGTAGCTTACTGATGGGAGCTTACGATCCGCCAGCTAGCTCCAGTTTGGCGTCATACAATGTGTCCGTTGGATATACCGACTCAGACGGGCATCTTGTTTAGTGCGGCTAGTTTTCGTCGCTAGTCGTATAATTACATAAAATGGCCGTGTGTAACTACCTAATTAGGTTGGTGACGCTAAAACAAAGCAATTGCAATCGATTTATAATTGAATAGAAAACAATATATTAAAATTACTTTCCATTTTAAGCGTAAAAGATGGATACATGATTGACAAACAAAAAAGTTGGTTAAGGTTTTTGTTTCTCTTGTATACCAAGTGAAATTGAGATCGGTCAAACATTATGTGGAAAAACAATTGCATACAATTATTTACAATTGATTTGTTCAAATTTAATCCCTAAAAAGAAACCATGTAAACTACCAAAGTAAAATGCAATTTTTAAAAAACCATACAAATCTATCTATTGGGTCAACATTGTCAATTATAAGCGATAGGCAATTAAAAGGTACAGTTTAAATTTCTTCATAGGTATAACCTCTGTTCCAGTAAACAAAAAAAACAATTCCTTTTGAAAGTTATTGGAAACAATTGACAATAAATCAAAATTGTTTGTTAAACCCCACCCAATGCAAGGGTTTCTTTTACCATTTAATCATTTGATTGTTGAGGAGTTTTCTTACTAAAATTAAAACTCCTTTCAAATTACCTCATATACGTTATTATTGTACTATTAAGTAAAGGTTTGATGCAATTTATTTTGTTTTAACTTGATCTGCGTTACCCTGTTCTTGTAAATATAAAATATCAAAGGATTCATTTTAGTAGCATTTTTAAAGAAATTATAGGCCAAAGATTTAAATATTGCCGCCGGAGAAGTTAACATGTCAATAAGCAAGAACCAATTTTACAGGAGTTAATGGTTAATTTTTAATTCAAATGTATTGCAATAATTTTTAAAACTATACAGTAATGTACTACAGTTCGCGAGATTCTTCATCTCTTTACATATATGTTTTACATCATGAGAGAAAATGGTCTTATTTTTTGCAAAACTGATCATCAAACTGCCAAAACGTTTGTAGAACTATTAACACAGACGCTTTCTACACTTACTTTACAACTCCTTCTATGACAAATATAATATACTTACAGTCTATAACAGTAAAGGATATCTCTTTTGTGGTTTATATACACTCTTTCATACCTCTAGAAGGATCTCATTATTGCAGCGTCAAACAAACATTGGATGTGCATTACATTTTATTACTTTTAAATCGTGCAATACATACAAACAAGCGCATATGGGCCGTCTAACAGCATATGTACATCAAAATGGTAGATAGCAGAAAAGTAGCATAAACAAATGTTTTAATACACATTTCTTATAGATAGTCTCTTTAGAAATACATAAGAAAGCTTACAGAGATGAAGTAACGCTAAAGTGTAAAAAAAAACTTAACGACGATGACGACAGATTTGATCTTCAATCGTATGATGTATGAGTTTTGAGACGAAATAAAATAAATCTGTGCATTATCTGTGTAGTGTTTTAAATATTTCTTTTTAATATTAATGATGACATTGAGGTATCAACGATACACTCTTGGATTGATCTGTATTACAAAAATGTATAAAAAAAAAACTTTCCCATACCGGGAATCGAACCCGGGCCTTCTGGGTGAAAGCCAGATATCCTAGCCACTAGACCATATGGGAGATATACGAATTGAAGGTAAGCTTGCTACTTGATCCTTGAATCATTTGTCAAAACCGACCGAATTTTGTTTTCTATTTCTAATCTTGATTTTCGTAAAAAGTTGATTAGTCTACTGAAATATATAATAATCTTTTGCCCTAAATTTGTTTGCGAGAACATGTTTGGTATCATCAATTCTCTAAATAATCTATTCATAATAATATTAAAATAAAGCTACCAATCTAATGGAGACGCCTGGTGGTTCTTAATATTCAAATAGAACGCTTTTATGCTCATTCTAATGGAGACGCCTGGTGTTTTGTAAAAAAAACATTAAAACCAATTTTCTTGGGTGGTTTTAACCTAATTTTACTAGTTTTTGAATAAAAAACCTTACAGTATTACTAAAACTAAAAACAATTTAAAATGAAAATGCTACACTTTCATTTTTTTATTTCACGATCTTAACCGCTTTTCATCATAATTTTGTACAAAACAGTTGTTTACCACTTACACACAAGTATCAGCTATCACAGTAATAATTTAAATATGGCTCCACGCAATGCATTCAAAATGTAAACAATGCATTGCAGTAACTGTTTCCACCTTTCCACTCAGTCCCGGTAGCTGCATTACCGTTGACCATTGAAACAATTTCCTTCGGAGCAAGTTTGTTGCTTTGAATTAAAAATAAATTTTCCACTTCCTTTTCCCCGCCCACATCCTAACAGCTGATCAATCAACGAGGTTGATACTGCGGAAAGTAATGTTTCACTCGCACGTCAACAGTACCGAGCGTATATCGTTCCGTCTCTAAGCAACGTTGCTGCTTATTACACTGTACACTCATACAACCAGCGAGAGTATCCAATGCATGCATGCGCGTAAGAAGTATATCAGAGTAAAAATGCTCGAAAATACTAATCAACAAATGTTACACCATATGCAACACATCCAACCGAGGACTACAATGCGTTAAACGGAGTGTTAAATAACTTTATCGTGCCTGTTGCGTGTGTATGGGTGTGATACTTTGCCGGCTAGCCGAAAGCAAACCTCCCGTTTCAGAGCTGTTGCGCATGCTGTCAACCAAACCGCAATCCAGCTGTCCCGAAAGCATTGCCTCGAACAGTGGGAAGCGTCGGGTTGAAGGGCAGGAATATGGTGCCCAAGGGTGCGAGAAGCATTTGTTATGGTCGAATCTTGCAGTAACAGCGAAACAACTTCGGTAACTGCTCGAAACACGAACGAAAGTACATACATTGATGCAGCATTGGGGCCTGTGGATGTAGTGGTTTCATGCGAAACCAAATTAAGTTGTTGTACATTTCCCAGATGGTTTTCCCACTGAATCATAAAAGGGGTGTGTAAAATAATAAATGAAATAAGGAACATTAAATATTGTTAAAGAAATTTCCAACAGTTTAGAAGAAAATATAACTAACAATTTAAAGTTTGTATCAAATCCCATCTTAAAAAGAACGGAATGAACACGAATGACAGAACAACATACGACCAAGGTTGAATGCAACCCTGCTCATCTCGATACCGCAATCTCGATTGAGTAAGTTCGGTTTTTTGGCTCGAGCACTGCAACAGTCGAGAGTAGGTTTTCAGTCGAGATCGAAACAAGGCCACCGAAGGCCACGCATTTCCTTACGTCCCGTGGTGCGTCCTGTGTGTCAGAGTGAAAAGCAAAACGGGAGCCGTTTTGTAAGTGGCACACGGAAACGGAACGGTAGTTTTTTTTTTACCTTGTTCTCTTTATATATTGTCACACAACTCATCGAACGTTAGCTTGATGGATCAATTATTCAAACGCATTCCAACACTTCCTGCCAGCAGAGCATCAGCTACATCGTGTTAAGTGCAGTTAACTCTCGAAATGGATGCAGCGTTTTGCGTGTGTTTTTTTTTTCATCCTCAACGATAGTGTAATAAATATAGCACATTGATGGTGCCCGATTTGTAACTTTATTTGTAAAGTTGTCTCATAACGATCGTTGCGAATTTTTGAAAAGAAAAGGAATTTTTATACCAAATTTAAAGTGGAAAACTTACTACAGAAGTAATTTTTTCGGATACTTTTTTTAAAACTATCCCCTCTTTTGAAAAAAAAATCGTTACTCTGGTTTATAAACATTTCCCTTTGTGTTTCTTCACCATGGCAAGGGCTTGTGTGCGTGCGGCTACACTGCACGCAAGGAACGGGAGCGTTTGTGCGTGGAAGATTTTCGCGCGCATAAATAAAATTAGCTCACGAACCGTTTCCCCTTACGGCCAGCAAGAAAGTTAGCAGACCCCCGAACGGACGCCATACTACAAAGAGCAAAACGTACGATGGAAGTAACAAGCAAAACGTGAAGTTTGAATGGAAGGTGAAAAATGATTGTTGAAAACTTTACTCTCCACACTGTCCTGTACGTCTGGTGGAATGTTTCCACCACACCGTGATTCATCAAAATAGAACAAAAAAGGCAACCGTTTGTGTGCTGCTAAAAATGCTACCAAACACGCTTCGAGCATGAACCATAAAATCAGTTCAAATATTGACGGTACAAGTGAAGATGTGGCAAGAGTGATACATTTACAATTTTATGAACTGTGAAGCACGGATTGAAATTCTGACCACCCCACACCGGTATTGCATTTGCATTGCGGTTGTGTGCGAAAAGGCAAAACAACATTCATTACCAGACAGTTTGATTGATGTTATATCGGGCAGCATGCAAAAGGAACGATTATAATCGTTTCGCTTACTTTTACTTCAAAATGAAGGTTTAAGTGGTAAAAAGCTGAAGTGTCATTTTGTTTCTAGTTAGTCATTAATTACATTAAATTTTAATGGAAGGAATAAAGGACATAATTTTAATTCAAAATTATTAGACATACCAAATATGAGTTTTAGAATCCTATTTTAAAAATATGGGGCAAAAATAACTTTCTTGATATATTTAAATCAAAAAATTGTATTTCTTATTTTAATCTTTTTGTGAAACGTTTAAATTTGTTAATTGCTTTTTCATATTTCAAACACATCTCAAAGGCTAATGTTTTTTCCACATGACAAGAAGATCACAATTTCGATACCGCTCAACAGCACATTGTTTCACACCGTACAATACGAAACCTTGCAACTCGTTCGAATCAAGCTGTTTCCATTTCAATTTGCAAACCATACACCACCTTGAGGAGCTTTTAGACGAGTTGTTGTGGTTGATTATGCTTTATAAATAGCATAACTAAGAATACACTCGATAGGGTTTTTTCTTCAAATCTGTAATAGCTCTAGGAAATAAAATTGCATGTTTGAACTGTCTTTGCTGTATTCCACATCAAACGAATACAAAAAAATAGAGTTTCATCTAAAATATCCTTGATTTTGTAGACATGAAATTGATTTTATTAATTATCAGCTTTACGCCATGAAACTGCTAAACATCATTAACAAACAAAATTGTCTAATTCAATCATTAAGTTTTGTTTCCATTTTTGATATTCTGCTTGAAGAATTATTATATCCGAATAATCTTATTGGAGACAGATTCCTTATTATTTAACTTTTAATTAACTCTCTCTCTTCTTGGCTTTTAAAGCCCTTAGACAGGTAAAGGCCGGCCATTTCTGACATACTAGACTTATTTTATCACGTAGCCGGATAGTCAGTCCTTGCTAAAGGGGAACGGTTCGGATGGGATTTGAACCCGGTCCTGCCGTGTGGACTAGCGCCGTTTATCACATGCTCCACCGGGCCGCCACAACTTTTGATTAACATAACATTTTAATAAAAAAAATCGTAATGCTTCAAGCAAAAAAAATAAACATATAAATTTTACAACATCTGCAGAGTAATCTTACATTTTATTGAAAAATTCATAATATTATTCAATGATTTTCTACTATTTAATCGATACTTTTGCGGTCTTTACTTTATTTTTACATCCTTCTCGACATCACTTTACGGTCATTTTGCATTATATGCGACAAAATATGTACGAATTTCACAATCGCTTTTTTTCTAAATAACTTTAACACATTTGCGAAAGCGGTATGATTGAGGTACGAAAGAATTGCCTAGTGCCCATCATCGAAAATTAAGTGACCGAATATTTTCAAACGAAGATCCGCGGTTCGAAAAAAAAGAAAACTCATGAACTCACCGATCCCAAAAGCAACCGTGCACGGTTGCTCGGAAGTGTCAGCCAGTAGCAGTTTGCCCCCGGGGACGACCAGGCTAGGTGATATTTTTGGTACACCGTCGTGTACCCCGTCGACAGGTCGCTTCTCGAGGTTCGCGTACGACGGTTTAAGACAAGCGCTTCGTACGATCTTAAAATATCGACCCCAAGGAACGCACCCATTCGTAGTCGAGCCGTGGAAGAGTGAACATCGAGCCGAGTTTTTGCCTCACCGTCGCCCACCC
>CM028105.1:8498449-8514138 GCA_016170015.1 Anopheles longipalpis | reverse complement strand
TACGGTCGATCAGGCGCATAGCGGAACGTCTCCTTCCAGGCGGCTTGCGAAACAACGCTGAAAGGCCCCGCAAATACTTCAAGTTGGCGCATGAATGATATCGTCAACACACTAGGCAGCCCATCGACAGCATCGCCGTCTTTGGGCAAAACCGGAACGGAACCCGCCTCCGGGTACCGAACGACAAACTGAAGGCACCCCGGGCATAGACAAGTATCATCGACGGCCAAATAAATTAAATTATACTTTCTCCATCGCTATTCACCGATGCGAAAGTTTCTTCGTGTTCTCCATTTTGCCGCACCACACCCCATAATTTCCCCGAGGTGAAACATTGCCCCTTTTTTGCCTTTGCTCCCTCGTGGTCGAAAATATCAGCCCAGCAAACGGGGTCGAACTGAAAAGCAAAGTGTCATTGCCGGCCGTATGTATGTGGTGCGTTGATGTGCAAGAAAGCGGAAGAAATTGTCTCAAGGATCTCGGAACGCTCCACGTCCAAAGAGTTGAACTGGGCTGGGCTAAATTGAAAAAGGAACCCCGGGGCGGAAGATTAGGCGGCTACGTGACGCATATGTGAAAGTGACTCGTTAAAAGCTCCTGGGGATATGTTTCAATTACCGCGCTGGGGCAAGAGATGGTAGTTTGGGTGTGGAGGATGCCTTGGTTCGGTACACCGTCCGCATCGTTTCACATCGACAGATCGAATGAGGGCGATTACATCAGTATGGACAACCGGAGTCGACGATGACACCATAGGCTTAAGGTGAGAAAAATTATTCATGAAAGAAAAGTTGATAAAACAATCATTTTCCCAGAGCAGAGAGAAATAGCCAATATTCCAATTTCAGACCAGCTGGTGAATTAGCAAGTAGCTTGTCCTCTTTTTTATCTGGTCGATCAGGGTAGAATTACCCATGAAAGGCTTTTATAATGAAGATTATTTACCTGATACAAAATTAATCTAAATCCAATATTCATATATAGTAGTCGTACTCCTTTCAAGTCACATTTCCATGAAAAATCACAACTCTTACTACCCTTACTATTACTTATAGATTCAACACATCCATAAATAAACATGCCTTAAAAATGTTAAACATGTCTCACACATATTACTATTTCCCAGAATGTGTCTTGTCAAATGTTTGCCTTATTTCATTATTCACTTCTATCTTTTGTAAATAATTTTCAAAGAAAAACTGCAACTTCTTTTCTTTACAATTCCATCTAACCCTCATGATCACATCTTTTTACATCTTGACAACAGTACAACAGAAAAAAGCTAATACCTAAAAAATGGCAATTTGTATCACATTATGGGGCAGGAACATTTCTGAATGCATTAGAGAAACAACGACAGGGTCGGTGGACAAAACTGTAGAAACTGTGGTAAATATATGCAAGTGATGATGTCCAATGTTCTATGGACCATATAATATTCACCACAAGGATATCACTAGAACTGAGTTTTAGAAGAAGATCATCAAAAACTGATTCTTAGAAGTGGTATAATACCTACCAACCCTGCAATATGTTCTAGATCACTCGGTTCTCATATTCCGATGGTTCTAGTTGAAGTTTAAATCTTTTTTTATGCACATTCCTAGATATGACATTCATAAGTCAGAAAAAAGAGTCTATTGAATACTTTACTCATTTTACTTTTCAACATATCCTAACCACAAATGACTATCTTTTTTTCTAGAAACTTCCTACATTTGTACTTCGAAACGTTACAGAGTCCCAATCCCTAGAGTTGGCTTGCATTCTTGGAATTTGTTCCGAGTCATGAACTAGTATAATTAAAAACTGAGATGATGATAAATACTATCGAGATATAAGTAAGCCTTAAATATTATTAAATCATGTCTTGTTGTTTACTCTTCTCTATCCCAATACAGGTATTTTGTGAAGTCGGATATAATTCAGTCTAGCAGCGATTTTCTAATATACCGCTTTGAAATGTTTTCTTCGTCAGGGTGTGCCATTTGCTTCCACTAACACTGAAAATGTCTTTTTAAATATTGATTCATGATCTGGTGTATGCCCAGTGAAATAGTTTCCGTAAATTTACCAACGGCTAAATTAAGCGATCAGATAAAGGAAGCAAGTTAAGGATAAGCACTCGATATACATGAGCCTAAGATGGAACACGGTGACAGGAGTCGACATAAAGGGAAACCGCGGGAAAAACAGTAAAAGTAAGGTCGAAAAGCGCGCTTTCGGCCTGCTTTCATGTAAAAACGACTAATAAATAAAGATCACTTTGTGGCTTCTTTCCTTATAGGACACCAACAGAATTTTGAATTGTTTCCTCGAACTCGTCTAAGGGGTTAAATTTACAGTTTCCAATTTACTCTAAAACTCCCCTAACCTATTTACCCCTAGTCTACTTAAGAATTGTTTAACGCAAAAATGTAATGTGATGGAAATGAAGCGCTGCTAATGATTGGTCCTGCAGCTCTAATGTTAAACTGCAATACTAAATCTAATCAACGTCTACCATTGTAAGTTCGAGATAGCCGGAATTCGCCGGAAAAATATCATCGATACTAGACCACTTCTAGATACTATCGTATTTTTTTTTTCATTCATGTCGAACCCCATTGACCGTATTGCTTATATGTACTAAAGGAGCTAAAGATGTTTTTTTTTTTCTAAAATCGGTTACAAACATCATTCCAGCTAATAATCTCTTTGTTGTAGAGAATTCATTTTTAAATTATTTTTTTATTTAACATTCTTTCTAACGATTTCCTGTCCAATTTTCCAATTTGAACGCGACATTCATCTAATCTCACTATTAATATGACTAATCCTTTGTATCTAAAAAAACACAATCTTTCGAAGTGAATCCACCTCCTTCGGAGACTAGGGAAAGCGTTTTACAATCTTTATTTGCCATGTTCAGCAACGTCATGGATTGTCGATATGCTAAGCCACTGCCGGCTAAAGCAACCGATCCATTACCCAATCGATTCCAGCGTTCGCGGATTGACGAACCGAACCGTGGTTGTTTCTACCACAATTCCTATTAACTTCCCTTAATCCCGTACCCGCGAGCTCGCACAATAGTGGCGGTGCGAGCTTTGCGATTTGCTTTTTCATCACACTTTAATCCACTGATTAATAGCAAAATCGAGGCGAACACGCGAACACGTAGCGGGAACAAAAAGTTTGTGTGTTTTTTTCCTCTGTATCCCTATTTTCAGAACGAAGCCAAAGTTCTCCGAATCGATTTTGGAAGAAGCAATGGATTTTTTTTCCGATGCTTTCTTTGCCTTTCTCTAGTAGACAAAACAGAGTGGAGTTTAAGGGTGGAACGAGAGCAACAAAAAAAAATTACGCCATTTGCCATTTGATAGCATTCCTGGATAGGAACCTGGAGGAAGCTTCGAATAATACCAAAAGACGGTTAGATCCTTCCTAACGTTCGGCCCATCAACGCCAGCCATCCAACCACTCGAAGACATTGTTGAGCGAGGTAGAAGAGGATGTCCTCTAATCGGAAAAACTGTCATGCCTCGTTGTTCACTTTAAACCACGGGTAATTTGTTCGCCTCCTTATCCTTTCGGGCTTTCGGGGCAAAGAATTTTCCCCGGTAGCGGGAATCGGTGCCATGGGGACATCCGCCCAAGGACATTCGCTACCCGAGTCATAGAGCTCACGTTAGGCGCGAGACGGATGTTTTTCCTCTTGCAGTGCTATTCCGTGCTGCGAAAACTTTCCTCCTTCCGTTGTCGTACGGAGGACAGACAGCGAAGGAACACGAGCGAAAGGGAAGGAAGGAGGGGTGCCAGAAAAGCAAACCGGAAACACGAAATAGCGACGAGGCTGAATCGTCTTCGGTAGACTGCTGGGAGCGACAAGGACGAAAAGCAGTCGTTCCCATCGAAAGATTAGTCTTGCTCGATGAAAGATAACTTTCGTGACGGCCAAATCTCGTTATTTCGTTTCGTGGCGTAGATACCACCGAACGGGCTCTTGACTCCTCTCTTGCATTCCCTTTTCCCCTCTCCCTCCCCCGGGGGTTGGACACAAGCAGACAAGAGATGAATGAAGTGGTTGGTTTGGTTCGACGCTATTTTTTCCCCTCGCTGCTGTCCTCGATTCTTCCCCTCCGGCCTTTACTCCCATCAGTAATTCCGCTTGCTGCCATGTTCAAATGTCACCGGCGGGTACGATGGATGGCTTCTTTCTTCTACCGACATTCTCGTTTTTTCAAAAATTATCACCAAACGGCGACGTGTGCGGCGAGTTCAGCGAGAGCAAAAATCGTTTAAATCAAGCCGAACCATTTCGCGATACGAGTATGAAAAATTGTTCCCATCCGGGGACGGTGAGTCGTACTCGCACTTTTCGGCTGGTTACCGCTCAGCTGTCTAGGAGAAAAACCACACGACTGCAGTGCTATCTGTGTATGACCACCGAACGGTTAAGCACGAAATCCCGTGACAAATTAGAACGAAACGCGAAACAAGCACCCCGAGGACGACTGCCTTTTTGTTATCTTTTGCACTAAGGAAAAGGAAACTTACGACCTGGAAGATACGTTTTGTAAAATGCATCATACAAAGGATGCTTTACAAGTAGAGCAGAGAGCGTCTTCCTTGGCTGGCAAAAATTAATGTTGAAACGCTATCGGAGGATATTTTTCATCGCTGGACGTCCGAAATGTAATGAATCGTTTAGTTTCCAAATTATTTCGTCATCCTAAGAGGGATTAAGCGAATCTAAAGATTACATAGATGTGTTTAACTGACCATAACAGATTATCGTAACAGTGACCATAAACAACCTGTTCTACGCGGTAAAATATACACAAAGGATTAAATCTTCAACATTAATTACAGAATGCGAAACTAAAACAGAAAGGATAAACATTTTCAGCAAGCGAAGAAGAAGTAATAAAATACTCAAATTGTAATGCGCATTGCATAACTTTAGGAGAATGTTGATGAATGCGAGAGGACTAATTAACTATTTGTGTTTTTATTCGAAGATCTTTAGTTACTTATCATTTCTCAAACGACTTGGGAACGACTTGGGAACGAGATTTAAAATTAAATATGTGAAAAGTGAAACTAATTTTATTAATAGAATTCTGTTTTGACTATGCGACTGACTGCTTGCTGCTAGACTAGAATGCCAGAAGTCCTCCAGTTGATTGAGAGACTCTCTGTACCATGTTTTATGTTGACATTTCAAGTTGTAATAATATACATGGACGAAATCTTCGTATATGATGGGAAAATGAAAAATAAATCAATACTAATTTCAAATCGTAATAAGTTAAACGAGAGTTTGTAAATGTCAAATTTAGGAAAAAAAAACTAAAATAAGAGTTAAATGAAAAAAGCGACTTTCAGAGAGTTGCCTATAAATCTTTATCTAAACGAAGAAAAAGCATGATTACATATTCAACTTTGCTGAGATCGAATGACGATCGGTATAGCGACTACGTTGTTATATTAGAAATATCAACGATATAATGTAAATGTTTCTTAAAGCTATGTAATACAAAAAAACATTATATTGAATAATATTAGTATTTAACACAAAAAGAAGGCTCTTTATTATACTTGGCAATCGAACTCAATGTGTGCAATTGCACTCAGAAGAATTATAATGATTGACCAATGATCGTTATCTAAATATCATTTTTATTTTGGTAATGTTTTTAGAAGCTTCTTAAAAAAATATTTAAAAACATTTAAAATCAATTTCTCCAACTCATTCACCAGTTTCTGGTATAATTTAATGTTCCATTCTCTACCAAACTATGGAACCATTTGGCAAAATCTACAGCAACGTAACACTCACTAAACCGTTCACGCCTTAAAGTCAGCCGTCGCAGACAAGCGAACCGGAAAATGAACGGTTTTTCCGGTTGATTATATTTCACTCCCGCCCCGCCGTCAATCCCTTTTTGCATAGATCGTCCGACATCAACATCCGCTAGCCAACTGTTGCCAATTAGAAGCACTCTCATTAAATCTGTGCCATCCACCACCGACCGAGTGAATATTGAATTGCCTTGAAAGTCATATCGAATTTCTTTCCAAAGTACTCCCTATCCACTACACACACACACACACAGCCAGGCCATCGTCATCGTTCGTGCAGCACGTCAATCACTCCATCGCTATGCTATTAGGTGTGGGTGGAGCAGGGCCGAAAGTGGTGGCCGTCGGAACATCAAACGGCAACGCCCACCCAAACGTGTCGGTGAACGGTGAAGAAGCGAGTGCAAAATAGCATTAAATGTATTATCGGTATCATATTACCCGGCTCCGGTTGGCTTCTAGTCGCTTCGGTTGAGTGGGTCAACTAGTGAGAATTCCGGGACCACCTCGTGGTGGAAGATAATGCTTGGATCATATTATTAGTGGCACTGCCGAGAGTGAAGGTGCTGGAAAAATGCACTGGCGGGCGCAGCAGTAGCACCACCATATTGAGGTCAGACAAAGGTTATCCAGGCTCAAGAGGAGGTCAACTGCCGCTGGTACAAATGGAGCGTGGAGGAAATGGTTACAATTCCCGCTTGAAGTATCCACTGCCGCACAGCTACGTGGCAAACAAAAACCCATCCTACCGAACGGAAATTGCAGTTCAAATGTCAGCTTTATCGTGCCGTGTACGTCGTGCACATTCCTCGCTCGAGTGACAACTTAATGGTATGGTCTCGGTGCGTAAGTACTTACGGGCCGTGCACTAAACCTTCACCCAAGGAAGTGGGCTGACGCTTTTCTTATTAGCACCGACACGGCAACTGGTAATTAGTGTACGAGCCTTTCATTAAAAGAATAAATGATGGCGATGTTGATGGGCTTCGGGGAGCGAATCTTCGTCGTGTTCGGATGGTTAAACAATGGGGGTTTTATTTCTCCAAGGAACTCTTTTCAAACACATTTGCTTGCGTAAACGAGTGACATAATTAAATTTTGTTTTCTTATGCAAAAGTACGAAGTGCAGCACGAGATGGAACTTGCTTTAAATGGATTTAAACTCAAAAACAAGCGTGGAAGTGGAACTTTATGTCTAAATTATTTGTGTTTGTGATATTTTTCCCATTGTCCGTTCTATTAACCAATCAAGCTTTTTGTAACATCAACCCTAACATGTTTAATATACAGAATAGCATTCAGATAAAACGGTCAGTATCTACGTGTCCAGTAAATATCTGACATATTGGCGATTAATTTTAAACTGTGTAACTTTAATCTATAATTGCGATAATCCCATGTTATGTGATTTGATACTCTTGTTACTTGTGTAAGCTTTAGATTCCGTTTGTTAATTTTTTTGGTTATAGTTTTGATGAATTAAACTATTGTTTCTCTTGCACTGGCCTCTAACCTCATATTATGTTTGTTCTTGATTCTTTTGCTGTCGATTTTCCCTAGCGCACTCCATTCCTTGTTTGTTTTTTTTGCAAGTTTAATTGTTCGGTTTATTGTTTTGACTTCTCCATGGCTTTATCATCTTTCCGTTTTATTTCTTTCATTTCCTCAGCCTACGTTATTTATTCTTCGCTTTTTTTTATCATTTTATGTTTCTAGTTTAATTATTTTTTGTTTGTGTCCCTTTCTCTTGCTTCTAATGTTTTGTTCATGTTAGACAAATGAATTTCTCTAAATTCTTCTTTTTTTAAGCTAGTTCGAATGTTGAATTTAATATAGATTTAAGTACATGTTGTTCAGCTTGCGATAAATATACAAATTTTCCAATACCAATAAAACATGTAATTTTAATCACCATTCTGTGCTATTATTGAATGCTAGAGTGTGATAAAATATGTTAAAATTTTATCTTTAAAATTTTTTGTCGAATATGATATTGTATAGTACATTGTAGCTTTGTTCTTAAGTGATTCAACAAAATTGCTTACATTTCTATTCAGTTTTATTATTTGGATGGATTTTGTGAAACATTAAAACGGAGAATAAAGTCATGAAATTTATTAATTCATTTGTAACTCATTGTTATCGCCACGATTTACAATCAACCAAAGTACAGCTACAAAGAGAGTTATATCGAAGGGTGTTTCAACACAAATATTTCCTTCGAAAAGTTGTTCGAAAAACTACAATGACCAAGAAATCGAGATCTATACGTGTAGCAGTATAGATCTAGTTTTCTTTCGTTTCTTTTTTTGTATTTAATGCTTCAACCCACAATGACACGACATGCAAACATTACCCCAAACGATATTGTCACAATCCGTCCAGGGCTTGCCAAACGCATTCTCCCTTCTGTTACAGCAAACAAAACATCCTTCCGATGTTCACCCACATTACTGAGCCACCCGTGCTGAGAATTTGTCCCCCGTAGCTTATTCGTTGACCGCGCAATTCGATCTACGTCTTTGACGCATCCCGACGGCTGGAACGCAAATGGTAGTGTACCGGGAAAGGGAAAGTAAATATTGTCCGGCAATAAATTTCCATCCTCTGAGGTACGGGGCAACCATGGCTTCGAGCGTGACCACTGCAAATGGCTGATGAACGGTAGCTATCGTATGGATCGAACGCTCAGAAGTTGTCCTTTTGCAAGGAGTTACCATTGCCAACCGGGACCCGGTGAAGCGGAAATACCTTTTGGGCACGTGTTAGTTTTTCCAAGACTTTGAAAATAAAGCCCCCTCTACACACGTACACATGTAACCCTCTCAGCAAACCGCATCGGAGACGGATAATGTCCTTTGCCCACGCTCTAGATAAAGCATTTGGGATGGCTTATTTCCGCAGCCGGTCACAATTCGCCGACTGCAAAGGTGTAGTAGCCTTCTGCTCTGCTGTAAGGTACTGGGAGGGTACTCTTTCACCGACCCCAACCCCATCACCCCTTTCCATTCCCCCATTCCCACCACTACAACGTCACGACAAACAGGTGCTCGGGGCCGGTGCCATTAAATTATACAAATAAAACAACATGCGCTATTTGCATTTTACATTTTGTCGTAGGACAAGGTTCGGATCGCCCGGTGCCGACTGAGTCGGCACACCGGAATGAGCACTAATGTCACCGGGTTGCCAGTGTCTGGCCGCCATGCCGACGATCTGTTCCTGCAAACCTGCACGATGTGATGATTTTCTCTGTTGGAAAATTTATCCACCAGCAGCGCAAGGTGCAGGTGAGATGATTTCGTTCTGGTTTAGGACTTCCGTGCTTGGACTACGGTGATAAAATAAAATAGAGTGGAAATTGCTTTTATATTAAATATATTCATCTTCTCTCCCCACCTTGCTATTTGTCGCTTGATTGTGCTTCCTGCTTGAGTAACGCGTACCATCCGAACGGTTCGTTTCTTGATCCAATCGAATGCAACCGATAGTGACATGGGCAGCAGTCTGCCAGACTTTTGCAATAGTGGCGACTGCGCTAGGGAAGCAATTATCTAGGTAATTTTTAAAATGTTCGTGCAAACAACTTGCCAGCAAAACAATCGGAAACAAAAAGTGGCACAAAGTTGATCAATAACCTTGTTATGGTAGATGCAAGCATATGTAAGTGCATGAACAAAACTTACTTTACCCAATGTTTGTTGCGTGAAAAAATATATTTTTATTTTCATTGAAACAGCATGGTTAAAAAAGGTATTCGCAAGTGAATTAGAATTTTGATTTTATTCTTGTGGAACGGCCCGACGCATTGATGTGTAAGTTTAAGTTTAAGTTAAATAAATTTTTAACCTTCATGTATAGATCACTTTCACAACTATATTCCTCTGGATTAATTTTGATGAACAGAAAAATTAATTGCATAATTTATGAACCAGTATGATTTCTTTTATTATTTTGTACCTTTTCATATCTGAAGTACTTCCTAGCAACGATACGATTTTTAAAATGTTTATAATTCATTTATTATTTTTTACAAATCATAAACATATTTTTAAGAAAAAGTAATGACGTTAAACTCGCAATAATAAGGTGTAACAATGACAAAGAAAATAATAAAGTACGCAAAGTTCTAATTTAAAAAACACATTTTCAAAGAAAAATATCACAAGAAATTAAAATGCTCCGAATGACATTTCTAAAAAACAAACAGATAAAAATCAGTTTGTTTTTATATTGTTATTAAAAATTAAATCTTATTTATTTTATAATAACCTAAAAATGGGATGTGCCTATTCACAAATGGAGACGCCTGGTTGATTGTACTTACAAGTAGGTTTAGTTCGACTGAATTCTTTTTTATCACGCCAGCATTAATTTATTTAATTTAACATCGATATTCCACAGCTAAGAACTCACAAACTCATCGTTGATAAATAAATGAAACTCATATTGGCGTGAGGAAAAAAAATCCAGTAGAAGTAAAACTTCGTGAAAGTACAATTAACCGGGCGCCTCCATTTCTAAACTGATAATTCCAATGTTAAGGTTATTAGAGGATAGTTACCAGTAACATCACGTTTGTTATAAAAATGATATTCTTATCATTAACATTTGTATGATTTTTCATAAAAAATATGTGTTTAAATTAACACATTAGGATAACTTCAAAAACAAATTTATTAACTCGAGCTTCTGGCACGATGTAAGGACTAAAAATGTGTGATGTACACATTTTGTAACACTGTCAATATTCTGCGTTTTCTGCTCTTTGCTACCCTTCCCAGTAGTACCCTATACCACAACAATTAATGCACTTTTAATTACGGAGCTCTTGCCATTCCTCATCAGTCATGCGTTCTTCCGAGATGCCGTCCATCGCTCATTGAGGTTCTCCCATTTTGGCATTATGGCTTCTGACTTGGTTGGTTTTTTGTTTCATATTGGATACTTTCTCTCCCTCTCTCTTTCTCGCTCGTTTTTTTCTTCTATTTACTCGATAGTATTATTATTCCCTTCACATTTTTATCCATGTTGCCACGGCATAGCCGAACCGTGTAACGCTTCATTAAAAATCAAATTACTTTTAATGCTATTGCTCGTAATTATTTTGATGGTTTTAATGCTACTTCGGCCCTGGATCCTGTGCATCTGGTCGTGCGGTATAGCGAGAGGAAATGAGCGGTGTCATTGATTGAAGGTTCGAAACTTTGTTTTTAATTGATGTTTTTGAAAATGGGTTAGTGTATTCAAAATGCGTAGCTACGTTTGAGTGATTTATTAAACACAGTGTTAGACTGGCAAACAATTAAATTGTTATATGAAGGTTGATAATGATATGTTTAGTAACTAAATGAACTAAATATTTAAATTCTGTTCAATATATAACAGCAATACGACCAGATAATTTCTTCAAACTTTATGTCAAAGAAGCAAACGACATATTTTCTGGTTGTATTGTGTAGCAAGTATATGCAAGTATTTTCTGGTTGTAACAAAACAACAAGTATGTGACTCGTACTAATGTGAGTCATTGTGCGGAAAATTCTACACATTCTATGCACTCCTTCCCTACGTGCCATGATGCTATTAGCTACCCACAACGAATGGTACGCAATCGAGCAGGATTTGACGTACGATTGATTCACTAACAAAATGGAACAGCTCCTCTTGTTACATGCCCAGCTGGTAATCCTCTACAAGGATCGATTAGAACCTCCATTTACCATGCCGAATGTTTCCATTCATTCGAATTTGCACGTGCACTCTAATCCGCTTTATGGGAGAATGGCTTCCAAACACCGTCCACCGCTTCCTAAATGCTTTCAGTTTCACTTTTCCGTGAAGTGTGGAAAAATCCAGCCCAAAATTTCCATGCAACTTACGGGCACGTGGGACCACGTGAAAAGGCCGCGTGACTACAACGGTGAACCAGCTCTAACGCAGCATATTGATTACGATCACCTCAATGCGCGACTCAGGTGAACCGAGCGCGGAACTTCAACTTTCCCAAAAACCCCTGATTGACTGTTGGTGGCCGTTGGCAAGTGTTTATTACGTGACACACCTGTCGGCGACCACCATACCGGGTGTTAGTTCGTAACTGTAGCAGCCAGTACAGGCCACAGAAAACCTTGCCACTCGTTCGATCTCATTGAAAGTCAAGCGCTGGTCGGTAATGATATGCCACGAAAATCAATTTCAGCTTTTCAGGAAACCAGCGAATGCGCTCGATGATGAACTGCATTATTATGCAGCCCATTTACTGCACAGTCGCCGTACAGTTCGGTACGCGAAGGGCTTCACCCGAAGGCAACCCTAGCGGTGCCACAGCAAAGGAACGATCAAATGACGGTTCTTGTGGTAGCCTTGCTGAATGATGGCTTAACGCGTCGTTTAGGTGCACCATTGGCACCAATTTGAAGTACTGCCGGCGTTAATATTACCGAGTAAAGTGGATCGGTGCGAGTTTCGTCAAATATGGTCCAATGGTGCTTGAAGTAGTATAAAATACTTCAAACGGAATACATAAAAGCTTACTTAAAAAAAATAAGCAGAAAAATGCGTTATTGTAGGTTAATAAAACATCTTAGAAAGAAATAAGAGTGGGAAAACTATGCGACAATCAAACAATTATATAGCTACAAAGTCAAACTTTTGTTTCGTGTTCTCTTTCTTTGGTTTTATTGACAAGTTTATAATAATTAAAAATATTTTAATGCTTAATTCTGATTATTACTTCTTAAAACTAAACATTTTTTTTGTTATTATTGTGTTGTTATTTTAAAAAAATTAACCTTATCAGCTTTTATTTAATTTAATTTCTGTTTATATTTCTTTAATTGTTACAAAAGTTTTATTTTATTTTCACATTAATTATTTTCCATTTCCATGTTTTCCACTGTATATCGAAAGTAGAGAGAAAGAATATTTTAAAAATTAATTCGTTTTGCCGAAAAACAAGATTTAAAATAAATAGTCACTTACGTAACAGACGCTTTAATCACTTAATAGTTTACATTTAAAAAATATCTTGTCTTACAATCTAATTAGGGAAATAAATTAGTAAATAAGTAAATGAATAAATCAGTGTATAAAAAATAAATAAATAAAGTAATAATTAAATAAAAACAAAATGGATAAATTAGTTTAAAAAAAAACTTTAAATAAATAAAAATAATGAGATAACAGGAACAGATTGATATGATCACTTCACGCAATCTCTGGTAGAGGCGGAAAAATGCCGTTTAAATATATTTTACAGATTAAACTACTTGGTATTGCAAAACTGTTTTGAACATGCTCATTCATATTTTTTATTTATTTTTTTTTTTCTTCTTTTGATTGCATACCGTTTATTTTCTATTGCATTCATTAAGTGATTTATTACCTAACTGTGTTATTTACATAATTATTTGATTGTTTTTAGTTTTATTTTCCATTTTATCACTTTTTCAAACATAAAACCGATATTCCTATACACATCCTCTTCTTGCGTTAACGACCTTACAGGTCATGCCGACCATTTCTGGCTGGCTAGACTAGTTTTTTTATATAATCGGATAAGCAGTCCAAATTACAAACTTTAATAAAAATTTAATAAAACTAAATACCCAAAGTCATTTTCGTTGAGTTTTGCTCTAAAATGGATATCAGATAATTTAAGCTACAAATGAAATACACACTTAATTTAAGTAATAAATTTTTTGTAAGCTTAAGTAAAACATAAAAAAATCAGTACTCACTGGATATTGTCATTTAAAAAAATCAGCATTAAATCATTTGCTACAAGTTTTCAAATTATTTTGAATTTTAGTTAACTGTTATTGAGATGGTAGTTTTTATTTGTTTCATGCGCAAACCATATCTATCCATTACACTTTCTGCAGATTGTTGCCTTATGAATTCTACACCCAAAACTCCATTCGAAAAACCCCAAACTCCTGCATGGTTTGGTACATTCAATTAGGTTTTTTTTGCTTTTTTATCTTTCCCTTTTTCCCCCTAGCGAACCCACAAACACAACCAGAACCTCAACCAGAATTTTCGTGGAATGTTCAATTAAATATTCTTCACTGCTCGAGCTGCACTGGAAAATGTCTATCTTCGCACGGGACGATGAAACCCGTACTCATGGTACTCTGCTGGGAGTACTAAACAAAAAATCCCACCACCGCAATTAACGCCTTGCCGCACGATACTTCTTCCCATCGCTCTGACCATGCAAAAAGAAAGGGAAAAAACGGGCAACGACCTTAGTGTCGATATTTACCACTAAAAAGATACACCCATACACGTACACTACCGTAAAGCACACACACACATAAACAAAATCAACGACTTCATCCTTATCAGGGAGCAAAAGTTTCCACCTTGAATGGGCGAGGGGACGAAAAAAAAGCTTCAGGTCTGCAAGCGTTGAAAGATTTATCTTCGTCCAACTTTGATGCTGCAGGGTGGTTGGGGTTTTGATTTGATGGTTGAAGGATAAAGAAGAGAAAAGCTAACAGCATGCTAACAATTCAATCCGATGCACCCAATTACCTCAAAACGAGTTAGAAGACACACACACACACAGTCGCACACCGTGTGCTGAACGGTGATGAACTTATCACCTGAAGGTGAATGAACGGATGTGAAGCGATAAATAAGATTTGTGTAAAAAAAACCCCCCCAACACGTCTCCAAATTGCCAAACCAGCGCCTGTCGTATGCGATGAGACAGGATGGGAAAGGTTTTGTGAGCAAAACCCGAAACGATACGGCACAATGGTTGCCAAGGACAAGGACGCTAAGGAGAAGCGCAGACGTCCGCAACGTCCTTGTCGGCTGGCAAAAGCGTTTCATTCGGTGGATGCTTTGAAGCACAGGTCCTCGAGACAGAAACAGATAACAAAAAAATAAAACCGGATCGCTAAAACGGATGGATGTGAAAGTGTGAAGATGAGAAAAAAATATTCCCCATCAACGATGCATGAGACGAAGAAGGTGGAGAAGAAGAAGAGAAAAAAAAACAAGAGGAAGCCTGAGAAGTTTCGGAACGCGCCAGACAGACGCGCGAGATCCTTGACTCCGATTTTTGCAACCGACGGTACTAATTGGCGCCGGTGTGTACGAAATGGTGGGATACGTGCGCTCACCCGCCTTCAAAGTGACATGGACGATGGTGGTAAGAACGATTAGATTCGGAACAGGTGGAAAACAAAACGCAAGATGCACAAGTGTCACGGGATGGCATTTGGCACCCCAGGGAGGATGGGTGGGGGGATTAGCAAACCACGAAGGTTGGGAAAACGTGTCGAGTAGGACATCCTCACCGTAAATCCCCACGTTACTACACTCACACACGTTCGCACGATCTCGCAGGAGGGAAGAAAACCCGAACGGTAAGGACAAAAGTTTGACCACTAAGATGGAGTACGATTTCGATCGAGAACTCTGCCTTCGTGCGTGGGAATTGTGGCAGAGGTGGAAAGAACAATGTCCGAAAATCCCAACAATGCCGCTGTTGAATCGGATTTTTCTCCGCTTCTTTTTTCTCCTTTACCAACCACAAACGAGCGGCAAGGTGACCTGGAAACAAATGGTAACGAAATAATCGTCCAACAGATGCTACAGACGTAGGTAGAGCGATGGTGTAGTTATTTTGTTTTTAGTTCTTTAGTCTGGAGAAGTTTTTTTTTCCTTCCCCTCGTTCTGAAGGTTCAAAAAGGTACATGCAGAGTTTTTCTCAAGTGTTTGTCTGTATTGAGAATGCGAGGTCAATGTAACGAAACGAGATCTTTTTTTCACCCCGTACGTGTTATGGAAAATCCCATATCCATCGATTTGGAACGGTTGATTTG
>CM028105.1:8487430-8497573 GCA_016170015.1 Anopheles longipalpis | reverse complement strand
ATCCCATATCCATCGATTTGGAACGGTTGATTTGATCGTTGATTCCGTTGCTTGGATATCCAAAAACAGAAAAATATGTTTATAAAGTGCGATGTACACGAAATCGAAATCGGACACAAACACGGTCTTCTGTGGAGAGAACCTAAATTAAAACCTGCCGAACGTTTTGTCACAAAAGCGAATCGGAAAAGTGTCGAAGTAAAAACAGAAGAAAAAAAACAACCTTGAAGTCAGTGTCGTGGGGAATTGGATTTGCCACCGACGGTGGTAAACTTTTACGCCAAAATGATTTATTTGACCAACCCAGTACCCGTACATGATACGGAGGCTAAACCCAGCACGGCAATCTTACGGTTCAATGAATTCTGATTCAGTTGGGGAAGATTGCCACCATGGACGAATGGTGAACTTTGAAGTGGTGTAGATGATTTTTTTTTCGTTGTTTTTTTTTGGTCACTTTCTACATTTTCGTTTTCGTTTGCTTCTCTACCTATATAAGGCGCACGGGCAAGGTGTTAGCATGTGGCATTGATAAATTTATGTCCTTTGATTATGATTTCTCAATCCTTTTTTTTTTGTTTTCCAATTTCTATTGCGGTCCTTTTTTTAGTTTTTTTTAATTTGGAAAAGCGATAAGAAAACTTGCATTTGAAATGATGAATAGTGGAGAATTTAAAGTTGTCACTATGCGTTGAAATAAAGAGCACATTGATAAATAGATAGGAATTACTTCAGCTTTACTTTCTGTTTTTGGTTCAAACATATCACCAGCTTAATCTCATATTGATAAGATTGGAAGAAAGTAGAATCTTTTCAGTTTTATAGACGCATCCGTAAAGGAACACTTCTTACTTTAAGGGATGAACGTTTTGGGGAAAACTTTTCTCCCTTCCGAAATTCATCCCTTCCATCCTTAGGCTTCCAGCGGTTTCACCACTCGACACTTTTTGGAAGTGGAAACTCATGTCTAGATTCAGAACTCTCATTAGGACGAGGAGTCCTCGTTGGCCGCAGTTCCTGCATCCAGAGCTACACCACTTAGTGAGGGTTGAAACTTTTTCCCAAAAGAAAACTATCAAACCAATTTTTCTTCCCTCCCTTCCACGTTCCAACGCGCGCATTTCGTTAGCTCTGTGACGAGTTAATTAATATCATCCTATTTCACCGAACCTGAATGACTTCTTCTTTGCCAGCATGTGAAAGGTAAAGGAACCCTCATCGATCTGAGTTTCACTTTTGAAACACGCGACGCAATTCCCATATGCGGGACGTGCACCTTAACAACCCTACCCCCTAGGGGAAAAGACCGAACCCTCCCGGGATGGCATTGTACTTGCCAAGTAGGGTCGGTTGGCTTGTTGCGCTCACCCTGTCGGCACGGATCTGCAGCATCGGTTTCACTTTTTTTGATAATGATGCGTTTTGCTTTTATTGGTGCAACGATACCAAGGGGTGGCGCGTGCTATTCCGCACGGGGTTTGCTGCTGCTGTTTTTGGCCTCTCTAGTCTGTTTTCTCCGTTGCTGATTTACCTTCGGGTGACCCCGGTTTGACGAAACGGCAAATACAATGACGATCCTGACGGTAGCTGGTTGAATGAGAATGACCTACGTTCGGGTACGGGTATCGTTGTCCTAGGGGAATTTTCACGACACGATGTCAATGCGAACGCATGCGTTTGTTCGTTTCGGTGGGGAAATTTAAAGGATGTTAGGAGAAAAATGCTGTCAGTTTGCCAGTGGGGAATGTGTGATATTTATTTTGAAATGGTCATCGTATTTTGGCCATTTTTATTTAGTTTCCCTTTTATTTTATTTGTTTTGTGCTTTTATTCCATTTATCATTAGTCAATAAAAGACTTTGAAAATATTATGTTTGCCAGTTTGGAATTTATAATTAATTGAGAACACTTGGTTTTAACTACGATTATGACAAAATATAAGGTTAGGAAACTAGTAAATTTGTTTATTAAATAATTTCCAGCAGTTATTTGCTTAGTTAAACCAAACTAAACAGAAAAAAACTTTTTTTTAATAAATATTTTCTTTACAAAAAAATATCCAAAAACCCTCAACATGCAACAGCTCGTTGCTATTCGGACTGACAGCATTTGCTTCATTTCCCCTCTAGCTATTTTAAACACGGCGCATACTCGTCCCGAAACGGATGCAGTTCCGTCGTACCCGATACGAAGCTCTCCCTTCTGTACCGTTGCAGAACACAAAAGGCTCGATCATGTGATACCGAATGCTTCAGTCTGTCGGTCACTTTACTCGCGAACGGAAGTGTCTCAGTTTGTGCTACGGTTCAAATTTGTTTCCAAAGAAACTTACCCTTATAACCAACGCACAGGTTTTCTTTCGCTGCGTCAGATTTTCTCAACGGTCGGTTTAAACTGATACGTCACGCGTCAGACGTATGGTGAGAGCAGATGAGCGAGCACGATAGAGAGAAAGAGAGGGAGCGAGAAAGCGAACGCACAAGCGAGAGAGCGCAGCTGTCTGCAAGGTCAAACGTCTGCGTCAGACGTTTTCCCAAATTGACAGATAAAATTCGATGAAGAAGTTTCTGCATTTCGGTCAGCAGGTTGGTGCGGGAGAGTTCTTGAAAGAAAAACAGGTGAAAACAGGTGAAAGATTGTGCTGATTGAACCGGGAATGTGCGGTGTAATTGAATTACTATTGCCGGACCGTAGAAACCAAGTGACAAACACGTCCGTTCGGATGGAAACCGTGCCGTTCTCGGCCGCGTTTAAAATGTGTCTGCAGATTGTTTCCGCAGCGTCTGGTGCGATTTAGGTGGTGCAGGACGGTGACAATTAGTGAAAAGTTAACTCTTCCGGTACGAAATCAATGGGACAGACAGAAAGTAATCAAATACCGTTCACGGCACAGAAGGAAAGCACCGATGGGTACCGTTTATTCACGCTTTTTTGGCTACCGAAACAAGTGGTTAATGGGAGTGCCGTATGTGGGAAATGTCAAAACAAGATTTGTTTAGAGCGAGACGGTGTTCGTGTGAGCGATTTGCTGATGCAAATTTTGCACAAAATAGCATATTTTAATCAAATGCTGGATTGTGCATTGTTTGATGAGACAGTTTATTTTGACTAGTGTTGCGGACTTGTACTATTAAAGGTCTTTTAAATGCTCTGTACACTTGCATTTTCAATGGTTTTATGTGTCACTATTTCGGAACGTAGAGTTACGCTCTCTCTCTTTCTTTTTCTCTCGCATCGGCACCTCGTTAAAGTTCAGCAAGAACTTGGCAGCTGGAGTTTTGCCCCATTTCGCAAGTTACTGCTCTCAAACAAAAATAATATTTACACTTATCAAAATGCCTAAATGTAATTAAAACAATATCTTAATTTTTTTCTCTACGACAGATACCTTACAGCTCGCACTAGCTTAATTTTCGTTGTCGTCAAATTGTTGTTTAAAAATCGCGTGCGTGTGTGTGTTTTAGAGTTTAGAGCAGAACTTTTAGAGCCAAAAAAAAAATTCAAAAGAAAATCGTGGAAAATCCACTGGCTCGAAAGCTGCGTTTACTTCGTTTCTTGCTTGAAAAGTTCGTGTGGTGCTTCTCCCAGTGCAGTGGCGGATCTAGTAGCACTAGAAGTGTGTAAATGTGTGTGCGTGTGTGTGTAAAGCAGTGTATATGTTTCTAGATGTGTGCCGTGTAGTCGATGTGCTTGTAGTTTGTAAAAGAAATGGTGTGTCAACCGCATTCAAAAAAGGGATGAAGTGTCCATTTTCCATTCCCATTTTCCACTGCACTCCCTGAAAATCCATTTCCCGGAAAAGTGTTAGTTTCTTTAACGGTATGCCGTGTTTTCCAGTGCGAACGGAAGGAAAAGTGTTGATAAAAGTATTTGTTTGTTAAAATGTGCAGAAGAAGGAAGCTTTAGATTTAGAAGCGTTGCAGGTGCGTTTGCGAAAGCAGCCTAAAATTACTAATAATTTTCTCGAAAGAAAATTCCTCATTACAAAATAAAGTGCGAGGGGAAGATAAAAAAAGGCGACAAAAGAAACAAGCAAGCAAACGAGAGATTGTGGTTTTGTAAGTAGCCAGTTTAGTAAAATATTATGCATTAAGTTTTTCAGAATTTTCTTCTTATGTGGAAAAATAACCGCAAATGAAACTGATAAATTATTTTAATTTTGAACAACCCCTATCCACGTCTTCTGTCCAATAATTGTGTTTGGAAAACAACTGTGCTAGAAGTGAAGAAAAGTAGGCTAGTAGTGCATTTAACGTATTGGAGAATTTTCCTAATTTCCTTTTTTTTAACTTACTACCACAGCTTACTTGGTGACGAGCTTTTAACTGTCTTCTTGTTGTGTGTGTGTCTGGTGACGGTGTGCGCATTGTTTGATGGATATGTAATTCAATCCTCTCTGCAGTGTACGTGTGTTTGTCGTGAGTTTAGATTCTTCCTTTTCTCGTCTTGCAGATGACAACGTTTGTGAATGTCCAAGGGGTACCTAGCACCATATGGTGTTTCCCTCCCGTAGTGATGTGTCCTTAGAGTGTCCTTTAACACTCAAGCAGTGATGCATTTTCATTTCCCACCCCTTTTACACTAGAATGACATTCCACTTGACAACCTGGTATTAGGGATGAGTTTTCATCCCTTTTCGAAGCAACGGCAAAAGGCACGGATTTTCATTCGTTTTGAGTTGGCAACACAGCAGTTGGTTAAGATTTTCTTGTGGTAAAATCGGAAAGTGCAAAATAGGCTGTGTTGAATGAATCAGCACGCATCGATGCTCCGTACCCCGGTGATCTCGTGCATGGTCGGTTGTTGGGTACGGTGTCGATGGAATAATTAATCGAATTCATTCGATATCAGCCGCCCGATATGGAAGGGCGCAGACAGGATGGGTAAGACGACACCGAAACCGAGTGGATCGAAGGAAGGACTGATTTACGACGACTGATAGGACTTATTACTGTAATAAATATTTCACCAATCTCCTGTCCAGCGTTCCCTCTTCCGCCCTTTAAACCGCTCCCTTTTGTCCACCGGGCGAGGAATTGTATCTTTCATCACGTTTCCACCCAACCGGCAACCGGATTCTCCTTCTCTTACCGTGTTGTGGTTTTCCGCTGGACCAAGAGTGTGTCTTAATTAGATCGGATTTATCGAGACCATTAGCAGCAAAAACCCGTACAGAGTGGCGGCAGCGTGTTTGGCGAGGTATTGCTGTGTACGGTTAGGATACCAGTACGCCTCCAATTTCGGGTTTCGATATGTGAGCAAATGTTGCGTGGCCATTAGCGGCCACCCATTTTGTGGGATGGCGGAAAAAGGGGGGGAGGGAGGGGTGAAGGAGGGGGAAAGGGTGGGTTTAATTTTATTGATTTTGCTGACCCCATCAAGATGATTCCTTTCACGTGTTCGATCAGATACGTTGGAAAATGGCAGTTTGACGTCGTTTAGATGAGCTGAAAAATATTTTATTTTTGCACCTTTTGTTTTTAATTATAAAATATTTATTCCGGTGTGGAGCAAAGTAAGGCTCGCGAGTTTATTGTGGCACATTCCTTGTGGCTCTTCGTCGAAAATGGTCAATACATTCCTAACTTTGTTAATTATAGCTACATTTAGTTTTTATATGTTTAATATTTGGTTTTTTATTACTCAAATTTTTCTAACTACTAGTATAGTCAACTCATGAAAGTTTGATGAGGCTTGTCTCCTTAAGATTCCGATCACTTATTATTAATTATTAATATTCAAAACAATCAAATCTAGGTTATCAAGTCCCATCCGTTGACCGTCCCACCGTAGCAAGGAGTGACTCTCCAGCTATGTGGTAAAAATAGGTGTTGTAAGTCAGAATTCGTCGGCATGACCTTGAGGCCGTAAATCCAAGAAAGAGGAAGGTTCTAGGCGATATAGTGTACTCTCTCTACTTGGCTTTAACGACCTTACAGGTCATGCCGGGCATTTCTGGCATACTAGACTTATTTTTACCACGTAGCCGGATAGTCAGTCCTTGGTACGGGGAGACGGTCCGGATGCGATATAGTGTACACGGACCTTAAATCAGCATTCTATCAGATCTTCATCACTATAATGATGGTTAAACTTCACAGGCTGGAAGTGTCCCCACTGCGGAACCAATAGTTTAAGATATATACCTCTAAACCACCAGAAGTCTTTTTTGATTGGGAATGTATGATACTCAACCTTTGTGAACACTTCTGACCTAACACATGCGAGTATTTCCAACTTCTTCAACTATGTAACTGCTATACTCCCAAATTCTGCGTCCCCACACTCTTTGAGGACATCTTTTTTTATTACCATTAAGACGACCTTGAGAATAAGGATTTTTATGAGAATATTAATGTCGTGTGTCTGAGGCGTTTCTGAGGATATTTCTGTCCACCAAAACTGAAGCTGGTTGCCAAACTTAGAAAAAAAAACTGTGACAACTACTACAAATAGAGAAGTGTTTATGTCTTGAGTATTTTTATTGATATATGCGACGTGCGACTGAGACCCTTGACTCCTGAGTTATTTGACCAAAAATCCTAGAATTCCTTTGTAAGCAGCCTTCACAAGAGTTTGCCTACACTGTATGTGTTAAAGTGTTTATGTATGTTTTAGTTCAATTGTATATCTTGATGTCAGTTTTCCTGTGTTTGGAATAACTGAACAGGGTCCATGGAGTCACCCATTAACTTGATTATTGTACATGTTGTCCGTTAGGTTTTTCTACCTCCTGAACGCACTGCGTAACTTAAAGTAAGTAACGAAAAATTCAAGGAATAGAAATTGATCAGGATAATCTAATTTATTGGATAATTTTGCTACAAAACGAATTATCAGAAATAGAATTTTTTTGGCTCTTCAACTTGAATTAATTGTATATCCTTAACGAATCTGCTTGATGTGGAACTTCAATAATTTCTGTGAATAGTTTAACTTCGCCCCGTCAATTAATCGCTCAAAAAGTCTGAATGTTTGCTACGTTAGTGTCAGTTCTTAGGATACCCTTAATTCCTTTTTCCACGGTACACTAAATGGATGAATGAATAATTAAATTTGATAAACTCTAATTCTGATATGATCAGCCACGTCATGACCATTTGGTTAAACAGTTCTTTATACTCGATTCAGTTTATGTTTTGTACAGGGGTGCATTTGACACACGAAAAATCCGTCAAAAAACACGGAATCACCCACCCCAACGGATCAGTATTTGAACAAATGATTTTCATCTTTTCAGCCTTATCACGATAGAATTCGCTGTGCGGTGTAATGAAAGTGAATCGAAAAATGAAATTTATTTTTAACTTTATGCTCAATTTTGTACATGTAAAGAATTTGGTTTGCTTTTACAAGTTGGCGCTCGTTTCCCCCCGGCGGCCCAAAGGTTTATATTTATGTGATTGTTTGACACGGCACCAACTTTGGCAAAAACTTCGATCGGTTGGAATGAGTTTAGCAGTGAATTAGAAGGGTTTTTCTTAGCACCAGGTTTTACGATACCACCGCCCACTGCTAGCAATCGTAATGCAGTCGCAATAAAATGGTGAAACGTGTAGAGTATAAGCTGCTGCTGGCGCCTGCCATGGGTATTTGTGTACTTCCATTTTTTCCCCCATTTCGATGGCGCGCCCTTGACAGGTTACAACGGCTTCGTTGGCTGCTTTTCGGCTTTGCTCTGTTCTTTATATTTTAAAGCAATTTCATGCCTTGAATGTTTTCAATTCCACAAAATGGAACATGGAACGGAAAAAAGCTACCAACTGCTGTACCGGATGCCGATTCAGGCACAGGAAAATGGAGCGATTTCCGGTTGCCATACCGTTCCTTTGAGACTGATTTCCATCATCAGCCCTATCGTTACCACCCACCGAAGCTGGGGCTTTTTTATGAAAATGCTTACGTTTAAGTTACCTTTAAGAGCAAAATCATCATCTTAAAACTTGCCGCACTTGTTCTTTGGCCCAATGGGTGGGAATTGAAGAAACCCAACAAAAAAAAATCACAAAAATACAACCCCTCAAGGGGTAACGAAGATGAAAGGGAAATCCGTTGTAAAATGTGGCCCGTTTTCCCGATTCTCCCACCAACCGGCTGGAATGGAAAGCTCGCTTCGCTCGAGATCAAAGCTGGTTTTGTGCGTATCATTTCAATTTTCGTCGTGAAAGTGTTTGGCAAGCGTGCATGGTTGGCTATCAATGGACAATACGACAGGAGGGGAATTAATTTCTCTGTTGCTGCTGCTGCTGCTTGGAGGTGGATGTTTTTCCCTGTGCCGTAGTAATAGAGTGTGGTGGAAATTTGTTTGTAATGATGCCTAAGCAATGGTGGTTTCTAAGAACATCTGTGTTTGATTTATAATGAGCGCTATTGCGTTACACACGGCGATAGAGATTGTTTCCATTAACTCAATATCTGTTTGTTTTGTGTCGGATTTCAAATTTATGAGGGTTTCAGCTGCATGTTTCACATTTCGTTGATGAATGGAAACATCATTTTAAATTTCAAACAATGTTTTTGTTTTGCTTATCTTTACGCATATGAAAAAACCTTTTTTAATCATTGTTTTTATTATTATTAAAACTCTTGGAATTTTGTTCATTGTGTTATTTATTTTTAATTTTAAATTTTACCTGTGTAGACATTTAATAAAAGTAGAAAGAGTTTCATGAAAGGCGCTTTTGTTCGTGAATTAAAAAGTTGAAAAAAGCATCCCAATGTGTTGTTCAACTTTCCCATTTAATTTTTGTTATTAGTTTTGCAACTCCTGCGATGAGAACCTTGGCTAACCTTGGGGTTTACAGTTGTATTTTTTGACAAGTTTTATCACATTTTTAAGAATTAATTTACAGGGTCTCCCTTCTCATTTTTAACTGCTTATAAATTCTTTTTATTTCGGTATAGGGTTATTCAAAAAAATCATTTTTTAACATTTGGTTGGTTACACTGTAAATAATTTTTCTTCAATCTCACAACACGTCGCCATTTAAGGACTGAAAAAAAATGTTTTCTAGGTATTTAATACAAAAAAAAAACGTTGATTTCTTCCCTATTTTCAGCAGAGTATGATGTAATGCTCACATAAAGGTAGCTTTTGTTATGATTCAACGATAAAAGTTTGTCTTACCCGTCTTCGTAATTCGTATCGGGATTATTTTTGGGAGCCATTTTTGCATCTTCTTGCAGCATGCTTTTACTAAACGAAACTAAATAAGTACAAAACACGCGACTTGTTGGACGTCAGCAGTGTTTGTGTCTTATCTTGCACTTTGGTAAAGTTGCATAGATGATTTTTTTTTATTTTCTCCCCCAGAAACCTAACCTACCTTTCGACTTGCATTCGTTCGTCGATTGTAGGCTTCGTAACACGAAAAGTTCCGTATCGAAACCCGTGTCTCGGTCCATCACTGAAAAAAAAAACTCTTTGGAAAACCCTGTTCCACTCCTTGCTTTTTTGCCCTCGCTGTTCTAAATGTTACAAAGTTATCAACGAAGCTTGATATCGGAGTAGGTTTTTGCTCTTTTTTCCATATCCATAAGAACCGCTAAAGTACGTCCTGCTAGTTGTTTATGTCCTGCGTCTTTTCAAAATTTTCCTTCTATTTTTTTGTTGGTTTTTGTTGGTTTGTTGTTGTTCGGTGTCGAGTTCATTTCTGCTGGGTAACATTTAGGTAACAATCTCATACAAACGAAAACATAAGTAAAAAGTATGTTTTCTTGTTATATTTGGTGTACATGTGTGTGTGTGTGTTTGTGTTAGTGTGCGAGAAAACCAGTTTTCCCAACACAACCAATAGCCCGAAGCAATTGACGAAGAAAGTTAAGGCTTTTCCGAACTGGAAGCGACGTCGGTGTGCTCTATTGGAGGCAAACAGCAACGTTTTGTGATGAGTATCAAGAAAGCGGCACTGTGTGGTTAAAAAAAAAAAAGAACGCTGCGAAAAAGGCATTGTGAGTGAAAAGTTAGCTTTTTCGTACGATGTTGGTGCGTTCGCTTTGAGGCACAGCACGAAGGCAAGAAGTTGGAGGCGGGCAGGTGGCAAAGGATGAGAGAGTGAGAAAATTTAATATAACTTTCGTGTAACTGAAAAATAACAATGAAATTCTGATGGGATTCTGGCACGGCACAGTCGAAACACGAGC
>CM028105.1:8432689-8459537 GCA_016170015.1 Anopheles longipalpis | reverse complement strand
CTCCTCAAGCCGGCCTCGCCGGCCTTAAAAACTACCTTCTGTACTTTTCGGAAAAATAACGTGAATACTGGTCCAATTTAGCTTCGTGTTGATGCTTGTTGTAGACGATTTTTTTTTGGTTGGAGTTTTTGTTTTTTTTTTCGCTCAACCAACACGTTGTGTCCCCATTTGGTACTGTTTTCGTTTCATTCGAAACCTACCATCACACTGTGATCCGGGTTGGTGATGGGGCTTAAACAAATGGGCGTTCGTTACGGCCAGCTTTTCCACTAGCCGACAGTGGTATTGTACAGTGCTACGTTGTTTTTTCTCGTTTTCCATAAAGAGAAAACTCCCAAATCGATACAACGGATGCAACGTAAGCTTGCATTCTATACCGATGCAGCAGTACCGAGTGGGTTTAGTTTTTGCTTTCCATCCGTGCAAATCAGTGGTATCAAATAATTCGCGAATTGTGCACCCAAATTATCTCAATCAGCATCGGAAAGATGGAACACGATTAAAAGTGTCTGATGCTCGTGGGAAATGTTTGCTTTTTTGGGGAAAAGGAGTAAAAAAGCAACAACTCAACATATTTATATTACAGTGTGCAATGTTTGACTTTTGCATTTAATTGTACAGCTCGTTAGAGTTTTGAAACCACTCTCTTCAACATAAGTTTAATTTTCTCCCTTTTTTCTATTTTCTCGTTTTAACAAGTGAAACGTATTTCGGGCACGATTGGCGAAAGATGTAATTGCATGTCAACCTCATTATTCCACAAATAAGCGCATGTCCCACGAAACAGATCTCATCACGATAATGACTCGTAGAGTCGCCCTCCGTCTGCACGCGGTCTATCAAACATTTTGCCCGCTTCTGACCTTTAAAAGACCTTTTTTGACAAGGCGCCTGGCACTTTCGTCTCGGAGTGTGCGAGAGCCCGGTGTCCTTGAACTTCAGCCAGCTTCGGGCATGATTATGTTTCACCCAACCGTGAAGCCGTTTCTGCCGACTTTGGTGATCTTCGATCCAATTAGCATTCGTTCGCATTTCCAAGAATTACACTCGTTAGCATTGAATGCCGTCCATTTTGTGTACGTGTGTGTATGTGTATGTTTGTGCGTGTGAGAGAAGTGGAGTACACTTTTTCCTGTTTCTTTCATTCACCATTCGCCCAATCATCCCAAAAGATCCGCATAACATTCAGCCTAGAATTCTTACCCAGCGATTCATCGAGTTTGGAGGCCTTTTCGTTGTGAGTTTTCCTGGTTTTTCCTAGAAGTTCGTTCGATTTTCCTTTTTTTTCCACTGCTAGAAAAACGAAATCTTTTTCAGGTTCGTATCATCCACCAGAAGATGCTTTAAATATGTTGACAGCAAAAGAAACAAAAAAAAGGGATAAGAAAGTTTTTTCCCCACTCGACAATTATGTGTTTTTTTTTGTTGGTCTGTAGTTATGTGAGTTAGTAAAGCTACGGGGACGTTGTATGGTTTTGTGGTTATATGCAGCTTATTCAACGCTCGAGTGACGTAGTACCGTACAGTGCTTTTGTAGAAAAAAAATACATCGAAACGAATGGACTTGCTTTTCAGTTAGAGAAAACTGAAACCGAATTGACGTTCATTCTTTACAGTAGACAGCAAAATGTTCGAAAACTACAAAACACTGCCTTCCAAAAAGCAAACAATACGTTCCTATTCACCGCGATGGCATCAACGCTCGTGTTGATGTGTTTTTTCGAAAGTATTTTTGTCTTATGTTCGAACAAATTTATGCTCCCACCAGACGGTGCTAATTGTCATGCTCATCATCAAAGACGCTTAAGCAGCTTGTGTTGGGCTGCAAAAAAGCCAACATCAAACCGTCTCTTTGCCACAGGTTCTGCTATGAAGCTTTTCACCAGCACGCAGCTGAAAATTTCCCACCCGTTTTACATTCGGGCACCACCACCCGGGCCGCGGTTTTTCGTGTGGCACTGTGTTTTCTCGACTGTCGTCACGCGCCGATGGTGATCACGCACCACTTTCACTATCCCCGCTGGTAAGCTAATGATCAATTTAGTATTCAAATCAGCCAATTTATAAGCTAATTTCAAGTGGTGTTGTTGGTGCCTGCCATTCCCCCCGGTGGAGAGTTTTTGTACCACGTATCCAAATAGTGTGTGTGTAGCTGATTTAATGGTAAAAAAGGAGTTGTCGTTAAAATGGCTGGTTGTTTCCGTCATGGATCAACTTTGCTAAGGGGTTGTACTAGTAAGCTATCCGTGTACGGTTGTTCCTTCCCTGAGCTCGATGTTCGAGATCGAGATTTTTTTTTGGCTCTAGCAATTACTTTCCACTGAACCAAAAACGAAATCAAATAAAGAATCTAAATGGAAAATCGCTCGCGGCCAGTACCCGCGGGAAATGTAAACTTCTTGCTAGATAAAACGGAATCCAAAATTGTCAAGATAAGAAGAAGGATAAATCTGGCGCGCTTTTACGAACGGCTGTACGACAGTACAAATCCTTTTTTGAGGTGGTTTGTGAGGAACCGAACCAAAGAAAAAAAAAGTAAAAGAAACACCCAAAATTAAACAGGACGACAAACATAACTCTCATCGCTTTATCTCGATGCTGAAAATGGAAATTGCAGTGCAGAGGGAGGGAAATACACTAATTTCCCGTTCTCTTCCCATTCCCCCTGATTCGCACGTGTAGTGTTTGGCGGAAACCCTTTTTCTCGGCAGGGACCGGTTTGCCAAGTTTTGCCATAAATCTGTACGAACTCTAGCGAACCCAACACTTCTCACGTTTGGACCAGAATTCGTCGTATCCGTTTCCGCCACTTGGACGAAACGCCTCCCTTAGTGGAGGGGAAGAGGAGCACATAAGGGAGGGGGTGTTACCGTAACGGATAGGCACATTCCAAAACAAAGCAAAGGAAAAACTCGGAAAAACTGAGGCCTTTGGCCTTTTCCGTACGGTTAGACAACATGGAGACAAAACCCACCACCATAGACGAGAGAGAGAGATAGATAGCAAGCGAAACAGCCAAACGAAACCAAAAAAAAATCCGAAACAACTTCTGAGCGGTCAAAAACAGTTTGCGAGTAGTGGAAGTTACTCTACGTGGAATGTAGAAGGGCGAAACAAAAAAAAACCGAAACGCTAACACAACACCGAGCTTCCATTTCGTGCAATCCCCAAAAGGAGTGTAAATTTTGCGATTACACTACCGGGTGCCCTTCCGTTGCCACCGGTTTAGATAGCATCTGGATGGTTTCCCGGTTCTAGTTTTTTGTCTCTTTTCGTCGTTTTGCTTGTTTTCTGGACTACAGCTTTTTTTTGTTCCTGTCCGTTTTTTTTCTGCGCCAATCTTCACTTCCGGTGATTTTGAATCCTTGTTTCCCTGGAGGTTGAAGAAATGCTTGCAAACGCAACTCGCAATTTTTGCTATTCTCAACCCAAGGAATAAGACTGCCGTAGATGCTAGGCTCTCTATCTGTTGCTGGTAGTAGATGGTGCGGCTAGTCCCAGAAGGTTGACATTTCCGATGCGCCATTACGATTGCCTCGGGGCCGGTGTCGTACTTGGTCAAGCTCAGGAGGGAAACCGATGGCGTTTTATGTTTCTTTTTTGCTCCAAGATTTGTGTTGCTCTTTTCTTCGCTTTCGGGAATGTTTTTGCTGCTGTTTTGTCTGTTTAAGTTGCTATGTTTGGTGTGTTGCAGTACGAACAGGATTTGTCACGCTCGGTATCGAAGAGACTCAATTAGGGTGGATGACGCAGAAGTTAAAAAGCGAAAGCAAAAATTAGTAAATAACATGGACAAATTGATCCTTAAAAATGTACCATTTAGTGGTCTAAAATAGGAAGATACTTCTCTGAGCTTTGTTTTGGAAATGTTGACGTTTCGATCGTAAAAGAAATATTTCACTGCAAATGTTTCATGAAATATTTCACAAAATTGTACGACTTAACAATGGAAGAGGCTTTCCTTTGAGTACACTTAACACTAGAACTACCAAGCGTTTTAAGCGTGTTTCGTTCGTGTTTAAGTGTTAAACAAATTCGAACAGTTATAGTATAATTTATTGTTTACTGGAGATCGTACTAAAGAATATGTAAATTTCATGTTTCAACTAGGTAATTTAGGGTTTGTTTAACCGCAAAAAATAATTTGATGAAAATGAAGCATTCCAGTCAAAATGACTGGTTCGGTAGATCTAGTGTTAATCACCTACGTCCACAAATCAAAAGTCCACTTAAAAGCATCCTAACGTTCCCCTAATGGGTAGTGTTAATTTGCTTGGTATTTGCAGTTTTAATCTACATTGTGTCACATCTTTCAAGTATTAATTCAACAGTTTGTTCAGTATAATAAACAATTTGTTTCCATCATAGCGTATAATTTGTAATGGTGCATAAATCAAAGGATTTCTTTTTTATTTGTATCGAAACATTTTTAAACAAATTATCCTTTTCGTTGAGCTTATTAATGTACTATTTGAAATGTTCTTTTCTTGTTCACATACCAAACGAATGTAATAATGGGAAATAATTCAATATCCCTTGCGCGGAACATCACAACTGACATAATCGACATAATCCAACTCCACTTGCATCACTCCGATCCGATTGTTCCTTGGACGTAAAGTGCATGCAACAGTGCGAAGGCAAAAAAGAGGAAATAAAACAATATACGAACCCGCCCGGAAAACCTGACAGCGGCAAACACACGGATGAGCATTATAATGCAATTATCAATTGAAACCATCACGATAATGTGCTGCGCACATTGCCAAAAGGATTTGCTGTTATTAATCGTTTTTGGGGTCAATTTAAAGGTTGTGCAAATTGTAACCTCCATCGTGTTGGCGCACATAGTACCAACACTTTGCTGGGGTGATGTGTTGTTTTTTCTTTCTTTGTTTCTTTTTTCAAATTGTTTATTTTTTTCGTGGCTTTTATTTGTGCCACAAGTTTAACCAGCAATGATGTGTTTGTGTATTATTATCATTCGATATTCGAATCCGACAATAATGCATCGTCATAGGATAGTGATTTTACTGAACAATATCTGATGATAATTGAAATAATGAATAGGCAGATCCGGACGTCCCGGTGGTGTATGTGGTAGTAGTGCCGGTCTCAACACAACAGGACCTGATTTGAAATCCCATTCTCCTCAAAATCCCAAAATGAAGTCAAGGAAAGCTAAAAATGGAATTCCAGACATCTTTAGTTTATGCCGCCACAAAAGAAGACGTAGATTTTATTGTTAATGGTACTTGTAGTATAGAAACTGACATTTATTTATGGATTTTTCCTTTCTCTTTATGGTATTTTTGATAATTTATGTTATATTTCGGAACATTTTACTGTGGAACGCCGATTATCCTGGCTCGTTGAAACTCAATGGTGGCCGGATAATCGAACAACACGGATAAAAAAGTCAAGATAGTTTGGTTGACAGTTGTGCGTTTATATAATACGGTTCAATGGTATTTATCAAAAGAAACATAATTTTATTCAAGAGTTGAAATTATTATTCTAAAATGAGGCAGAGATTTTTATTTGGAAATGGTTTTGCATCATGCTGACAATATTTGCTCTTATTTTTCTTACGGCTAATTTATCGCTGTAATAAAATCCCTTGCTGTCAATGAATTCTAACAACCCGTCAGCATACTAATCTTCCGATTCTGAATTAGGTTAATCGTCTGTATTGCATTTGCTTAATAATATCTGTATCACCATAGATCATTAGAATCTATTAGATTCTTTCTTCAGAATCTTTTTGCTGATATTGAGCAACAGTCACAAATTCTATACATACGAAATACATATCAAAATATACAAATATACAAAGATACAAAATATTATATCAAGACCGAAGTAGAGTTACATCCGGAACCTTCTCCCAAGCCTGATACAATGCAAATAAGGCATCAGCAAAAGTCATAGGCGCTTTGAGGTTGACAATACGCCTAAAGCCGTAATCAAGAAATATAAATAAAATAAAAATAAATAGTATTTTTTCAAAAAAAAAAAAATATCATGTGTGTGCGTCCTGTTCCTTCGTAGAAAGTACGAACGAGTATAAACGCATCCCCGATCTCTTCTTCTTCTTCTTCTTGGCATTAACGACCTTACAACAGGTCACGCCGGCCATTTCTGGCTTACTAGACTTATTTTACCACGTAGCCGGATAGTCAGTCCTTGCTACGGGGGAACGGTCCGGATGGGATTTGAACCCGGTCCGGCCGTGTGGACTGGCGCCGTTTATCACATGATCCCCGATCTCATGCACTCCATTTAAACATGGCCGGAGATGGTATGAAGCTGTCATTTCAGAAGCTGCACGGATAATGGGACAGCCGGATAAAAAGCACCCGTGTAATCGGTGCTCCACTTTCATGTAACTCATTCTAAAAATAGTAATGAAAACGAAAAGTTCTCACCGATTTATGGAAGTTTTGGTTTTTTAACACACGCATAAAACATATGAAAAGTGTACGAACTGTTGTTTTTAAGTCGCCTTTCATCAACCGTCTGCCTTGCACAAAATATGTTGGAACGCAGCGAAGAAGGGGGAAAACGTAAAATAAAACAAACATTTCCTTGTTCGCACTCCATCTGTTATCGAACGTGGAATACTCGAGCAACGTTAAACAGGGCAGAAACAAAAGCGTACAACACAGCGAACGAAAATCTCATTAGTGTGAACAAGGCCTTCGAACATTGTCATGTGGCGCGCGTTCAATTAATCATTTGCTGCTCAGTATTTTGCGGATGATTTTTGCACCGAACAAACACACCGGGAGGGTATTAAACCCGATTAATGGTCAGTGCGTTTGAACTTTACTTTTTTTATTGTGTTGCTTGCAAAAGAGATGCATTTTAACGCTTCATACGTTCGTTTGATTATAGTTCCGTGTTGTTTCCTTTTTTATGTCCCCTTTTTCCACGTTGCGTTTGAAGGTTGAATTCGAGTTGGCGCTTCTGAAACAGGTTGCAACGGTGTAGGTGGTTTGTGGTAATCACTTCTTGGGCACCGTCAGTTCGATTACGTCTGGCTTTGAAGATCACCCGTTGGCTTAAAAACGGGGGAAAGGATATTAATACAGCCATTGCTGAGGGAGGAAACCCAAAACTGCAAACCCGTATTTACCCGCACCTTTATTCTTTTATCCAGTTCCGGTTCTCGTTTTATGTTGCGTACAATTTATCGACTCGTGCGTCCCCGTTGCAGCATGACGAAAATCGATAGCGAAATGCGAAAAAGTCAAACTTGGCTGCAAGCCCACCCCGCTCTGGGGTTGGCCACAAATGAGGAAAAGTTATTAAATTTTTCTCATTACTCCAGCGGCAATGATTGGAAGTTGTTTTTGCATGCTTTCCAGTACGTTTCCGAACCACCGCAGGCTTTGACACAATCGCAATTTTATGCTTACTGAATAAAAATTTGTCTGCATACGTTTTGGCGGCCATTTTTTTGGGCTGCATGTGGCAGCGTAATGTTGTTGGGTTGTTGCTCAACTGACGAGCGATCATCACCACCGATGATGGTGTTATGGTGGCTGCTGGTCGCTTTACTATTTTCACTCAACCCTCCCAATCATAATCAGAAACGTACGCCATATCAAAAGCTTTGTCGAATGGAGTGTAGCCGCCATTATGTGTTTTTTTTTGTCTAACGCATTCATTAATGATGAAATGAATTTTCCATCCAAGGGTAAAGGAGCTTTAGGGTGGGCGATGCGGTATTGTTTGGGTTTGTGGTGATGGTTGGGTCTGCTTTTATGATTGAAATTTTAATCTAGGAAAATGGTAATTGAGTAATTTTGCTTACTCTCCCTGCGTGCGCCGTGCTGCATCAAACGGTTGTTTGTTTTAAGTTTTGATCTATTTTTCACCAAATGTGCTTCACTTTATTCTTCATTTCCGCTTTTAGTTCGTTTCAGCGGGTTTTTTGGGTTATGTGTTTATATTTTATTTCGATTCATGTGTGATTATTATTTCGATCGTACATCCGTTAGTGAATGGTTCCATTGCAGCACAAACGGCCCACAGGAAACTGTTTTATTAGTACACGATCATACTCACCGACATGTGTTTAGTGTGGCCATGTCAAGTGCTTGGCTAATTGGTTGAGGTTTTGGTTTGACCTGTTTTTTTTTGCCTTTGCATGTGTGAGATTTTTTTTTGTTCCTCGTTACCACCGTAGGGTACAGAAGCGGTTTAGGGGTGGGCGTTGATTTGGAAAATCAATTCAGACACATCAGTGAAGCCCGGGTACACAGAGAAATGCGAAACAAAGGCTTGCAATATAATGCTTTGCAAAGTGTGCAATGTTGAAACGTTTAAATTATTAAAGCTAATTGCCCTAATGCTCGTTTATGCGCACACGTTTTTGGAATTTTGGGGTGGTAAATATATCGATTCAACATGGTCGCTTTGGAAATTATTTTTAAGCTTTCGAATGTATATTGGATATTTTAACGCCAGGTATTTTCTGCAGTAATCAATAAATATTAGAGATTGCTATCAATTATCCTGTTCCTGATAATAAATAAATTATTTTTTTCTTAAAACTCACATAGGTTATTAGCCTTTGCACTTTAAAAACTAAAGCGAAATCAAAATGGCGGATGTAAAATATGGAAAATTCGAGTTTTAACCGAAAATTAAAACCCATCCTTAAACTAACGTGAAATCAATATAGCATGTTTACCTATTCACCTCAGACTTCGTAAAAAATGCAAGAAAAAATTAGTGAAAGTTACTCCGTAAAATTTTGGATTGTTTTGAGAAAAACGCATTTGAACATTGAACATATGCGTTTTCGCTCGAGTTGTAATTACTCTGTGACGATATTTTGTTATTTTTAGATTATTAAGACATTAAAAATTATTTTTTGTTTCCGAATATTTTCCCTCCGACACTGAATTACTTTACAATAATTACTATAAGATGCTTTTCATTATGTATGAAATTGAAACAAACACATTCTGGTGTTGTAATAACGTCTCATTATGTATGTCTAACAATATTTCAATAGAAACCTTTCTATTCACGATAAATCTTTAAAAATCGGCATTCGGGAAAGTTGTTTCCAGTAGCATGGCTACACTCAATCTTTACAACTCCAGGCACTGAAATAACTGAAGCAAAACAAAATTTACTTCTGTGCCCTCCATGGTTACAGTCTCTACAAGATGCAAGATCCCTTTTTACCTTGCGCGTTTTCCCTAGAGGATGGTTGACCATTACTGCACCAGTAGCAGAAATAGACACTCGTACGCTCCAAAAACCCTCTTTGATCTTGTTCTGTTGCGCCTGAGTAATATGTCTGCCGATGAAGTAACATGGTGCCACTTCGATGCACTTTACTTGCTTTGCTAGTGCTGGCGCATATTTGTCGCATCCTTGGGCGTATCGGATTCTTTCATAGAAAAGTTGAAAAAGGTCAGCTGCAACCTTCATCCAACCGTGAGCTATCTATCCCCCAAGAGACGTTGGGCTTGTTTTGTATGTTCCGTTTCAAGAAGAGTTTTTTTGTTGCTTTTTTTTTAAAGAAAAAAAAAGGACATGGAAAGACAAAATCGTACGAAGGACAGTTTGAGCCCGTTGCGAGTAATGTATCGATTTTCGACTTCCCCAGCAACTGCTGCTTCGCAATGAATCGAAACGCTTCTGCACGGAGATGGGATTACTCTTTTGTGGTCGCTTCAGGCTTCCCAGTAGGACTGGGACTGGGTTTCCTTTTTTTTTTTTGCTCATTCAACGCTTGTATCAATATCTTGCTGCCAACCGTTGGAAAGCATGAAGCAGGACGAAGGGGGGACGAAGAAAAAATAAAATACACCTAAGAATACTAACCTCGAAAGTGTACCATTTCTCGATACTGATGCCAGCAGGCGAAGACTCGTAACGGCCTCGTGGCATCACTAGCACTCCAATGAACCTGGCGTCAGCTGGCGTCAACCCAATGGCGTCATGCAGTCATCGAAGCCAACAGCGTACGATCGAACGATTGTAATTTTTTTTGTCCATGTTTTCACACCACCATCTGCTCCAACTTCTCTCGTTCGTTGTCCCGCTGCGACAGTCACACGGAGTTTTGGGGGGCAACCTGGGTGTGTCAAAGCTGTTGTGTTAAATGTTTTTGCCTATGGAGAACCAATGGTCCGACAACTTCAAGAGTCAAGTTCCCGCTGGGAATCCATAGCTGGCGCCGTGTCCGTCGCCCTGCTACCAGCAGGAAGGGATGCGATATACAGGCGAGATGTACTCCTCCCTCCTCGCAAAAAAGGAAAGTTACTTGTGTTGATAAAAATTGCTTTAAAAAAAAAGAACTCCGACAGTTTTTAACTGTATACTTTTAACAGCTTTTAAAAGTTGTTAAGTTATTTTTGTGACCATATGACATTGAGTGACTTTTATGCAGTCTACGCGGATATGTTTCAGGGAAAAAAACTCCGTTGTCCATTTTATTGGCGTACATTTCTATGTGTTAAAATTATACCATAATTTTACTCTTTCTCTTTTGTTCATTACCTGTTTTCATACTATTCGTATGAAGATATTCTAAAATGAGATTATTTGTTTTTGTTTCGACGACTTCGACATCCGGGACCAATCCGGAGGGGAGGTTATGTGAAAACTCGCGTATGAAATTTGAAATTCATAAATGTAGGTCACCCAAGGGGATGAAAATATTCTTTCTTATTGAATTGAATTTTCTTTTTTCCTCCCCCATTCATTCCTGTGAAACAACCTATTCATGTGGATAAAAGCAAATGCCTGTGGAAAAGGGACACTGTGGTTCGTTTCGTGACTTGTTTTTTGCCCGGAAAGGGTAAAAATATAACAGGATTAAGAAGCCTGCCGTACAAAGTTCCGGCAGTAGCTGGAGGTACTGTGTTCGGGAATATCCTTTTTTGAGTGGACATACTTTTCAGCGCTTTGCTTCTCACATTCGCGCAAAGTAAAAAAAACACACGCTGGCCAAAGCTTAATGTCATCTTTTTGAAAGACCGTAGCACACACTCAAAGCACCAAACAGGGCGTGCAAAGGCACTGAATGTAGGTGGTGAGAGAAAGATGCTTGCTTTTAGTTTTACCTTTTTATCCTTGGGATTATATGTGGCAGCGGGGGAAAGAATGGTGTAGCTTTGAATGAATGCCTGTGTGTGTACGTTGAAAAAAAAAGGTAGAGAGGAAAAGGCCGTTGTTCGGTAGCTGAAAACAGTGTCCTTGAACGAGCCATACCAACCAGGTTGAATGGAAAATAATACGCTGCCTTTAGAAAAGTAAAACATTCGCTTCAAAGATTAATGACAGCTGGTGAAAAGTGTGGGATGTAGGCTTGTTCCTCACAAGCACAACCTCTGCCAAGCCGTTAGGAGCACTGATGAAGATGCCGTTTGTGGCCAGTGCTCATTGAACTTCAAGAGCCTTGCACTGCGTTGGTGTAAGCATATACAAATGTAGATACGACAAAACTCTTGAAAATCAACTGAGCTTTCTTTTGATGTTTGTGATAAATATACAGTAATAATGACTATAAGAATGGGTAGAGACAGGATGGTATTAATGGAATAAACATGTATTTTACAGTGAATTTTGTTTGCGTTTTGAGTTAATCGGAATCGAGCAAATGATTTTGAATTTTTTTTTACAAAGATTCATGAATTTTCGAACATCAGTTTAGGGGTAGAAATTTCAATATTGTATAAGCAATATCTTTGAATGATACACTAGAAAAGTATTTAAAAATTATTTAAAAAAAATTTACTAATTTTGATATTAATGAATCTATGAAGATTTATGAATCTATTAGAGAGTCGTTTCAACCGTTAATTCTCGATGTGAAGTAGATTCTGAGTGAATTGATTCAAATGATTCACAATTGGAGATTTATATTCAAGATTCCTGATTTGGAAACTGAGTGAGATTGAATGAGTGAATCAAATCATGCTTATAAGTGAGTTAATTTAAATTTCTAAAAAGAGTTATTATAATTCCTTTGCAATGTTACTTACTCAAAAAGATTTAAATAATGAATATGTTAAAAAAAACGAATTAAAGAGTTATTTCACTGTTGAAAGAGTCATTTCACTATTGAAAGAGTCATTACTCTTTTGAAAGAATAATTTCGCAATTGAAAGAGTCTTTTCATTCTTAAAAGAGGCAGGACTACCTACATTTTCCTTTATTTAACTAAAAAAAATTTATTGTAACTATCGACTAAGTCAATGTTATGAATTTAAAATTATGTTATTATGAATAAAAGTATATTTAACATAAGAAATATAAAAAAGGCTATAATGTAATGCTTTTATCCCATAGTTCAGTCAGCTTACTTGCTTCTGCTGCATTTGCAAAATTCACTCCTTATTCAGTGTAGAGTTTACTTGACTTCAACGGAGACTGAAAACAAAAAAAAATCACAGGCCTTCCTTGCTTGCAAATGTGCGAAGAAGAAATGAAAACTATACTTGCTCTATGGGAAAAGGTTTGAGCGAATCTTTACTGTAGAACAGAACAGCAAACCAGTACAAAACACATCTTCAAAGCAAAAAATAGACAAGGAAAGAGATGCAAAAGAAACTCGTTGCATTTTCGGAAAGCAGATCGCACGTATATACAGAGAACACAGAGGATCCAATCTTGTGGTGTGGCAAGTGCGCCACTGCTTTTTTGCATACCTGCACCATCGATTTTCGTGTGGTGTGCGGTTTGAGTATGTTTAGAAGCGACGGCGCAGTGTTTGTTGGAAATTCATCCCGGTAACGGGCGCCAGGATTAGAAAGTTTCAGGTGATCCTTTCTAGGCGATGCTGCAAGCTTCCACTTGAGCTGTGGCACACGGCTGTTATGTGTTGGCTGGTGATTATGGGTAGCAGACGTGTAGTTATGTACCGACACTCAAAGCAGTGGAAATGATGTTGATGATGATGATGATATGGTGTGAAATTTTTCTTCCTTCCTTCAACAAGCATCAACCGATCGTTTTCGAGCGCGAGAAAGTGTTTCCTTATCCATTATCCATGCGGGTGTTGGAGGGTTTTTTTCCCCCACGTTTTCCCATTTTTTTTTTGGCAATGTTGGTGTACCTTTCACGTGAAAATCCTGGTGTTTTCGGTCGAAGCAAGTAAGGTTTGATCATGAAATATGGAACCGTTATGGAACGTTATGGAGCGCATTGAATTTATTTATGTTCCTATTTTGGCACATGTCACCGAAAGCTGATCATGTGTCGTTTTCCGTTTTCTTTTCTACTCGTTGTGTGAAGCAAGACTGAAAATTTTGCAACAAACGGAGCACGCTTCCGGTTACTGATGAAACCGATGCGACAATCCGACGCTGACTGTTTTCGGGCACAATTTTGTATTATTTTTTGTTGCTCCTCTTCTTGTTAGTGCTGTCAGGCGCAACAATGAAGCGATGGATCGGTTAGCGGTGAATGAATATTGCCCGAATGGTACTGAATTGCCATTCTAGACGCAATGAACATTGCAAAAGGCGCCACCAAATCGTGCAAAGGCGGTCGACTGGTTCGGGCGCCCATAAAACTCAACCCCGAACTTGTTGTTTGGTGCGAACGTGCTTGATAAACAGGTACTCGAGATATGTACCGTGTGGTGTAGAAGCTTATCCATTGCCTTTTTCTTCCAGTTCAGTGTCATACTCGCGCTAATCGCGTATTGCGTATGAATTATATTTCGACGCATAAGAGGGACACATTCGCATGGAAGCTTTCGGGCGTTCCAACGTTTTAACGTTTCAAGCACAATATTGTGCGAACATTCCTTTCCGAGCGATGAAATGCACAACGAAACGCACACAGTGGCCCACTTTCTGATGGTGATTAAGGGTAGGAAGAAATATGACAATAGGTACTTGATTTTTTTTCTCCCGCTTTTCCGCTTTTCCTGCGTGTAAGGGTAGGGTTTTCACCACTTTTTCCAACCACCCGCCCGCCATCAACAAGTGCACAAATTGACGTCAAGTGTGATGGGTTTGTTCGAATGAAGATGGCATTTTTTGTACCGTTTCCCCCCGCCGCTTATCCATCGATGCGTCCCATCCGTGTATTGTTATGGGAAATTATGGTATATCATAAGGTGTATGTGTGCAAATGGCAATCTCTCGAGGGCATTACGTTGTGCCATTTATTATTTGACAATTGGGCCTTCAGGACGATGAATGGATCGTTACCGTTTCGGCAGGGTGTGAGTTTCCGTGTGACCATCTTCCTGTACGAGCGAAATGGATATATGTCAGCTAATGGATAGGTCAATGTCACCTACGTGCCCAGCATAAGCATGCTCCAAATAATGACAAAAGTTTTGCTTTTTTCACATATTCTGGGTTGGCAATTGTTCAAACTTTGACATTATTTTTTACTTTTAATGAAATGTTTCACATAATGAAGCCTTTTTCAAGAGTTCCGAAAAGTATCCTTTTTAGAAATATAATAATTTTTGGTCTTAGAAAACTGGTGGTAATAAGTGTATAAACATGCTAGAATATCATTTAATTGTAAATTATTTAACGTCCTGAATTGCGGGTTTCATCAATAAAAATATATTTTTATTCCTATACTCTCCTAACTATAATATAAACTTCCTCCTTTCTTTATAGTAGTAACTGTTACTGATACAGTGTGGAACAAAACTATACAGCCGTTAGTATTTTTTGGCTGCAGTAATAATTTGTCCTACAGGGCTATGGAAAATCTTTCAATTTATCAAATCGTTAACTGCTTTCATTTTTTTTTTGTCGTCGTTAAGCTCCAAACCAACACTGTCAATACTATTATTTGCTGTTGAGGAATCAATCTGTCATTGACAAGTTTGATTTGTTTTGGTTTCATTCTGTCAAAACCGTGATTCCGTATTGACTTTGATTGTGTGCAATTTCTACTGTCCAATTAAGACTCCCCCTGTGAAAGATTGAACTAGCCAATTCAAGTTCAACTTTATAACTCCCCCTGTATTAAAATGTATATTTTTTGTAATATTGATAACTAAAACTCAAGTGCTTGGAGTATGCTACTTTATCAAGGTTCATAAAGTATGCCTTATCCAAAATTTCTTATCAAAGAACCAAGTTTTATCACGTTATATTAGTTTGCTCCATGGCAAACTGTGTAAACTGTAATGGCAACGCAATAAATGATACTGTGTGAAAACAATTAAAAATTTAACTATAGGTCATGAAAACCCTGTAGTTCAAATGTACAGTTCATCAGTTTATATTATAGGTGTAATGAATTAATTTTTTTGTTTCATGATTTTTTTTTTATTTCAACTTAACATTCATAACAAACAGTGAAAACTTATTATTTTCTGTGGATTACTTTTATTTTTTAAGCATATGTTTTTCTATTGAATATTTGCAATAAACAAGTTTCTGGAAAATAATTAATAGGTAATAAAAATCAGAAACTTATCCGCTCGGTACAATTTTATTACTCTTCAGTTACAATTCTCTATAACAATTTGCAAACAAACTACCCTTATAAAACCACATGAGAAGCCCATTATCACCACACTGTCTAGGATTTGTGAAATACTTTCGACCACAACACGCTTAGTCATTGTTCGGGTGTTTAACCACGAAGAGCAACAAAAAAAAATCACACCCTTGAATGATGTTTCGCATTGCCTTTTTGGGATATCGATAAATCATGCGTGCTTAATCGTCTAGTACAGGGCGGTAAGTGTGTACACACGGTTCGGTTGTAATCGTCTGTCGGACTAAAAGCGTGTCTCATCACTTGATTAGCCTTTCTTCTCGCGATCAATCACTACATGTTTTTGCAAGCGAAAACAAAAGTTGTGCTAATGAGTTAATCTGTTTCTCTTGTTATTTTTTTCTCTCCATTTCTTCCAGGTAATACGCTTGGATTACTATCAGTTAACAAAGGAAGGGTTGTACAGCTTGGTAAGCCACAGACGCGGATGTTCGTGCATTCAATTTTTTAGTAGTTGTTTTCGCTTTACATACTAATTTGCATATCAAACAAAGCATACTTTAAGCTCTGATTCATGTTTCTGATCTGTTCCTAGTATTAAGGTATGCAGCTGTTCGTGAAATGTTCAATTCTAGTTCGAAGAAATCCGAAACCCTTTTGTCATGCTTACATACAAAGGCAGTAGTATGCCATTTTTAAAAGGTAAAACCATCGAAACAACATTTCATCATGTTCAAACACGATAAAGTGAAGATAGCATCATTTTTACTTCCCTCGCATCTGGTCGGAGTTGCACGCTTTCAGGTCGATTTCAGAAGCTTTCGTTTTTTTTTGGCTCGTTATCGTTCGTTTCCAGTGAAAATGTTACCATCCCGGAAATGTATGGAGCCGTTGCTTTTGTTGAGGGAGAAGAGGAGGAAATATATTTTTCGGGGTAATACCAGCGGTATGTACAGAAACTGGCAAGTTCACAAAAATTCCTTTCGCAAATACAGTGCTGTTCCATCACCATCTTCATCCAGTTGCTGTCTTTCTTTTTTTTCTGCAGTGTACAGAACAAAATGTTCGCCCTAAAGTTCGACGCTAACACAGTACCAGCAAGAGAATACCCATAAGGTATGTGGTGCTTAAAATTGGTACGAATCGTAAAAAGGAAAAAAAAGAACGAAAGATCGCTCAAGAGTGTGATTTCTGCAATATGGCCACAACCATTTACCGCTGATGCCACTCCATAGTATATATGGAGCGCAACGCTCGCATCACGATAAGATAAATATGTAGCGATGTGTGTCTGTAGATTCAGCTCACTTCCCAACTTCCGGCTCCCGTTAGCTTCAACCAGCCAGAAGGTTCAATCCTTCCCCCTGATGTACTTCAACTCAGTTTGATCGTATCGACCCAAATATAGTTATCATTCCCTGTTTCCTTCACTTGTTCTCCTTCCGTACTTTGTGCTATCTTGACAGTGTGGCTTGTGTATGAAACGCACGACTCCCTAACCGTTTTTTGGAAATCCTCCCGGAAGCGGAAGTTTTCCACCTATCGAATTCTGATGATGTTAAACTTTTGCACTGTAGATCTAAGAGACGATAACGTTGGGAGTGGCCCTTCTGCCGTTCACACACACACATACACACATACACACACACACAAGATGGAGTTGCTGTGATGGGCTCGAAAAATTGGAAGCTATTCAGCGCTAAGGATAATGGTGCCAATCGTTAAAGAAGATGGTGGAAATGTTCGATTCCTCCGTGTAATGGGTTGAAGAAATGATAGCCATTATAAGCGTGTCCAGGTTTGTGATAAACATCCGCAAAAAGTCACACTGATAAGAGCTCGCAAGCAAGCGAGAAGATAAAATATCATGCCACACATTATAAATTGATGGTTGCTACTTTTTGGATGGGTTGATTGGTGTTCAATAAAATCGTTATGGTTCCGTACGATGGGATTTTGTTGTTTTTCCCAGAAGCAATTTTTTAATTTTCCCGCTCACTCTCAATTGAACGTACCTGTCTTCAATTTGTATCAGATAGTAAGTTTATCCTGTTACGTTACCATAGAAAATGTGTATCTATGTATCGAAAAACAGACTGCATTAGCTTTTTTCTCCCCCTTCTTGTTCCAATCTCGGGGAAAACCCGTTCGATCATAAACTTTCCACACCGTTGCCTGGGGGTACCAGACTGTGGGACGAGGAGATGTTTGTTCAATTTCCATAAATTAAATTTGTTATTTATTATGCACCGAAAGACCTCACCTGGTCGTTTGCAGTAGTCTTGTTGTTTTTTCTTGATTCTTTGGTCTTTTTTCCAGTTCACTCCATTCCCACATTTCGACGTTGTTTGTGTCTGGATGATATGCTTTGCAAATGCTATCGGGGATGCAGGTTTCCATGCATGCTTCGAACTGAAACACTGCCAACAATGCTAAAAGTGCATTGGAAGGAGGCGTGTGTACGTGTGAGTGTGTAGTGTATAAATTGGAAATACTAAAAATGGCAACAAAAAAAAAACCCCGCTATCTCGAGACCCGCATAAATAATCGTTCGTTACGGTTCGTTATGTTGGCGTTTTGTTTTAACTGGTCCCGCCGCCGACGTCACCATCTCGGGTGGCATCGATTTTTGGCTTCGTTCGTCGATGTTTTGTATATCCAGCCGTGTTTCTTTAAATTGAAAGGATTGGTCAATTATCTCATCCATTCTCTGATACTTGTTCTTCCTTGTGTTCCGTTTTGTAGCTCATCGCAGGGCTGGTTTGTTCACTCGTTTTGAATGCGACCAAGATGCATGGCCGATAAAATGTATTGCTTTGTGCTTTTATTTCTACTACCTTCCGACAGCAGCGAGAATCGATAGAAATAAACAGTCGAAAGAAGGAGGCAGTTTGTCAGATGCAGTGTCGAAAAAGAAAATTGGATGCACCAACATGTTATTCTTCGTGTTTTTTTCCGCTTCCCTTATGCAGTTCTAAAATATACACATTTGCAAGAAATCTCCTTCAGGATGCCCACAGCTTCCAGATTGCGGAGCTGGAGCTGGAATCAAAGTCTCTCCGAAGCAAACAGTGCGTCCTTCCCAAAACAACTCTACGTTCGCGCACTACCAGCGGCGCCGTTCTACGGTCTCGTCTTAGCAAACAAGCGTTCTGGCAAAGCGAATTGAATAGCAGCCAAAATTCAAGACCAATCGGAACAGAGCACTCCCGGCCCGGGGTAGCCTTATCCGATCCGGGGCCTTGTCCCGTTCGATATCACCACCCAATGGTGCCACTGCTCACTTTGCCAACCGAGAGTAATGGGCTGCTCTGGTGCCATTTGCTCCGCCGCTTCCGGTCAATTCCAAAAACGATCCTGGAGGTCAGTAGAGCAGTAGCGTGTATCTGTACTGTGTGTTGGTGTACTCGGTGTACTCGAACCACTTCCTGCCAACGATGCTCTTCGTTTAGTTGCATAAAGCTCCACCCATGGACGACAGACGCCATCGTAGCGAAGAGTTGTGCAAGGACATTTTTATCATTCCTGTCGGCGGGGAAGGACGTGTTGCGGGCTAGTACGAAGGGTGGGAATTTTTTGACTCTAGTAGTTTAAAATACCAACTGAAGGGAGGGTAAAGCAGCGGCGGGATGGAAAAGCAGTGCTCGAAATAGTGAGTGGACGAGTTGTCTTAAGTGACAGGGACGCCCTCCAGTGCTACCACCGGTGTGATGGTGTTGCTGAGCAGTGTGTTTTAATTAAATTGTTTAGCCAACTCTATTCGGTTGCAGAAATATTTGAGGTCTGTTTCGATAAGCGTTGGATCTTTTCGGTTGCCCCTAAAATTTGTAGCAGGATGTTGACGGAGCTGAATTTGGCTTTCGGTTGCTTTTTCGGTACGGCTATTTTAAGTGGAGAATGTTTTATCTGTTAGAAGTTTCTTAACGGGCTTTTTGGTTGGGTGGGATGAGTGGGATGTATAATTGGCCAGCGTATACGGATGTTCGCATTTCACTCAGTGCTAAACATTTACACAGTCCGGCTAGAACAACGTAAAAAGCTCCGTGCAGTGGGTTCACTCTCGCTATCATAAAAAATAATATAATTAACACGCAATTTTGTCAATCGTATTGCATACTTTTAGGCGCCTATGTATCTCTTACAAATCAATCATAAAAGTGATTTGCAGTGTGATTAAATTTCAAAGTATTTGTTCAAAAATTAAAAAATTGCTGCTGTGGTTGTTGTTGTGTTCATTACATCGTTAGTTTTTAAAATCTTCAGCTCCAATTAGATAAAAACTAAGCTATTAGTGATTTATTACTGTTAATAATAATTTATAGTCCTTATTTTGGAAAACATTTGTATAAAATTTCGTTAAAAAATTATTTTATATCAACTCAACTCAACTCTTCAATCCTCGCATATGTAAACAGCTTGATCATTTGACATTCCATGTCAATGGCATGCGATTCTATATCATTTTGGGGTGATTCGCTGGCGTATTGAGTGTTTCCATATCAATGGTCGCGTATTTCATATTCGCGTTTCTTGAGCTCTCCGTATCCTATCTTTTGCCATTTCCTTGTATCTTGAATTTTTAAATTGCTCCTTACTCAAAAAATTCGAACTCTCTTCATTAAAACAAGCTTTTTGTACCTTCTTTAATCGCAACCGTAACCATAAGTACATCGACAAGTTGCTAAATTTCTTGCAATCAAATATTCAACCCCTAATCCAACGTAGTTACCATTTTCCGTTGACCATTTGCACAACAATCAGCATGCAAGCCTCTAGGGTTAGCATGGAAATAAGCAAGTTAAAGTCATTTTCTTTTACCTAAGGCAAAGTAACTTTTCGAGGTACGTTAAGTGAGTATCGAAAGGAAAAGTGTGTCTATTGCTGGTCGCCAGCTTTGAAAAAGTGTTCAGAAACTATTTCGAGTGTAACACCTAGGATAAGACTAGCGAGCGTCTCATGCTAGAGGAAACACCGTCAAACTTACTCTACCGCGAAAATTCCGCAGATGTTGTACTTCGATTACACCTCCTCCACCTCTTTTATTCTCCAGATCCCATTGGTAAGCTCGATTTGTAAAAAAAGAAAATATTCTAAAAACAGCACGCCTCAAGGTAAAATTGAAGTTGATACAACAGAAAGAAATGAAATCGACCAATCGGTATGAAACATCTTACATCGAGTTCCTTCAACACGGACACGGAGAGGGATGCTTTTTTTTCGGTGGGATAGTCCTTTACGGTCGGCTAAATTATTTTCTACGCCTCCACTCCCCTACCCAAAAACACGACTTTCTCAACTCGTGTTTGAGCTTCTTTCTTTTGCACTTTTGTTTTCGTCTGACAATGTCGATCGTAATACGAAAACCCGAAACAAGTAATCGGAAACTCTCAGACTTCCCATTCGAGAAGCGGCATGTGGCACGTGTACCAGCGATAAGGTAGAAAAACTCCTACCACAGCATTCACGACCCTAACGAGGCCCTCGTGTGCTTTTTCTCAGCGTTTAGTGAAGGCACGGGGTGGGGTCGGAGAAAAAAAATTCGGAGAGCTTTCATACGGAACAATAGGAACACACTCATTGCCTGTTGTCTAGCGTTCGCTTCTTCGTCCATTGCTTTTCCCTTTTGCCACTCTTTGTTCGGCTCTTTGTTCTGGGCACTGACAAAATGGTCGGCAGCGATTACGGAGCACTACCTGTGTGCGTGCTTCCTACATTTTTGCCACACTTCAACACGAACCACCATTTGGTGCGGCGTGCTCAAGGATGCGTCTATGAATATCGACGGAATTTCACGCTACAATGATGTTGGAAAGGTGTAGCGCCCGGAGGTGTACAACAATTACGCAGAGGAGGAAAAAATGCTTCCCCGAAAAAACAACACACACACACACATTCTTCTGCGGTTCGGTTATTTTCAATTTCAGCTTCCAAGTCCGCATCATTCCACGGTTTTATCTTTACCAAATGGGAGCGGGTACGGTCGAATAAAAGTTTCAATAATCGATTTGTATACGGGTTTCTGGGGCAAACGGAAGAGTGAAGTTAGCATTTGGCTGCTTTGCTGGAATTTTTTTTGGATCAAACACAGCCAAAGACGTGTGTGTGTGTGTGAGGATATTGTTGAGGTGTCCTGTAGGCAATATTCCTGGTTCTCCGAAGCGGACGATAACATGCTCATCGTCATAAAGTCATATTAATCGTTGGTACAGTGATGTGATTGGAAATGTTATTTATCACATTCGTGGAAATGTTTTTCGCTGCAAGGTGATTTGAAAAGGAGCGCTGGTAAGCTGAAATTCGCCGAAGTGTAATGTTTGTCGCTGATATAATGTGTTCATTTTTGCTGCTTTTTTTTAAAGCGCTGAACATATATACAGATATATTTTTTTCAACGAATAGAATAAAATATCTCGACGAACTATTTACTCCTTTTCATTTTTCCAGATCTTCTTTTATTTTCCTTTAGTGATGTATATATTTCATTTTGATAAACTCATCGCATTCGAATNGTGTGTGAGGATATTGTTGAGGTGTCCTGTAGGCAATATTCCTGGTTCTCCGAAGCGGACGATAACATGCTCATCGTCATAAAGTCATATTAATCGTTGGTACAGTGATGTGATTGGAAATGTTATTTATCACATTCGTGGAAATGTTTTTCGCTGCAAGGTGATTTGAAAAGGAGCGCTGATAAGCTGAAATTCGCCGAAGTGTAATGTTTGTCGCACATATAATGTGTTCACTTTTGCTGCTGTTCTTTTAAAGCGTTGAACATATGTACAGATATATTTTTTTCAACGAATAGAATTAAATATCTCGACGAATTATTTACTCCTTTTCATTTTTCCAGATCTCCTTTTATTTTCCTTTAGTGATGTATATATTTCATTTTGATAAACTCATCGCACTCGAATTTCATTATCCTTTCTGATGAAACTTTTCCGTCTTACTTCAAAACCACGCTTTAAGAAATGCAATAACGCCAACTGTTCATCTGCGATGGTAGAGTTTAAAATAATTCCTCCTTTACCCAGCGTTCCAAACTTCGTCAGCTTCTTCGCTGGATACGAACTGTGTATCTCCATCATACTCGGCGAAATGGAGACGCATGGTTGCTCATCAATTTATTCCCGCTTTTTTTTTTTCATGAACATTTCCCATGCCCGGCTTTCAACTTTCTCACGCACACTTATTTAAAAACGCTAAATGTCAGACCGCACTAAACCAAGATGAGCGTCACTGGGCACTGGAACGTGGCGCCATAGGAGAAAACCAAAGAAAACTGTCGTGCCGTTTCGGGTGGAAATGATTTGTGTTTCGTTCTTTTTCCCCGCACACTTCACATCTTTGTTGCCTGGGGTTTGGGCTAGTTTCTTCGTCGCGTAAAATTTGCGATTCCGAAACCGTAAAACCAAACAGCAGCCAACGCTCGTGTATTGCGCCGAAGGGAGGATTTTTATTGTGGTGGCTTTAACCACGGACGGGAAAAGGGGGGTCGAGAAAATGGGATCCATTTTCCCAAAAAAAAAACATTTCCATCATCGTCGTTCGGTTGACGATTTCGACGGGCGTTTTTTTTTAACATTTCGTTCCTCCATTTTGCAAAAATTGTGAGGCAACATTTCGGTTGTGCTTCCATTTCGATTCGGGTTGAGGTTATGTTTTTTTTTCTTTTTGCTTCTTTGCTTCGTCGGTGGTTGTTCCATTTTAATTGAGTTATAAATTACCGTCATATATTTTTGCTCTGCACCACGATAGGAAGCCGGCATGATCCTGTCTGTCCACGCCAGGTCGGCAGTTTTTAGGTTACTGTTGCTGGGTTTGGGAATGGGAACCAACGAAGAAAGGGGACTGACTTATTCAGTCAACCGAACGTACTCGTCGGGCGCTTGGTGAAGGTTTGTCTTTCTAACCGCTTTGCTGATGTCTAGGGGTTCTTAGAGACTTTGAGTGTGTCTTTGCAATATTATTCGCACCGTCTCGAGGCGGCATTAAACACGCTTGAAGTGATCTAACAAGCTTTAGCTAGCATCTTTATTGTAGCGTGAATGATAGCGCGCTCAGCAAAGAGAAGATCATAGTATAAATGGTGTGAGCATTGTTTAAAGTTATTTTTAGTGCAATACTTGTTTTTTTAGACTCTTGGTTTTTGTTTAGAGAAATCATTTTAAGTTATTTGGTGAATGTTTTGAACTGTAAAAAAAAAAATATTTCAAAACCTGTTTCAAAGATAAATTTATAACAGATTTATATTTGTGCTTCTCTTTAATCATTGATCTATCACACCTTTAAACATTTTTATAGGGGGGAAAATAGTCAGGCGTCACGTATCAAAATAATAAGAAAAAAAATTACATGAAGCCAATCTGTTCTCTGGATTTAATGATATTTTGGGTACTAAAATTGCTCATTCGAACATTATACTTATTTTTGTATGTGTGGCATATTCAATACAAATAAATTAAGACTGTATTTTGTTGGTTAAATTGTGTAGTATATCTGCTAGCATACATGTATCAATAAATTTTAATAAATGATTAAATGAGGGTACATCAAACCACGAAGCAGAATACTGCCAAGAATGCAAAAAACTTAACATATTTAGGTCTTCCTCTCACTCACGCCTTTTGGAATTAAATTACTCAGTAAAAGTGAGGAAGTGTTTTGTTACTCTTTTCAACATACTAAACTTCATATGTAAGCTAATAAAATTTAATTTGATACACTGGTTTAACATAACAGCAAATCAAAAGTATCGAGCAAATGCTTCATGATGATGAAGCCCGGTATCAATTCATGACTGGAATTTGCTCGATTGTTTGACAGAAATTGTCTAAAACTTTAAGCTTTCTAACTTAAACTGTGATAGACCGGTATTAGAGAAACCTTAAGCTACGATTAGATGCAATCGAATACATCGATCTCCCTTTAACGTTTCGTTAGATGAAGTAAACAAAAGATTCATCCGTAAATATTAAGGAATTATTCCTAAAGCCTTATTACCATTTCCTTCCCTTTATCAGCGTTTTTTCAGCTTAGAGCTTCAGCATAATACAAGGTACAATAGAATCATACCCTCAGTACAAGTATTGGCCAAAAAGGATTAATTATTCTCCTTGCATTATTCCTAACCAACACATCTTTTTTTTTTTGGCAACACGCTCACACGCAACCTAACGCCCTTAAGACTTCGAAAAATTCATTATTCGTTTTGCCCGTAAATTGATTGGTTCATTTCGCAAACCTCGCAATTTTCCCACCCACGTTTCGACTTTCAGTTAATCTTTGCACGGTACAGAAAAAAGCTCGAAAAGCATTACCCTTTCCACCATTACACCTTCCGTGCAAAAGGTACTCAAGGCTCCCATTCTCTCTGCACCCTTGGGATAACGCGGCAAGCAAAATGGGGTAGCTTCTTATATTTGCTGTAAATACATTCACGCTTGCTGCTGTTGGTTTTTTTTTCGTTAGGATGGGTTTTCGTTTTCCGTTTCCCATGTTTACTTTCTTCGCCTTTCTGTTTGACGTACAATGCGCCGCCGATTATCGACCGATGATGGATTGCGTATGAATAAATGGGCAGCCTTTCCCGCCAGCGCATAATGTGCGCACCCGAGAGCGATTTGTTAGCGCGTAAGAAGCCATTAATTATCATCAACGCCGAGACTGAGGCGGGAAAAGTTTTTGGCCTTACCGGTTGGTGCGTGATTGGAGATTTTCCTCGCCTCCCAAAATCGATGCAAGTTGGGATAGGGAAACTTTGGGAGGGAACAAAGAAAAAAAAATACTACCGAAGGGCTTGTTGACATGCGTACGGCATAATGAGATGAATGATTATGAATGATAGACTTTAGGGGTCCTTTTGCACACACTCCAAAAAAACGCACAACTCATGCAGCAAATATTGTTGCAGATGGGAGCTGCATTTGGCCGGAAAAAAAGAAGTTTTTCCTTTTTTTTCGTAAAGTTCACAGTTTTTTCCCCAAGTATGAATCTGCTTCTTGCCGTGTGAGAATGGATCGTTTGTGTGAGTTAATGTTTACACAGGAGAAAAGCATATTTACTCAACCAGCCAGCTGACGTTCATGGGTTCCTGACGAGGCAACTTTCTTTTTGTTGCGGATCATGACGTTTTGAATAACAATTCGTTATGATGAGGTGAAATATGTTAAAAGAGTTTTTTTTGGTTATTTATTGTGTATTTTTGCAACGCATTACAGTTCGAACAGTACGTAGATTCGTTAAGGGTTTTCATGCGAAAGTGGAAAACAATTGTTGGAAAAGAGTGAAAGAGTGAAAACAACTCTTTTGTTGCTGCAAATGTAAAATGATTATAATAAAATATTTGCTCAGTGCACATTTTCTGTGTACTACAGTTGGTAACAAAACTATTCGGTCAGTAGTTTTTAAATCAATGAAAAAAAGCAATAAATAATATTTATGTTAAAATTATCCCGACTAGGGGAAAGTGGCGGAAATATTTTTTTCATATACATTTTTTTGTACTGCTGTTTCATGTAGTTTCATGGTTTTGATGACGTATTTTGATAGGCTTCTCACTATAAAAAAAGTGTAATTGTATATGTATGTAATTTAATATGTGTATGTAATATGTATGAAACACATTTTCTCTCAAACACAACGGGCAAACTTTTGAAAACATTTTCCAAAAAAAAACAGTCTTTACCCGGGATACGCGCTTAATGCGCTCCGTAGAAATCCTACTAACTCGAGTTTCCTCGTACCTCAAGTATAGATTGATTCATAGTTTAAACATCTATTCAGGGTTCCAACATGTATGCACACGTAACGGAGAATTAAAATGAGAAATCGAAATAAGCCGGAATTTTATTATAAGCGTGATAATTGTTCTTTAGATTGAAATAATCTCACAGATTCAGGAAATGGTCCTTCGTGTTGACATGGTTGGTGGTACTGTTGACTCAGAGCGAATGATTTTCCGGTTGATAGTTAAAAAGCTTTTTTAGTTTCATAACTTTTTTTTGTTAATAACGGCTTATCAGCGTTGCATATTTTATTTTTTGCTCATGTTACACGAAATGTTTGGTCGCCAGGAAATGTAAACAATCATTTAGTAATAAACTCCTCTTTCTGTCAATTTTCAAAATTCGCGTATCTTCTAATCAGCGTTAGCTGAGGTAAAGGCTTTGGTTTCATTATTTGTGATGCTTTAAAAAACTGTTAGTTAAAGAAGCTGTAAAGTCGTTTCAAATTCACTTAAATTAAATATTTGTATCGCGTTTATTTTAGGGCGGCCCGGTGGTGCATGTGATAAACGGCGCCAGTCCACACGGCCGGACCGGGTTCAAATCCCATCCGGACCGTCCCCCCGTAGCAAGGACTGACTATCCGGCTACGTGGTAAAAATAAGTCT
>CM028105.1:8413793-8429759 GCA_016170015.1 Anopheles longipalpis | reverse complement strand
GAATTGCTTCAAACTAATATTCTGCTGTTAAAATGTAGTTAATTTTGCTTTCTTGAACTTTTGCTTATTTTCACTTGGCCAACACTCTCTGAAAATCGTACCACTTGTACCATTTGTTGAGCCAGCCTACTACGGAATATTAAGCATCGTCCTACCGTAAACCATCGTTTTGAGCATTTGATCGTATCGATTCACATTTCTATAAGTTGAAGTAGGCTTAGATCCTGTTCAACAAACAAAAACCACACCAATCTAGTGAACATGCAGGGTTTGTTGATTGAGCTTTCATATTGGGCAAACTAAAGATTTACAATACTGCCTTAGAAAAACCGGTATGCCAACACTGCAGTAACGCTGCGTTACTGCACGAGTAGAATTTATATAGCGATATCATAAATATATAAAAATTACTGCAATAAATTTATGAAACTCCTTGTCTTTATGCATTTCGGTTACTGGTACAATTGCATTGTTATAGTAATCAATTTTGTTCAGCAAAATGCCCGTCCATTCGATTCCAAATTACTCCAGTTACAGGATATTAATTAAACCGTATCAAGTCCCGCCTTCCCTAGCACGCCACTGCACAAACACGCGCAATCTCGTTTGTGTGCTGGAAATTGAATTGGAATATTTTGATTTGGGTTAACAATTTGCTTCCACTTGAAACACCCGTTTTAGAGCATGCTTGCAAATCGCGTACATACACCAGTCTTACGCATACGGGCCCGTGTACACGGCCAAACACTTAATTACTTCCAACCGGTCTGCACCTCTGGACGGCAGGGTCTGGCAAACACAAGAAGACGAAACAATTATCCCAAAGTCAGCGACGGCACATTTCGTAATCAATGCGCACACCAGCACACCAGGTTCCGGCCCATATCGATCTGTTGCTATCTCACAATTAAGGATTCCCACCACCCGGACGCAAATCGAATTCCCCCGGTCTCACCCGCACTTCTGTCCCGACGGGCAATGCCGGACAAAAGGATAAACAATAAACCGGGATCCTGTGCACCTATCAGCTGACCAGCTGAAATTGGCTGAAAATGCACCGATTGTCGTGTTATTATCTTACTGCACTTAATTAGCTGCAGTATGCAGCACCCCGTCGATGTCCCCATCGCTATACGCGGGCGGTGGGCGGCTGCAATCCATTCATGTCTCTGTTTTGGCACAAATTGGTAAAGCGACCCACGACCATCAACTACCCGTAACTTGCCAATTAAATTTTAACTCGATTGCCTGCGCCATTGACGATGCCAGCTTCGATCGCACTGCCGGGCGCTCTATCGATTTCCGAACCGTTTGACGTTTTCTCCGGTGTGCAACGGTTCGTATAATGTGTTGTGGCTCTACAATCGAAGTGCGAAACTCAGTGACACGGGATAAAAACAATCAAATCAAAATCCTAAACCTAAAAAACCCCTCCGGTCCATTGCGCAGCCCGAGAAGGAGACGATGCAAAGGACAAAGTGTGGATGCCGAAGACAGGGATAAAGATACCGATGGAAACGTAAAATAGAAACGTTCGCCCGATACGATAGCATTATGGCAATAATTGAATTTGAAATTGAACAAACCACGAACCCTCACTGGATGAGCTGGCCGCAAAATTTTCCCATTCCCTTACGGATTGACGTGTTCTACGCCCTACTACCGGCATGTATTTGTCTGTGTGTGACATTCATTCCAATGAGAAAATTGTTCAGGAAAAACGGATTTTGCTCAACTGATTCTCGGCTGAATCGCAAATCCGTGAATGAGACGCAATAAGACATATCTGCACGGTGGTATGGTTGGTAGTGTGAAGAGAAATCTAGAAAACAGAAAGCTGATCCCTTGTTCGAACCAACCTTCCCCCAGTTTTCCTACCGTTCATACTTAGAAGAGAAAACTGATTCCAATTTCGGATAAATCTTTCTCTGCTCATCTACCACCGCGATGGATGTGGCGGTGGTGGTAGTGGTGTTGTGACAAGGGAAGATCTCACCAAACCAAGTACTTTAAGCTTTCACTGTTTCTAGTGAATGAAAGCTTCCGTTCTCAGCGGCAAAATGTACGCTTGCACAAATGAACACTGCCAGAAGAATCTGATATTTTTCATGGTTCTCTGTACAGGGCATGGCGGAAGCAAAGGTGTTGATTGAGTTTTTAATTGCTTGCAGTACGCGTTCTCTCTGGAACTAGATGGAAGGAAGTACGGCTTAAAACCTTCCGGCAGGCAAGATGGAAGGTGAAGGCTTGCGGTGAAGGTCCTATTCATTCGGATGCGGATTTCGTGGTAGATTAAGTGGCGGTTTTCATGCGAAGAAGTGTTCTTAGAAAGCCAATCGTGCGGTAGAATTAAACTCGGTTGGTTGGTTGAAATATTTGGTTGTCTGGGATTTTTTGTTTGCGTGGAAAAATGCATCTTTTTGTTAATTTATATTAACAGTTTTATTATAGCAGTATAAAAACCCTGTTTTTGGTAAAAAAAACTAAACACTATATAGAAAATAAGATTGTACATCACGTTGATAGCTAAATCAATCTATTCCCTCGAGTCTTACCTTTTTGACTCTTATTAGATCAACTAGCATTATCTCGTCAATTTCGCCGTTCACCTTTTTTTGTTTCATTTCATTCCATAGATTCGTATTTTGCTCACCAACATTATCCATTATCTGTAGCATCAGCACTATCCGGTACTAGAAAGGGAAAATCGGGAAATCGTAGCTTTTAGAGTGTTGCTGCAGCTGTCCAAATACCCAACAGTTTCCACAAACGACCGACCAACGCCGATGCACGGGATGTTCCGTCACATTCCACCAACCACCAGGCGTCTCCATGTGGTATTTGTGCAACAAAAAAAAAGCAAAATCACTCGCCTTTGCCCTCACACACACACACAAAACGCAGACAAGGGCAGATGCGATTTACGCGGTTGGGTTTTGCAGTTCCCTATACCATCGCCTTTCACACCGGGCGGTCTCTTGCTTATGGTTTTGCCGTTTTGAAATAATAGCAACGTAAATAGGTAATAAATCTTGATTAATGATATTGGATTATGTTCACCGAGTAACCCACCACCCCCCACTCTGAACGGTTACAGGCCAGTTCGGGTTGATGGGTAGCTATTTCTGATTACACTGCCGCTATGTTCGTGCCAGTATTTGAGAAGTCAACAACCAGCCATGTTTCGGATAGACGTGGGAGAACGAATGAATGGGACGAAACGAAAAACTGCCAGTCAAGAATGTCCTTTAATCCAGCTTTTTTTTTTGTTTGGCTTTTCCCACTGGTTGAACCGTTGGTTTTCTACCACCCAGAGTGAATCAACTTTGGGTTGCCGCTGGGTAGCTCAAAACCATGCTGGACCTTCTCTATAGACGGATGAATAAAAGTTCCAGAACGTACTGATTAATACACGGTAGTAGAACAAACCCCACTTGTACGTTGGAATGCCATAAGAAGAATTTTCGACTCCTGTTGAGTGGAAAAAAGGAAATGTTTGCATAATACCAGATTCAGACATTTTAAGGCATTTAATACAACGTTGTACTATTCATGGCAGAAAGTTAATGAAAAAACTAACGTTGGGAAATTTTGAATTATATTCTTAAACGTATGAATGTCTGTGAATCTTTATCACGAAGATTCAGAAATTTCTTTAAATTCTTTAACATTCTTTAGCATTTCCACCTCTAAACTTTCTAAACTCTAAACCTCTAAAGTTTATATTTATAGTTTAAATTATTCTCTCTTGATTCATGAAATGCTAGTGATTATTCGTCTTTTTAAAATGTATAATTATTCGAAAATTTGGTTTGGAAGTCCGTCAATTTCTCAAGATTCAACATTCTTCAAAGAATCGGTCTGGAGATCTGTTCATTAATCAAGATACATAATTCTTCGAAGATTTGGACTGGAGATCCGTCAGTTTCTCAAGATTCAAAATTCTTCGAATAATCGATTTGGATGTCCGTCAATTTCTCAAGATTCAAATTTTATTGAAGATTCGATCTGGATGTCCGTCAATTTCTCAAGATTCAATATTCTTCGAAGAATCGGTCTGGAGATCTGTCCATTAATCAAGATACATAATTCTTCGAAGATTTGGACTGGAGATCCGTCAATTTCTCAAGATTCAAAATTCTTCGAAAAATCGATATGGATGTCCCTCAATTTCTCAAGATTCAAATTTCATTGAAGATTCGATCTGGATGTCCGTCAATAGCTCAAGATAAATAATTCTTCGAAGATTCGGTCTGGAGATCCGACATTTGCTCAATATTCATAATTCTTGAAAGAATCGGACTGGAGATTCGACAATTCCTCAAGATTAATTATTCTGTAGAAATTCAATACACTTTAATTTTTTTTATAAAATATGTAAAAAGCTGTTAATAAAAATGTTATGGTAGAATATATTTTTTGATTAAGGAAATGGCATCAGTGAATACACTTTTTTATCATCAAAATAGTCCCTTTATTTCGATTGGTTGAAGAAACTCTTGTGAAATATCTATCAAAATTTGCATTTGCTTCAGTTTTATCGTCCTTGAACTCACGGTCACGTATCTTCATATCCAACCCAGTGAATTCTTTACGGAACAGCACAGTTTTCTCGTCCATCGTTCCCGGAGGTCCCATGAATCAACCACTAACGATCGCTTCCGCCCCACAGGCTTAATGCAATGTGGAGCTACTATCCATTGCTGTGTGATAATCACCCAGTTCCCCCGTGGGTGCACCAACATTGAGGTGCGATTCCATCGTCACGATAGGCACATCGCACGCGTCGCAAGTATGTCATCCACACGAGCGTCACCGTTCGCACAATTCGTGGTGTGCTGCGAGTCTCCCCATATAGCCCGTTCACCAGCTGCATACGATGAATTGTGTGGTCCAACGAATGATCTAGCGATTGGATTTGCGAAGAGCTGGTCAGCGTCGGTACATTGCAGCAACGTTCCCGGATAGCCTTCGGGCGGTGAAACAAAGCTTCGCCTGTGCGATGGATTAGATTTTTCCGTCCATCTGCCGAATGTGTGCTGGTTTCAAGGTTTTAATTTCTTTCCATCGTTGTACCACTAACTGTTCTATCGTACAGATAGACAAAAACGCACAACCCGCACTAATCACACCATGAATTATGTGCGGCCCGGTATCCGGATCAGCCGTAACTGATGGTGTGGAAGCAATGACGCTGGGATGTTGAATGCCACATCCCAACACAGGTGATAGCAATGGCGAATGACGAAGGGTTGCAATTTATCGCCCCCGAGTAATCATTTGTCAGTTCGCTTATGAGGTTTAACAAGGCTACTGATAAAATTTAAGCAAAATTTAGCTGATTCTAGCAACCGTTATAAGTTAAGAGAGATATTTTTATTTTGAAAATTACAATAATAAAATAAACATTCTTATTTTTGCTTTGGTTGGAACTTTTGAAAAATTGCTCCGAATTCTGTCATCATCATTATCTCTAATTTTCTCTAATAAATTTTATTGTCATTAATATCATATTTTGGGGCGGCCCGGTGGTGCATGTGAAAAACGGCGCCTGTCCACACGGCCGGACCGGGTTCAAATCCCATCCGGACCGTCCCCCCGTAGCATAGACTGACTATCCTGCTACGTGGTAAAATAAGTCTTGATACGGCCAGGCCGTTCTAACCGAGCAAAAAAAAAAAAATAATATCATATTTTTTTATAAAGGATCTTCATGTTGATCTACTTGCTGAACTTTTTTCTTGATAAATAGTTTTTTTCCAAGATTTTTTATTCATGATATTTAATTTATATACGTTTTTATTTGAGCTTGATGTTTTTTGGGTTTTCTTTATTGTTTGATTTGATATGTTAAATCAAAACCTGATAAAATATACGTGCGCTACAAAGAAATTTAAATAAAAGCGCTAGAGGCAATAGACATTTATAATTACTTTATCTCGTAACAGAACAGTTCATTGACACGTTCGTAATGCTAAATTTATTTTTCAATTAATTTATCTCTATTTTAATGAATTAATCTCAACAACAATGAGGATGCTTTAAAATAATGTTTTCATACTCTCAGATTCTTTTCAAACACATGTTCTTGAATGAACCGCTTACAGCACACAAAAATCCCAAAGAAAAAGCAAAGGATTTAGTTAGACGAACGTAACCCCTGTGCGGAAAAAAAGGATATCCCAATGAAACATACTACCAACACACACTCAGCACACCGAAATGAGTTTCACACTTCAACCCGTGTGGTGTGCCACCCACACACCATCGTAAGCGGATAATTCCATCTTAATTGCATCTTCCACAACCCACTGCTACTGTGTGTAGAACATTATGGGTACGTTGGTTTCGGTTTGGAGACAACAGTTCGCATCCTTCCGACAGCACGGGGAAGGAAATCCGACACATCTCAAAAACCGGCTAGAAAAGTGCAACCTTTCCAGTACTCGATCTTCCTGTGCTGGTAAAGTGCACATGCATTTCTATGCATGCCATGCCGTAATCGAAATAACACGATGTCATGTAATCTTATTATCTGGGGGTTGTTTTTGCATTGCATAAAAATGGATTTCTTATTGACACAGAATGAATAGATGTTGTTCGTTAGTAAACGGTTCAAAGAGACGTCGATAATGCGAAGGTAGCTTTTGGACAAAAAAAGTATTTTTTTAGTTTTTACTAAAAAGTTTTTACTTTTTTTAATTTATTTACCTTATTAGTTATCCGACGAGTTTTGCGTACATAACACAAAACAATTAAAATTCTTAAACCGAAGAGTTCTGCACTGGAACGAATAGTGAGTTGAAAAACTTGCAAAAATCGTCAAAAGAGCTGTGTAGTGTAAAACACTGATTTTCACAAAATGTATATTTACGTAAATTTTTACGAAAAGACTTAAACCGTGTATTCTTCGTTTCTTTGTCGATTCTTCGATTTCTTCGATTTTGAAGTGAACTCTTTATTTCATAAACCTTTCGAACCCGTTGACTCTCAACCCGTTTACGTCACACGCTCGACGAGTTGAGCTATAGATTTAGTTTGGTTTGGTTTAGTTTGATACAAGTTTGGTTCAATGAAGGTATTTAAGCCCAAATATTTAGTTGTTTTTTTTCTCAAAAATACAAGAAATCTTAAATTAAAAAACTATAAAAAAGAACTAAATTTACCCCAAATCACAACCGAGTATGCCCGGGATAAGGTAAATTACGAGGAAATGTCTTGTTGTAACCTATTACCTATAAGGAAATGACTATTGTAACCATCCGCACAAGCGGCGCTTGTAGTACGGCAAAAGGCGCAAATAAAAAAAAAAAAAAAAAAAAAAAATAAAGAACAAACTTTAAGTGAAATCGCTCCATCAACAATACTTTATTCTGTACACACCTGTAATTTCTTCAAATTTACCCAAGTAGCATATAAAAATTTTGGTGCCCTTTATATCAGTCACATTTCCCGCTGCACAATACAAATTAAACTTCACTCGCGACAAATTAATTCGCGTGCTCTCGCATCAAACCCAACGGCATTTGTTTCCGTCAAGCAGAAACGTCGTGACATTTGAAAGCATCCGCGTGACCTTACTCATTCTTTTTCTGAGATTTTCTCACAATTCCACGGTGAAGCCGATTCCCAGCTAAGAGACCAAACGGCGACTGATTGCATTAATTGGCCCGATTCCCTTCCGGTCGACGGGACGGTCAACATTGATTTTCCTTCCTCTTTACTGACATACAACTCTTTCTACGTTTCATTCATTTGCTCCACCCAACCACTACCAGGGACAGGGAACTCAGATGGCATAATTCTCACCAGTCCCAACGGTGTTTTGTGCCGCGATCGTTCCGTTCACATTTTAGTAAAAATAATTTTCCACCATTATCGTGTACTACCGTGCTAACTTTTTTTTTTAATTTTTGCTTGTTGCGCTTCATTCCAGGTGACCGGTGTTGTCGGACGGGCGGAAACACTCTCGTCGGTGTTTTTCCTGGCAGCGTTCATTTTCTACACCAAGGCGACCAGGCGGAAAAAATCCACAGGTACATATTGCATCGGAAAGCTTGTCGCAAGTGACAGCACCTTTTTCCCTTCTCTCTCTCTCGTTCTATCTCTCTCTCTCCCTCTCGTTCACTCTCCCTTTCTTAGCACCTTCATAAAAAGGGTGTAATGTTGCACAAACAAGTGTAATCACCTTCGAGGATAACAAGAGTGATAGAAACGGGAGTGGAAAATGGTAGCAAAATAACGAACGAACGGTTCAGATTGTACAACCCGATGTTATGTTGGGAGAGGTGTCTGATTTTTTTTTTGCACAACCACTAGGTTGCAACTGATGAATGGTTGTTGCTTTGTGATCTGAACCAACTACAAAAAAGCTATTCTACTAACAATGTGTTTTCCAACAGAATGGTTACAAAACAGTGATGAAATCAGACATAGATGAAAAAAAAACTTAACATAATCGTGAATAGGACATGATAATAGAAACACATGATTAAATACTGTTCATTATCCATTTTTTATCATATTACGGAAGTTGTTATACACAGAATTTTTAAAATTGTCAACTTGTTTGCTACATCTTAAAATTGATATAAAGTTGTTAATAAATTTTCCATTTGATCTCATTCCCTAAACGAAGCCACAGATGTCACTCGGGTGGATTGTAATATACCCTGTTGCAGCTATAATACTGCTTCAATCACACAATCGACATAAAGGACATGTTAAAGAAGAAAAAAAAGTCGAATAATCTAATAATCCTTGTTTATAAATAGACCCTTGATGACGAATTATGGAAAACGCCGAACAAACCAGCCAGCCCATTTGGCCTATGTTTCCAATTAGTGAATAAAACATGCCAGCTGCCAAAATTAAATCACTGATAGCTTTTTATGTATTTTCCATCACCCATATTTGTCATAACATGGCTCGCTATGGCTCGCTACAAATGCACCAATGCAATTCACAGCGTGCATGGCATAAAACCGCCCGTACACAGCAGCAGAGGGACGTCATCCGTGTGTCAAGGATCCATTCAAAATGGCACCTAATATGTGAAATCAATCAATTTAGAATTTTGCCCTGTTGTGCTGTCGCTGCTGTTGCTGCACACTATCATGCTTGATCCAATTTCGTACCCGATCCTCCTTACCCTTTGCATCCCTATCGGTAACATCCCGTTCTGAAACGGTTCTTTCCGTCCAATTGGTGGGTACATGCACATGTCCGGGACACATGCACATTATGCAACTGTCCGCTTACCACCAATTCGAGCAATTTGCTGATTTTACAAGAGCCCCGGCACACAGCACAAAATGTGATTAATTATTGAAAATCCGCTCCCTAATGATTTGCTATTCATCGGCTAAAATTCATGGTATGCTCGTTTTGCCGTGTTTCGGGAGTGCGCCCCTGAGTTGTGCTTCGGATGCACCTGTTTGACTTTCGGTGTTTCGGTGGAATCGAGAGCAGAAGAGAAAAAGAGAAAAAAAGCTGATTGCACACCATTAGCTTTCCCAATCGAATGTTTCAAAGTCGTAAGTGAATTTATCTGTCGTAGTTGGGTGTATTTAACGCTCATTTATTGATACAACAGCGAATAACACGAGCTTTTACAAGTCAAATTGAACTTATATTCTAGTGACGGGAAAGATCGCAAATGGAATGAGATTATTCATATCATTGTTGCATTATGTACCTAAATTTGCGTTACTAAATACAGTCGGAATTCAATACTTGGGATATGATAATTCCTTATCATTTTTTAGTGAGTTTTCAACTCGACAGTAGGGTTGTTTGACAGATGTCAGAACTGTCAATTTGAATTAAAAAAAATAAGAAGAAAATCTTGCTAATGAATAGCATTCGAGCAGAAAACTAGCATTTCTGGCAACCAATTAGCATTATCTGAGAAACTACCCTTTGGCAACACTGGCTGTGTCGTAACAAGCTTCGACGTAAATCCTCTTACAAATTTTTTTTTTTAATTTATTGATAAAATATGATTTTTCCATTTACAGTCCACGTAAAAACCATTAAGCACTGAACTACTATCCTACAGAACACATTGAACACTGATCAGAAACTAATAGATATACAAACTGACATGCTGTCAAAAGATGCGTTATATCCAACAGTGAATACGAACAGTGAATATTTTTTTCTACTATATAAAAGTTTATTTTTCTAAAAAATTTCCGATTGTGAAAAGATTGCAACCAAGATAATTGTGGTTCGACCGTTTGGTTATTAGTAAAGAATAAGGAGCAATACGGTAAAATAAAGATACAAATTACAAAAAACGATCTAGCAGAGATCGTATCGTCTAGTAGCACCTAAACAAAGAAAAGAATACACAACATAAACATTCGAGCAGAGATCGTATCATCTAAGAGCATTTTTTAGTTACTATAAAAAAAATACGGTAGGAATCTTAGCTTCACACACTGGTACAAACATAAAACACAACAATAGGCAAATTGATAGGCTAGCAATTTATATCGTAATGTGTGTAAGACTTTTCAATGAAAATGCATATTGTCAAAGAACACTTAATACAGTGCAAAATCACGACATTAAAAATTAAACACCTACAAAGTAGAACGATTTATTGTTCTTAATCGCTGCTTTATAAAATGCTCCTTTTTTGTATAAAATATTATGTTTACCTCTGCGGAAAAAACATCTCATTTCAAATGACAGTCGTTATCGTGACACTAAGAACGATAGGCCAATCGGGTTTTTATCAAACGAAAATAGAAAGTAAAGCGTAACAGGGGCTTACATTGTGATTAAAATGTAAACCTGTTCATCAATCGCCTTCCTTCGTTCTTATGGAGGGCCACTGAAAACAATAAGGGTACACTTTGGCCGTCCACCAGCAGCACCTCGGATCAAACCTCTGCTCTTCGTTTTTTTTTTTCGTTTCGATAAAAATGACCGTCATTTGCAATTTTGTGGAGAAAACCCCTTTTTTACACGGCTGTGTGTTCACGTTGGTGCAAAATTCGTAACTCTAGCATGGCCTTTCAGTTGCCTTCCATTGGCTTAACAGCATGCGTGGCATTGATGTAAGGCTTCCCTGAGCCTTTGGCTCAGCCCCTTTGACGTACGAAACTTCCACCCACAATGGATTCGATTTATTTTCGAAATTGCGGCGCGAAAAACTAACTACCTTGCCAGCCTGGCAGTCTGGTTCCCTTTTTTGCCAGTAAGAAGGAGTCCACTTCCCGGTGTGAACTCTCTGGTTTGTAGCTGGTGGGAAAATGTTAAAATTCCTTTCACACCGATGAAATTACAACATTTATCAAGTAAATTACTTGACTTTTTTTGTGTTCGTGGGATCAGTACGGTCTGGCGCGCGTTGGTTCTGGTTTGAAGGTTAGGGTTTTGCGGTATCGTCAAGCGGGAATCAGTTTGCCCGAACCGTTACTCCAACCCGGTGGGAAGGTAAAAAAAATGTCTGGCCTGGGTGAGAAATGCAACAAAACTGCACAAGAAAAGAAATCGTACCATTTGGCACCGGTTGCAATAAGTGGGGTCCGAAAAGTTTAGCACCCAAAATTGAAAGAACATTTGGCACGGTTTTTTCTTTCTTTCCTTTTCCGCCAATGAAAGGTTTGTAGGTTTTCACAGCCCTTGCGTTTAGTTGCGGGGAAATAGTTTCCACTCCGTTGCGATGCACACAAACCATCATGGATGCAGTAAACTTTTGCCTTTTTTGGAACAATGTAACGCTCGGTGGGTGCAGTAACACTGAACGTGCTTGTGCACTGTGTACGGAGAATAAATCATGGTAGAGTTTGGTGGCTGTATGGAAAGGATGAATTTATGTGGGAATTATTTGCAAACTTAAGCATCGACGGTTTCAGGAAAAGCGTTCTTTTTTTCTCATGAAAAGTTTTTTCATAAAACTAGAAAGAAAATGGAAGAATATTTTCTGATTTAGCTAATTTGAATTTCTTCCGTATATGAAGATGCAATTTTTAACAATCATGCGATCATTTTTCACAACTTTCGACGTAGATTATCACAGCAAGACTGCTTTGTATGGCAATGGAGCACTTCCTCTAACATTTAAAAAAACTGGTGTAATCGTGACCGACGCTCGCTCGATGACGAATTTTGTGAAAGTCGTTCAAATACGGTCATTGTGCCTAAAAACATTGATGTCGTGCATGAATTAATTATCCAATATTGTCATGTTACATACTGTAAGAGAGAGGAATTCTTGGGGACCTGTCCGTAAAAAAAGTTTTGTTGTCGTTGGATCCCGCAAAATTCAATAATCGCTCAAAGTAAGACTCTTATCCATTGGTGCGAGGAAATATTTAAAAAAACGATCACGGTGCTTCAAAAGACCTTGACCTAAGATCGTCAGAGGTGACGAAACATTGACCTATACGTATTAGCCGAAACAAAAGAAGCAGAAAAAGCACTTTGAAGCAAATAGTCGCCTATTTCTTCAGCAAAACTGATTATGTGCCGATTGTTCCATTTGAACAACATAGGCCGGTCAATCCTGAATGGTATACCATATTTTGTTTGCCTAAAGTCTTAAGTGAAATTCGAAAAAGGAACAAAAAAAGATGAATAATTCTTAAGCATGGCAATGCGACTCTTGGTCGGCCAAAACATCGAATTGACGAATCATCCGCCACGTAGCCCTGACTTGACACCCAATGACTTCTTTATGTTCACGACAGTGATGAGCAAAACGTTGTTTTGGTCGATTCCGGAGCGCTCCAAATTTTCAGGAATCAATTCCGAATAGTAGTTTCAGAATTGAACCCGAAATCGGTTCCGGAATCGAATCCGTAGTTCCGATTCTGAGTGCCAGCGACTAATGGATATGACGGTTAATCAATTTTGAAACAGTTTAAGACAATTGTATTGGCGATTCCTAGATTATGTTTATGCATTGTACTTTTCATTATTATGTAGGCAAATTATATCAGATAACGTCAAAGCTAGTACATCCACTTTAGTAATTGCATTGGAAAAAAAATTTATCGGAAAAAGAAACAGTTCTCTGACTCAGAGTTCAGTCAGAGGAACCTGAAACGATTCCGTAAATCCAATCGGAGCCGGGTAGTTCCGATGTCGAGTGCCCATCACTAGTTCACGCTCATCAAGAAAAAAATGCGTTATTCCGTAGAATTTTCGTCGCCGGAAGATCTAATTGAAGCATTGAGGATCCCCTTTTTTTGGGAGCTCAATGTTAGTGGAAAAAGTGCTTCGACAATTGGTTTTAAGTGGAAAATTGGTATGGAAAGGTATATTCATTATACTAGAGAATCATTCTCGAAAAATAATAAAATCATTTCGATATATTCGCATTTTCACTATTAGGCCAGAACTATGTACATCAGCCTACGTAGCGGTAATAAAAGTAACTTAAAATGCTGGAATTACAATTCAAAACGAACTACCTAGTTTTTCAAACTTTCGATGTAATCCCGCTTAAACTAACTGAAATTAAACATTCAATCCTACTGTGTTGGACTTTTCCAATCCTTTCCTTTCAAGCACATTTTCTATTAGCCAATGTTAAATAAATGTCAACTTCACGCTAGTCGTCACAAAAAAGCTCCAAAAGCGCTTGAAACGAACCGGCGGTGGGGGGGAAAATGCGCATTGCACACTTCTTGAAACGACAAACAACTTGAAATATTTGCACAAAAATTAACCTTTCGCATGCAAATCGCAAACCATTGCCTCGTCAGTGAAGTGCATACTTCAACCATTTCCATTTCTTTCCTTCTAACGATTGCTGTGGCATATCAACATACTCCTGTTTCGTATGGAATCGGGACGACTGCACATAAACACGATCCTTGAATGTAAACCATTTCAATTGGAAAAAAGGAAAAGTTTAGAAAATGAAAAACGGTCTCGAAAATCACGTTTGTACTATTAGCACGAACCAACCATCGGGAAGTAGTTTAAGCATTCGTACATCATTCGAACCGAGATTTGGTGTGAAACATCAAACCTTTGCTTTCCAAGCGAAAATGGGAATTACTTTCTGTTTTTTTTCTGATTTCTTCCCCATAGCAGAAGTAATTTGATTCAATAACGTAAATTTCAAAAAATAAAAGTCAAAACGATTTGATGAATTTATATGCATTTTTATAAATAAAATTAATCATACTACGCTATGGAACAACCGCCAGGTGTTTGAGCACCAAAATTCAAATTTTTTTGCAACACAAAATACGAAAATTTTCAACAACCCTTAATGGGTTCACGAAAACACTGATGCAGATTTCAAGTTTTCGCTGAAATAAACTTTCATTTTTAGCGCTAACTTTCTCCACCATCTTGCAATGGGTGCTTGGCGTAAGCTTAAGTGAAAAAAAACCGAACCACTTCACAGAATGCATCGAATGCAAAACGTTGCAGTTGACTTTGAGCTCCTGGAGGCTACCCGGTTACTGCATCCGGTTGCATCATTAAGAGCTGCAGCAATGCGAAGCTGCTCAGTTCCTGTTTCCGGCTGAAGGTGGTTGAAGTATGTTTTTTTTTCTTTTCTTTGCTTTCCTTATTTTGCATCCCCCATCTTTACCGTCAGCAACGTTCCCGAGATTCTAAACTTTTGCGGCAAAGAAAGCTCTCATTACAAGCGAACGTCGATGCAGCAAACCGAACAAGCAACGCGAGGTGTTGGTCCGCAATGGTGTTAGTGGGTAAAACATTAAAGCTTCAGCTGATTGTTCCGGGCGATTCCGGTGCAACTGGAGTTGCAGTACGACGTGGAAATGCAGTTTGCCTTCACGGCAACAAACAAAAAACGACACAGCCTTCTTAACGGGGCAACACCATCATTTCAACACGAACAACTTGCACCATCGTTGCTAACGGAGCATCTCCGCTTATGGGAAGGCGTTCTTGAAGTCAAGCAAATAGAAGAAGAAAAAAAACCTTCCGTCGCAATGTATCGATTCCCGTACTGAGGATTGCTAAGCATACGCGTCGCTCGGTGGAGGTTTTGGCACGCCTCGCTTTTCTTCACGGTTCACTCTTTAAGCTTACTGAGTTACTTTGTAAGCAAACGGGGAAGTACCCGTAGGGCGTGATTTATTTACGACAAGCTTTCGGAATAGTGAATTTCTTTCAGCAATAAAATGCTTGCAATACGGTTGTGCACACCCTAGAGAGTAAGAGATAGAGGAAGTAAGCGTGTGGAGGGTGGGCACTTATGGATGAGTAATTGAATATTCGCTTTTGCCAACATCATTCAGGAAATGAATGAAAAAACAGAATCTCTGTAGTTAGATACAAAGGGGAAATTCTAATACATATGTAAGATTGAAAGATTTGGTTCAATTTTTTTTAATCAAATCGACACTTCTATGCATTTACTGCATTGAGAAATGGAGTAGTTGGGACTTTCAGAAAATTACTTTTACAATGACCTAACTTTTTTGAAGTTAATTAATATTTTTGAATTGAAAGGAATCTTTGAACCGACCGACGCTGTTTCTTAATTTATTTTTTTCTTTTTTCAAATAAAATGAATCATTAAAGAATCAACAAAGATCGTTATAGATTTATGAATCCATGGCGATTTATGAATTATTCAAGAATAATTGTGCAATACACGATATTCCACGCATAAACTTCGTTGATAACAAATTCAAGTGTCTTTTGAGAACCAACTCTTCACTGAAGGTTCATATGAGTCAATCTGATCGAAAGATTAATATAAATGACTCTTCTCGAAAGATTCATATGAATCAATCTTCATGAACGATTCATAAGAATCGAATTTCATATGAATGATCTTGCACTGAAAATTCATATGAATGATCCTTCTCGAAAAAATCATATAAATGACTCTTCTCGAAAGATTCATAGGAATGAGCCTTCATTGAAGATTCATATGAATGGCCCTTCTCGAAAAAATCATATAAATGACTCTTCTCGAAAGATTCATATGAATCAATCTTCACGAACGATTCATAT
>CM028105.1:8391416-8413762 GCA_016170015.1 Anopheles longipalpis | reverse complement strand
TACTGACCACCGATGCCGGTCGCAGTACAGTTTAACTCCATTGCTCCATTTTTGTAATTAGCAGACATTATAATTGGGTCATTATATTTGTCCGTACTTTAATTAGTGCTCATCAAATAGACGCGAATAATCACACAGCAGCAGCAGCAGTGTGGAAAAAATGGCGCAATAGAAAGAGTTTGAGTTAAAACACTCTGCGAAGGGTTTTTTTTTTGGTTTCATTTCCTTTTGACATCCTTCGGAAAGTAGAAAAGGGTTCATTCTTTGTTGAAAAGCTTCACTTTTTTGCGGATGTTTTTTTTTCTGTATTGCAATTGCATGTTTTTTCTTCGTGAAGAACAGCAAAAAAAATCACTTACAAATCACATAAAACAAACAGTAAGCTATCGTGCTAGGAAAAAAGAGTTATTAATCATGAATTGTGATATAGTTCTTTACACCTTATAATAAAAGCAAGTGTAAATTAATACACTTTTTACTACAGTCGAATGCCATTTATCCGTGTCCTTCGTTAAATCCACTTATACTAGAAAAGCGAACAACACGAATAACCGGTAAATTTGCTTTTTAAGATTTATTGGGTAATATTTAAAATTTTTTTAGGTAACGTTACAAATTTGTTTTTTTTTTTGTTTTGTTTTTTTATTAATCATACATTTGTTTTTTTTGTTTCGAAAAAATATAACTTTTATAAGAATTATGACCACATTTTGCCTTTGATAATTATTGCCTTCACTGTATACCGATATCGAGTTTCAATTTTAATATGCAAAATTTAAAATGATATTTAGAAGCAGCACAATATTCAATGGAAATGACGTCCTAGTGTATTTCATTTTAATTAAATCCTTCCTAATACGCTCTAATAAGTACAATGTACCAGGCGCCTCCATTGCAACGCCAGCGATGCATCATTTGTGTGCTATACTAGTTTAAAAGCTATTCTACTTTTTTTTAAGCATTTTAAACCCGCCGGTTGAACTTACATAAAAGCGTTTGCAGAAAGCACTTGAAAATATGTTATGCTGTTGTACGACAGGAAATTCCGCACCGTTTATTACGACTGCTTGTAAAGATATCGTGTCACAAGATTCAGCTCAATCTAGCTGCAGAAGTAGTAGAAACGATAACGAAGCATAAACAAATGCACAAATAAACAATTCCACTCTCTAGCCCCTTGTGGAAGCCTTTTTGCCCTAAAGGGCGTCCGTGACACAATCGTTACTGCAATACTTAATCCTTTCGTATCGCTTCGCATCCTTACAGTTCCTTTTGGGGGTGACTGTGTACCGCTTTGAAGCGTTTAAATCATACTCTTCGTGTCATGTAACACCGGACGTTGGACTGTTTTTCCCGCAGCAAAACAAATGGGTCCTTACATGTGTGTCTGGTATCGTGGCACATTAATCATGAACATGGGTGAGAAATGGAAGACCGGACCATGAGAAGTGTCTACAAAGACGATGGATAATTCAAAGCCAAAGCTGTCCTGTAAACTGAAAGCTTAAGAAACGTACGGTAGAAGAATAGATGATATTTAGCTTAGGGATTGAAATTGAAAATCCATGGCTTGTACAGTTTTACAATCAATGAGAGTTTGCAAAAAATTATGTTTGTTTGTTTTTATCAAAATAAAAACAAAATATTTACGTACAAGCTGCTAACGAAACAATCAGAACTACCTCGCCATTGTTTATTATTGGAAGCTTTAGTCAATTTTCAGCATCCCCTCAAGGCTCGTCAGATCCACCAGCGTCCAATCACAACACACGATGGAATTACACCGTTGTTAAAACACTCGAACACGACTGTTCCTCCATCAGATGGCAATATATTATACAGTTGTGTGAAGTATCGCGTCCCCATTGAGTTGGTTTATTTATTTTCCCACACAGTAAACTTTCCAGGAATCCTTCACACAATTCGTATCGTTTCGGGTATGTTTATTATTCTCTGTAAATTCTCAGATATTGTTCCATTGCAGTGGCTGTGCAATGAAAATTCAGTACGCTGCTGTGTGGCAGATTGAATTGGCATCCTGCATTTCTGAATGTTGTCGTTCCACGGTTATCCAACAAACACCGCGAATTGCGCCGACCGCTTTGTACTTCATGGTCGTTACTTGTTCGATCAACGTGTTGAAGGGAAATTTTCGGCGATGATTATTTATCAAAAATCCATTGTGAACATTTTGTTGGCGGTTCAAGCAGGAGGAAATGATGGTTCGGTTGCTGTTAATAACGACCACATAGTGGCAGATTGAGAGAATGAATAATTCAATCGCAATTTGTTCGTAATGTGTGATGAAATATTTCCGACAGCGGGGAATGATCGGAACGTTCGTTATAAGCGTTGGCGACTGGTGCTTCAACGTTAAATTTGTGCTGCAACGTGAGTTTTTGAAACTGGATCTAATAAATGATTAATTCGTATGATGAGCTGGAAGATAAACATATCGTTAAGTAATCAGCTTATTTATCAATTAAACTAATGGTTGTCAATCCAGTTGCGGAAGTGTAATTTAAATTTGGAAATAGCACAGATTTTGATAGAGTTCTGCAAACCCATTGGATGATATTGAAACATACAGTTCGACACCCTGAAATAGTAGCTAACCGCAAACAGAAGTATCAAACCTCAAGACTACGAGCGTTGAGGATTTCATCAGAACTCAAAATCATTCACACTCTCACAAGTGATTTTAAGTGATTTGACGCCTAATATCAATTCACCGTGTAAGCTTGAGTAAATTGAAATGAATATGAGGTTTAATTCTTGAGTATTCTTGTGCCACCACCAAACGAGAAAAGTGTTGCTTACATTCTGCATCGCTGAAGTGTTGATGCTTCAATAAAATGTTTAATACATTGTTGACACATGTTGAGACTTCACCTGATGAAAAACAGAAACATCATGGCAGCCGTAGCAGTTATAAAGACAAAAAAATTGTAGAACACCTCGAAGGGCAACGAATATTTTCAATTGGCTACACTTTTGAAGGTACGTAGTGACTACGGATGTCTCAACGCCAACGACTTAACACCTCATAAAATATTGCTCAAATAGAATTTAGAATACACTACAATTCACATGGTGGTTCTGTGATTTTCTCAGAAGTTCGTTTCTGTGAAGAAAAACGGCTCAAGGTTTTGCCGGGCTCCTATCGGAAAAAGAAGCCACAAATTTCATTCTTATTTATCAGGTTTTCTCACTGCCATTTTGTCGACTTTTGTCACAATGTTCTATCTGGGACTCTTGCATGACGACTCCCTACTTGCTATAAATTTTGGTTCTATAAAATTCTGTCATTATCACGCATACAACGACGCATTGTTATTTACAATACTATTTGAAGGTTTCGTTACCTCTTTCTCGAAACATGCGTATTTAATGAGAAATATTCTTGATAGGAAATACGCAATAATTTATTACAAAGCAAAATGTTCCAAAACAAAAGGAATAATGGATTTGGTCGATAAAAGAAGTTCAGGAAAAAATACATTTAAAACATCGATTATCCGCGGGCGGATTAACCGTGCACCGAAAATTTACAGCCGTTGACTGATGTCAGAATGGTTAAAATGATTTGTTGTGTTAAACGTTATATTTGAAATGTTTATATTTTACGTTCTTAACAAAAGTTTAACTGTCAAAACTTTAACTTAACCATCATTTTTGACATCAAAACTACCACCATCACACAGAGTTATTTTATTATTGGATAACGCTCCGTCACATCCAACGGATTCAGTTTTGAACACAGATGACATGTTTTTGACCAAATTTCGCCAAATCGCCAAATGTAACCAAATGTAAATAAATTTACATAAATGACTGTACCGGTCCAGTATCTTAAATATGTTTCTGGAACAGGACGAATAACTGTTGGATTTTTGGAAAAAACTGTGTTAGATGCTTTATAAGCTTTATCTACCGCGTGGAATAACGGTATCGATGTTGGAAACGGAAGAAGATGGGGAAAATGATACTGTTTCTCAGCATATATGTATATGGCAATTAAAATGAGATTACTTTAATAATAATAACTTTTAGAATAAACCTAAACTTTAAACATACAGTTAACAGTGATTATCCTGTTTAAATAGTTGAAATTTTCCCTATAAAAATTATTAAATAACAAATTAAACGTATGTTTCTTTTCAAACCGTCTATATTATAAACGTATAAGTGACATGACTTACAAGTGATTATTAACCATGGAAATCGATTAACCGGCATCAGTCCGGTCCCGACCACCCAAGATAATCGACGTTCTACTATTTAAAAAAAAATTCTTTTACACACATAAATATTATGCAGAAAATTGAAAAGGGACACATTTAAATTGTATTTGCTTTATACATTAATAAAGCAGAGCAAGAATTCCATTATTGTTTTAGCAGTCAAGGCTAAAGGATAAAATCAACTTGAAATTCCAATCCAAGAATAAACTTAACAGTGTAAACATTTAAAGTAATGTGAAATAAAACTAAGACATAAGCGAAGACGCCCAAAGACGATGACGAATGACCTGCAGCATGCGTATTACTTAACCCCGATGCTGCTAGTTATAAACCATACGGCCATATAGGAACTATAAACACATTCCCATTGACAGGCAGTGGTGCAACAACAACATACAACCGTATGTAGCTTGTATACGTAAGAAAGCAGACACAGTAGATTAATGTGCAAACATGCTGTCATGCTTTTGGCCGTAGCGGATGAGATGAAAAATGGGTGGATGGATATTTCATTTAATTAAATACCTGCCAGGCAACACTACCTCCGACGCAGTAATAGTCGAGACGGTTGTCTATTAGAGAATCACTCAGTCTCACCTCGTTCGTTAGTGTTTCTGGACACATTGTGTGTGTGTATTTGCTCCGGAAAATGTTACCAGTATTGTGCCGGATAACGCCCTCTACTGTGATAAACACATTTCTTCCCAGAAGTTTTTGATCCTGAAACAAAGGGTTTAGTGCTGCAAGGCAGATGAGCTTACTCATGGACTCAGCAACCTTCCCAATGTTGTCAACCAAAAGGCGAATGCTACGTTGTCTTTCGCTTCTCGGTATCCAAGTGCGGATGTTTTGCAAATAAAGCTCGTTCATTGTTGTTGCTTGCTGAAGGGATAAGACAATCTGTCTGATAGTATGGGTAAAATAACAAAATTCATTCAATAGCGGTTCGTGGAATCGCGCAATTTAACCAACTCAACGTAAATGTAAACCGTACAAATTGATAGTAAATGAACCAGTAAAGAATGACGTTGCCTTGATGGTTAAGATATTCCTCTCCACAATTGAACACATATGAATATATTTGCTACTTATACATATACTTATACGTAATAGCTAGTACCAGATGGATAGTTGTTTCAAGCCATTATAGCATTATAGCATATTATACCATTATTCTAGTCTACGCAAAATTATGCTTCAGAAGAGCAAATTTATTCATTGTACACCTTTTTTTCTCTGTTCTTTTCGTCAGGTTGGCGCTTCCTTTGCCTTTCCATGCTGTTCGTCGCGACCGCCATGCTGTGCAAGGAGCAGGGCATCACCATAACGGGCGTATGTGCAATCTACGAAATCTTCGTCGCCCAAAAGGTACGTACAAGTTTGACCGAAGGACACATACTTTCTTCAAAACCCACCGCCTCGCATCGGCAAAACCACTCTACAAACTTCTCGCACTCCAGCGCGATCTAGAAATAGTTTACTCGCCACATTCTGACCCCGAATATTTTAGATCAAGCTTAAAAAAGCTTCTTTGAAAGGAAAGTAAATGCTTGAATGAAGTGTTTCGGGAAAAATTGCTTACCATTTTTCTATTTCTATGGTTCAAAGAACTTGTTTAGATTCGGTTTAAAAAAAAATGAAAACCAATTCTACGTATTTTATTTTAGAATATATTTGCTTTTTTTTTAAACAACGTTAGAAAATTCCATAAACTCATCTCATATGCGAACGGTTATCAGATGATGATTTCGCACGATCTTCTCGCCCGTTTTGTTCGCTTCATGCTCCGTTCGATTACATTCTTCTGATTCCAGTACCACACCGGTAGAATCAACAATAACGGAACAATTTCAACAATTTGGGTCAATTTTCCGCGTACATAATCTCACCGCCGCCACGCCATAAAGGCATTGACCGAATTTGAACCGTGCACCCACACACACACACACATCCACGGATCATATGGTGAAAAAATAGAAAAATATTTTCATTTCCCCAGCCCTATGATATGATGCCGAAATAGGAAATTGTGATGTTATTTTTTTCCATATCGTCTTTTTTTTAACCTACGTGTGGTTAAGTTACCTTTTCCCAGTTCCGAAAGCTGTACGAAAGGGGCATTTGGGTTAAAATGATACTTTGGTCACGAAAATCGGTGGTTTTCAAGCTGATGGAAAATAAAAAGTTATTTCGATGGAATGTTATTTACGCATTTTCCATATGAGAAGTGAAAATTCACTCTTTCGAGTGAACAGCAAAGTTTGTTTTGAGGGTTCTAAAAATAAGCAAATATTTTGAACGCCTAAAGGTATGCAAAAACGAAACATAAGCGGGTTAGTTGGACATGTATTTTTTGCTGTGAAATGGAAAGGTATGCAATGTATTGTTATTAAAATGTTCCACATATTCACCGAGAAATGTTTAATGTTTTGAAAAGCATAATATTATTGAATTCTTTTAATTCAATTTAAAACACAATACCATAAGGCTACCTCTAACGTAAACTCATACGGCGTGTACATTTCTGATCAAAAACATCCTGTTTTGGTTTGCTTCGTCTTCAAATTGCGGTAGTAAAAGCATTTTGCCAGCAGGCAACGAATCCACTTTGAAAATTTTCGACGAAAACGAAGTGCATTAGCGTACAGCGAACTGGTAAAAGCACTCGCTTTCAAGCGATTCCCAAACCCGACCGGCCATATTCAGCACCTTTTTTCCAAAAAAAAGGAGGGGTTTATCCTGCACCCTAAGTTCAGCTGGTTCAGCTGTGCAAATCCCTCGGTAGATTATTTCTTGCCACCGTCAAGTGCATCCTTTCATCGTGTAGCTTTCGTTTGAGCGGAACGTTGTCACGATATGCCGTGGTGTGTTTTTTCTCGTTTGCTCTCCATCACTATCCAATCCGGGTTTAGGTTTGGTTTGAAGTGGCTGCGAAAGGAGTCGGTGGGAATCCCTTGGAACGGGAGCAAACATTATGTTGTTGCCACGGATGAACATCATGCGGCATCATTTGTAGTGCGCGTAATGGGAAACACCGAATGGTGTGTGTTTGTGTCCTACTTTTCTCGCCCAGAGCGTACCCGGGAGCGAAAGACCGCATGAGGCATATGTAGATATACCTTCGAGTAGCCACGGTATGACGCGATTGCAGATGCCCTTTCGACCAGATATGCCTTTTTTTTCTTTTTTTCTTTTGGAATCCATTTCACACTCCACAAATTGGCTTTGTTGGGATGAGGGGGTGATTGTGGGTTGAGGTTTGAAAAAGGGTTCTGTTTTGATGGAAGTGTGTGTGTTGAAAAAACCATGAAACACTGTTTTCGTATCTCATCGAAACAGCTGGAAAGATTTCGCTTTTGCATTTGAGCTTTGCTTTACACCGTTGCAGCACAAACTGTCTTTCTCCCTCCTCGAATGGTGGTATCCAACGTCCTGATGGTACGGAAGTATTGCAACGCAAAGTCTTTTGCATATGCTCTCATCGATAGTGTGTAGCATGCTTATGATGCACTATTGCAAATTATTTGCTTTATGGGTGACTGATGCCAAGCCAAATACATGGCTTCAAATGCATTGGATCAACAACGCTAAACCCCTTTTGATGATTGCGTAAAGAAGCAAAAAATAAGGTCAAATATTGCTCTGCATATGTCAACCAACCAAAAAGTGTCCAATCAAACTCAATCATAATGGGTTTTGGTTCAATTTTCAGAACTGTTTGATTACAATTTACACAATCCTTTTATCTGGCGCATGCAGCCAAACAACCAACATCAGCTTAGAGTCTCGTACTTTGAGGTCGTGCTTTGTTTGCTATCAAGTTATTTATATTAATACTGAGAAATCGGTTGCAAATGTGATTCGCATCAAATCGGCATTGATTGCAATATTTTTGCTTCTTGGAACACAACATTTCGAGAGTGAAATATAAAACAAAGTTTACATTTTCAACTACAAAATTCCACTGAAACAGTTATATCTTCATCAACATACCCATCCACACAGATTAATTAATCTCAATAAAAGCCCCCTACATAAAACACGGTTGATGCAAAGCTTTGTAGTTAGCATTCCATTAAAATGCAATGTTGAAAAGTCAAACGAAATGTTTTTACTCGTGATTTGTCATGCACGAGAAGACACGTAAAGTTCATTATTTCTGCTCTGGCCGGTCAACTGACCCAACCCAAGACCGGTAGAACAGATTCAGACAAATCAGTATGAAAGGTGACAGATCCGGGTTCTTCAGTTCGTAGTACGAATCATGTTTTCTACCATTCCGAACACGATCAAATAAATGGATGCATTTTTCTGTGTCTGAAACCCCTCCGACCGTCGTGTGCCTTCGCCTTCGTTTCGATCGGTGTTGTTGGAAGAAATGGTTGGTTTCGGATTAAAATTCCACGTGCAATCTTCTTCAATATGACGAGATGGCGCACATCAGCCGTAACAAAGCCGAACAGCAAATGCTTCGATCGTAATGAAATATCGATGTATTCATAATTCAATTCATCTTCCTGTACGCAAAATGCAACGTCACAGAGCGCCCGTCCAAATGCCCGGCACTCGAGTTTTATTGGCTTATTGTGGCATGGCATCAAGGGAAGGTGTCCTGTGGCACAAAAGCATCTCAGGACAGGATCACGGAACACATCCTCTTTCAGTTCGACAAAACTCTCCCCCTCACTAGACCGTCCTGAAAGCTGGAAGTCGTTTGTTCCATTCTTGTGAGGTGGCGATGATGTTGCTCTTAATGCAAAACGACACCAGGTTGTGATTTATTTCATCCTGTACCTCGTTTCGTTTTGCACATTGTCTGACACATTTGCTTAATCTACGACAACTCGAATGTGCTCGGTGTGCGTTTGGACATTGGGTTTGGATCGAAAATTAAATGAAGACGAAAAGCGCAAAATGAAGTCCGGGCAAGTGTCCCCTGCGGATCGGCTATGTTCATTGTGTTCGGCTGATGAATCACTACTCAACTCACGAGTGCTCGAGTTGCAGTGCAATAAGACACGGAAGCATCCGGACCACAACGTTCCTTGTAGATGCTGCAAAGACATTGACGAGGAGAAACCTCAACAAGACTTATCACTATCATTCCGACTATTTCTTTCCGCCATTTTTTGTTGTTGTGTGCTCTCTTTTGAATACAAAAAGCTCTAGCCTTGCGTGCTCAGTTAGCAGAGGAAGTTTTTGGGGTTGTATTTCAAATTTTTATCCCTTCACTCTTTACTCTGCACCATTCAACGGCGGAGATGCATCCCCCATACACCAGGTAATGGCAAACCGTCGGACGGAAGTGTTAGTCAACTGTCAACACGGGTCGACAGGACGTGACGACACGGACGACAAAAAAGCTGACGACATGTGCAAAGTTCTTCCATCATTTCGATACTTACCATCCTTTTTTGGCTCGGGGATGATGGGTTGATGGAACCAGCAGCACGCTTCCACGGGTGCAGGTGAAACCTCGGTTCTCATCGTCTTGTCAGACGAGCTTTCAGCGTAGACGATTGTTGCGAGTTCTTACTTTTTCTGTTTTTTTTTTGTTGCCCGCAGCATTGTAAAGCTCTTGAGCAAAGGAAGAAATATGTCTGACATGATGGGAAGTTTTTTACTCACCAGTTTCCTCAGTACACTTGCCTGCTGGCCCTTCGCCGGTACAACGGTTGCAATACATTACAGCTTTTGTGTGTGTGGGTGTGAGAGGTAGAAACAAAACACGTAACAATGCTCCAGACGGGTCAAACCACTTGACGATAGGATTTTACAAGCATTCTTGAGATGAAAATTTATTTTAGGATTTCTGCTTCCATCCGCTTAATTTCATTTTACTTCTAAGATGGATTTATGGCATGTTTTTCAAGCTTTTTTGTTTGTTTTGCTTGTAAGCAGTTTTTACTAATAATGCCATTCACAACTGAGCGGCTCAAATTTTAATTTCATTAGTTTATTTCTTGCCACCTATTGGGCAGCAAAAAATGCGCCATCGGTCGTTCTATATAATTAAGGAAAAAAAGTCAATCAAATGTTTTCAAATATAGCGTCTGTGCACATTTTTTCCTTATCTTTTTCATATGTTTTAATTGTTGAATCGTTTAACAACTCAAAACAACAAAATATTCCGCACGTCAAGGAAGAAGTAACAGGACACAACCGAAAAATGTTTTCAAAAAGATTATTTTTTTGTAATAATTAATTTTGTTTTATTATGTAGGGAAATTACGTCTGCAAAATTACACACAAAATATTTCTATGTTATTATTGATCTACAATTACTCGTATCTCGGGTCAAATGACGTAAAAACACAAATAAACACGCAACAAATGAAATATTTTTTTAAACACTATTTATGTTAAATCTTTATAATAATTGCATTGAATTAATTTCCTTTAAACAAAGCAAGTAAAAAATTAACACCAACACTACACGGTTTATATAATGTTCAGTAAAACCTAAACACAAAGTGCAATTCTTCCACACTTATTATCTTCTCTGTCGAATGTTTCACTCCCTGATGGTTACCAAATTACGTTTGGTGAGCATCACGCACCACCAGCAACGTGTGCGAACAAGTGGATCGTTTACAGTCAGTGATCATTTCACCAGGAATGTAATAAGTGACTAGCGACACGTCCGCGTACCACTAGTCACGAGTCCAATTCCAGCTACCCACCGGATCCACCGGTACCAGGGTAAAGTTTCGTGCATTTTTCCGAATCGTTCGCCCTACATCAACTCGTTCCGGCGTAACAGTACAAAGCTCGCCGCGACTAACTGTCACATACCAATTACGAACAATGCGCTCGATGATGAATTGATGTGACGCAAAACCGTACCGGAAAACGGAAAAGTGGTCGGTAAGTGTGGTTTCCTGCACTCGAATAGTGAGAACTAAAACTGGTGACAAAAAAACATGTATGGCATTTTCGCATCCCATTGGTGGCCCGGTGTATGTGTATTTTTGTTGGGTAGTGATGTGACTAGTGCTGGAAAAGTTCCGAAATAAAAGGATCGAATGAGAATTTGATTTTCTTTTTTTGTTAAAAAAATATAGAATCGATAACCTGGAGTTTTAAAGATTGTTTTATGNTACCCACCGGATCCACCGGTACCAGGGTAAAGTTTCGTGCATTTTTCCGAATCGTTCGCCCTACATCAACTCGTTCCGGCGTACCAGTACAAAGCTCGCCGCGACTAACTGTCACATACCAATTACGAACAATGCGCTCGATGATGAATTGATGTGACGCAAAACCGTACCGGAAAACGGAAAAGTGGTCGGTAAGTGTGGTTTCCTGCAATGGAATAGTGAGGACTAAAACTGGTGACAAAAAAAACATGTAGGACATTTTCGCATCACAGGGGTGGTCCGGTGTATGTGTATTTTTGTTGGGTAGTGATGTGACTAGTGCTGGAAAAGTTCCGAAATAAAAGGATCGAATGAGAATTTGATTTTCTTTTTTGTTGAAAATACATCGAATCGATAACCTGAAGTTTTCAAGATTGTTTTATGTAATCATTTATTTATTTAACTTTTTTTTGTTTATTTATTTCTATATTTGTTTATTTATTTGTTTACTTATTTATTTGTTTATTTATTAAGTTATTGATTTATTTATTAAGTTATTAATTAATTTCAAATCAACACACTAGTAAATCAAACATAAGAGTGAAAGTGATGGATCGAAACAATACAATGGAATGGCATTTTCTAAACCGATTTAATCGATTCAAAAGCAACGATTCAAACCGCCAAAGTGGATCGAAATTTCTAACCGGTTCAAACCGAGCCGAAAGTAACTTTTCGTACCTTCAAAAGTAACAGCTCTTTGAAACCGGCGTGAAGCAATAAATAAAAACTAACCTAAAACAATAAATCGAACTTGTAAAAGTAACGGATCTATGAATCTAACTTAAATTAAACCGAAAACAAGAATCGGAGCGGAACGATCCAACCACAGTATCGGAACTTTTTTATTGAGGTTCGGATCGAATCGTCCGTCTCTAGTTTCGATGAAGAGTGTGCGTGTTTTAAATAAAAAAAAACAGGAACCTAGCACAATTCTCTTGAGGAAAGGATCATGGTAGGAAATAGTAACATAAATCAATTCTAAACCAACGTGCTTGACGTGGTGCGCTCGTGGCGTGGAAATGTTTTCCCAAACTGTGTGCTCCCTTATACGCAACTCCAACCAGGGAACCTCGTGGTCATTTCGAAGACAGTTGCACTACAAAACCGGCAATACGCGCTTCTACAGTAAACCATCGCACGGAAGCAGTTTTCGTTATGTGACAAATTTCAATTAAACTACATTCAAAGCAAACATTCGCGTTGAATGTTGCGCAGGTTGTCTACCGGTGGGTAGGAATCGAAGTACCCACAACCCGGAGCTAGAGAAACTCGCAAAAAGCACAAATCTTCTCGAACGGTTCATTCACCACCACACCTTGCCCCGAGATGACGCTGACTGATGTGTAGTTCATCCATTTTGTTTCAGTGATAGGTCATACACGCTAGCATGCGTAAAAGACCATCGGTGTAGGTTGAAATATCGCTTTCAAACAATATTATAAATCGCTTCCCGTACGCTCTAACCCCTTTTTCGCACATGAAAAGTGGGAACACACACGTTCGAATGGAAGCTCTTCCAAACGTGTCGAGTGTCGTTTTCCCGGACATTTCCGTATGCTTTCCGCTGTGCGTACGTGTGTGTGTTTTGTTTGGTTTATTTTGCGACCCTTGTGCTTGTGTTTTTGGTCCCAACAAGCAACCAGTCGCATCCAGTCGTCCGTTGACTGTATGTTTGCTTAGTTTGAAAGGAACTTCCACGCCAGGAAACTTCCACATTCCGAAAATTCCGTCGCACATTTCCAACGCACCCAACTTGTCCCGCCGGTGTGAGTGAAGGCTGCGTTTCGGGAAGCTGCGTTTGTGAAATTCAAGAGCATTTCATCTTTTACCCCTTTTCCCAAGTAAAGAAGAAGAAGTAGAGGGAGGTTGGAGTAAAGGTGGTGTAAAGAAAGTGTATGCCAGTTTCCGGGTATCCGGGGAGGTAACGGACGTCCCCGAATGCTACGAGTAAGCGCAATGATTGAGTGACAAACGGAAAAGCAAACATCGGCACATCGTTCGATAAATAGGGTGAGGCGAAGAAGATGGCCGGGTCGGTGCCGAATATGGCGGAAAAGAGCGACAGGAACAGACGGAATTTATGGTAATGGGTTTAGGAGTACCGAAGGGAGGAGACGGTTGGGGATGGGTCGATGGGCATGGGTAGTTCGTGACGCGCAAACGAACTCGGTTTTTGGTTGTCGAGTGGATGTTTTTGCTTGTACCTTTGTCGCTCTTTTGGTCGTATCCTGCCGAAACCGGCAGACGGTCATTATTAGGAGTGAAAATGTATTCCCAGCAGTGTGCCGTGTGTCGATGGCTCTTACAGCTCCCCGGGTGGGGTTTTGTTTTTATTGTTAAGCTAACTGAGGAAAATTTCTCACCACCAAAAACAGCGCTTTCAGTACGCTTTTGTTGGAAAGGATCGATAAAGCTCATTTACGAAGTTACTTTAAAGGTAATATGGTGTATTTGTTGGTAAAATCTGTTTTGAATCTATTTTTCTTACTTGGACATTAACACTTTAGATCACACAATTAGTATTCGCTCTCTATATTGTAGTAAAACAGTAAAATGTTATGTAACGAAAGTTGCATAAATTCCAACATAAATTCATTCGTGCTCATAAATAATCTAGAAACGATATTAATCACATTACGCATTTCTGATTAATTCGTCATCAAACGTCAAGTATGAGGGAACATTTCCCAAAATAAATCTTAATCTATCTGCATGTTGCTGCCGCGAAAGCGGAAGAGTGGCTTACCTAGCGGTTCATTTCGATTGAGGCATTTGCATGAAACTTTAATGAAAGTTCATGTACGCCCACGGGTCATTTGTCGTTTTGGTGTACGCTTTTGGAATGTTACTACCAGCTCGCTTGACTACATTATACCCGTGCGCTCGATCACTTTTCCGTTGGAAAGAAGAAAAAACTCTCACACACACAAACAGCCATTCACAATATCGACCACCGGAAATGGTAGATGTTATGCCGAATGCATACACTGTTTTTTATGGCTCCCGAGCACGATTAATTTTCTCCTTTCGGGGCGTATTTAATGATCGTACGGGGTACGGTACGCTGTGGGACTTCGTTACAGATTCATGTTTGAACGAATTCTAAGTAGTGAAACATTCTTTATGCAACGGCAAGGTTCAGTTCGGTACACATCGCATGAAAATAAATGAATTCCAACCACCAAAATTCGACACCAATTACTATGATTTTCTTTAGGGCTTACTAATCGAACATTGGTTCTTTAAGTCAATCCAATTAAGATTCATTGTAGGTCGGCAGAAATATGTAAAGAACAAGGATTCTACAAAAAATCCTCCCTTAGGAACATCCTCCCTTAGTTCCTTCTCGATATTGCCACTGCATTGTTCATGCGCAAATGATTTTTCTTTGTTTGTAATATTCATATGTACTTCTTAGCCAGTGGCGCATAAATTTTCTTCAATGTTCATTATTATGTCTAAGAGTTGTTAAAATTAAAGATACTTTTTAATTTTTAATTTGAATTAATCGCTTTTAGATATTTTTTTACTAACAATATAATAATTTAATTAGACGCTGCCCTAACATTTGTCGTACGACAAAACATTAATGACAAGTTTGGCAAGATGTGACGTTCAACTTCCACTCGGCAGGACCAGGTTTCAAATTCCATCCGGACCGTGTACCCTCGTAGCAATGACTGACGCTCCAGCTACTTGGCAAAAATAAGTCTAGTATGCCAAAATTGGTCGGCATCATTAAGCCAAGAAGAAACAGGAAGAGTAAGGTGTGTGAGGATATCAAGCAAAATTCTGTGTGTCTAAAATTCTGGTACAAAAAGCTTTTGACAACCAATGGTAATTGGTTTTAATAAATGAGAAATGACTTAAAGCTGTTTTTAAATGTTTATTATTGCCCTGATCTATGCGGAATGAAATGTTTTCCCTTAATTTATTATTTAATTAATAAACTTACTGAAAGATTAATTTAACAATTGCTCTAAATTAATCCACCCTTAATCTACCCAATAATTTAAAGATGAGTGAAGGTTAATTTAGCAAAAAATTTCTCACTGTGTGTTTTACGAAATGCATTGAAAAGTACAAATTAATATGTAATACAACGAATATTTAGCTTTGTTTGACGGTTTTTCCTAGAGTACCGTCATACAGCATGTTTGTTCTTGTCGTTTTTGTCGTATACGTCAGATTCTAAAACTGCACCTAAGCGATCGTGTTAAATTAAATTTTAATTTTAAAGAAAACAGTTCAGTTTTTCATTTCATTTATTAAACGCAAAATGTTTATATAACATAAGGAAAATTAAAAGGTTCTACAATATTAATAAATTACAAGTTTATGTAAACAATTTGTAGAGTTTTTAAAGATTGCCTGTTGTTAAAATATAAACGTTGACTTTATATGAAAAAATTTCCACGGCAGTTACTATACTCCTACATTGTGAGAATAAAGACAAGAAGTTACACCAACGTGCTCAATATATGAAAAGTCAATATACTTTGCCAAAACTGCAACTTACACTTGTACCACTGCTGCACAAAACCTTGTTAGCAGCAAACATGCAACTAAGTGCACATTAATTAATTGACAAATAGATTAAAAATTTCATAACCCACCCTGGCGACGACGACACATTCGTTATGACAGCAGATGCAACCGTTTCCAACATTTCATAATGTCTCATCAACTTACAGGAAACCATATATGTATGAACGGTGTCATTGGCAAGCAGTTTGCCTTGGTAACTGACGAGGGAAAAGCTCATTCTCTACCCATCCATGTGTTGATAATTTGCAATCAAGAACACGCCCTCTGCAACTGTTGCAGCTCGCTGACGATGTAGCTGATGTACGAAAAAGTGCCTCAAGTGTTCATTACTGCTGGTTTACCGTGACGCAAACGAGCAAGATGCACGGTTCAATCCATATTAAATAAAGTAAACCGTTTCGAAGGATCTTATTAAGATCGTGTGTTTTGGTGGTTTTTGAGATTAAGTTTTGCCATGTGAAATATTTCACACACCACTTGTCCTTGTTGTCAGCGATGTAAAAGTATTTAAAACCTTTAAATATTGTTTGTTCAGGATAGTAGCAACGAAAGATATTGTTGCTTCCCTTCGCTTAATTGAATGCTTTTGCGTATTCTAAAACATTCAAAGAACACACCAAAAACTTTGCTTTTAGCAGTTTTAATTACCAATTCTTCTTCCAATAGTTAGAGCTGTGTGGTCACCGCTAGTTCACTCATGCAAGAAGACATGCTTCAGCAGTAAACACATGTTTAGTGGTTCACTTAAACTCGCTACCTTCCTTCCACTTCATGCGAGTTCTGCCAATCTCGCGCATCCATCCTTTTCGTGTTCGTGCGCGTGTAATTTTCCTGCTGTGATAATAAATTTATAATGACATTCGAGAGACTAGAACTTGGAAACACTCTCCCAGACAACGACTTGAAACCTCGAACACGGTCGAACGTCAGGTGAAATGTTGTTTCGGGAGGATATTTTTAACCGCTCGTTACGCGTCCGATCTTCTTACCATTCGTTGGCGCGAGAAGCATTGAGATGCCACAAGCTCCACTCGAAGGTGTTGTGCGGTAAGCGTGAAAAGCACGGCAAAATACCTTTTTCCATTTCCATGGCAAGGCACATGATCCGCTCATACGTTACACATTAGCGTTTATGTTACCGGTGCGAGATGATGTTATTAGCGGTGGCAATGGTTTACGTTTTGATGGGCGACAAGAGAGTGCAGGTAGCATGGCAGTGGGAAAAAAGGTTTTGCCCATTTGCTCCACAAACGCGTTCCTCCCCCCTCGAAAGTAACGGCACCCCTCGTCAGCATCGGTAGCACGACGATAACGGCGCCCCGAATGGAAACATGTCGTGCCAAAATGATGATGGTGGAACGACATTTTAAGCGACGATCTCCTAATGGCGTACGAGCGCCAAGGGAACAGGTTTGTTACCCTGGCCATTTCGAACCGTAGGATACATGCTCCACTGATATGATGCTGTGTACGCAATCCTCATTTTATTCCGTTTTTCGCTTGATTTTTTTTCTTAACTTTCACTAAAAAAATATTATTCTCTTTCTACTTGCAGGTCAGTTTGGATGCTCTTGAAGAAAAAAACTGATGTAAATGAAAATGTCTCTGGGTTATGTGAGTTTATTTTGTCGAATTATTCCATCAAAAATCTGTTAAATATCGATATCAAAAATAGTGTTCAATTCAAATCCAATGCATTGGATTTCTACTGTGTCCAAAGGACGGCAAACAACGGCAGCTCTTTTACTTATTCATTATGGCTCTATGTTGAAATTATTCCATTTTATGCCATCTTACCACAAACTGTTGTTTTGCTGGTTCCAGAGAATTGTCGAAAAAAAGTTTACAATTTATTGAAATGTTCCTTGAAAACAGTGATAATTTACCATTCATCAAAATCTAATGAGATTTACTAAAAAAGCTAAAACTATTGCTAAATAATGTTTAGTATCCAGAAGATCTCTTCAGTATCTCTTTAGTATACAGAAGAAAAGCGGCGGCCCGGTGGTGTATGTGATAAACGGAGTCGGTTCTACACGACAGGACCGGGTCTCAAATCCCATCCGGACCGTCTCCCTGTAGCAATGGATGACTATCTGGCTACGTGGTAAAAATAAGTCTAGTAAGCCAGTACTGGCCGGCATGACCTCAGAGGTTACTAAACCAAGAAGAGAGATCTCATTTAATATTTAGTTTAGAAGAAAAAAAATCTTTCTTTAATCGAAACCAAACCGATCGTTTCATTTTATTTAATATTTAAATAAATTTAATATATTAAGTGACAATTTTTGCATATGATGCACAATATGTGCTGATTTTATTTATGTTTTATGTTTATTATCATGTTTTATTTTACTTCTAACTTGGGGATATATTATTCGCTCCTGCCTTAACGTCCTTTGCTCGCTAGCGATCGCTCGTGCTTGTGATATACACCATCTAGTTGTATTCTTGACATGGTTTTTGACTCTTTGGTCCAAGATGCTTGCAGACCACTGTCCTTTACTATAGAGGCAAATACAGATTATCAATCAATATATATAAACGAATATTTTGTACTTTATATTCTTAACTGTTTTCCAAGAAATTTTCAATTTTTACAACAATATTCACACATATCAATTTCCCGATTCATTCTACGTTTTATCCTATCCCCTTAAACTGTGAGGTATTACTTAATTGGACATTTTACTCGTTTACTATCCCGTAACATGCGTAATACACTCCAAATGAAGTAACAACTTTGTGGGTGCCTCATGCCTACAATCCAGGGTATCTCCGTAATCGCATCAAAAGATTCATTTCACCGAATTATGATCGTTTACGGGTGAGCGGCACACCCGCGCATAGGAGCTTTGTAGCAAAGGCTTTAGCGAGCCCAAAATCCTGGGTCGTCTTCCTGGCCAGGGTCACTGCGGTACCGATCGATACTCATTCGAGAAGATGAGATGGAAAGTAATTACATCAGACATTACATCCACCAAAAAAAACCAACCGGAGAATTTTCTTACCGTACCGGTAAAGATGCGGGCGAACATCCTTGGTACGTCGATTCGTGGAAAAAGGGTACCCAGGTCTGGTCATTTCGGAAAGCAAATTCAGTTATGAACCATCGTTCCGGTGCCGTGCTGGGTACCCAATTATGCGCTAAACATAGATCCTTAATACCGTATCCCGTTCGTTCGTTCGTTCGTTATGCTACACTTCAGCAACTTGCCTTGAAAAGTGCTTTCCTCGGGATGATGTAATCTTAACATGGATCTTCGAGCTGGGAAATCGAGTACAGCTTGACGGGTTCGGATACGATAAACGATGGCAAACGGCAGATGTGGAGATAGTTTCGCTAGTGTTAGTGGTTGCATCTGTCAAAAGTGAATGGGTGCAATTCCCTTGCAGCGGGATTGCTCGAAGCGAAGCTCGACCCATAGTATGTCGGTTTGCTATCTGTCAGGCACTCATTTTTCATTGCATTTTCAAACATCCATCCGAAGGCTCGGTACAGCAAACGGAGAAGTAACGTGCACAGTCGTGAGCTCTCTTGCCTACTGTTAGTAGCACGAGTTTCCCGTTTGCGGGTCAGCAGGTCTTTAAGCACACCATACGAAAATCCTGGAATGCATCGAAGTACGATGGATGGGTTTATGTCAGTAGCATCAGCGTGTTAAGGTTTGGTCTTCCCGGTTGCCGCTATTTCTAGGTCGAATCTTCTCGACTTTGTTGCATCCTCGTTTCGCCTGCTGCTCCACAAAGTAACTCCACACTAATTTACCGTGTGCTGATGGTACGAACGAACAAATAAACTCTCGTCCTAAGCGTCGGTACGACGGGGCACTAAAGCAAGTTAAAATGCAACCACCGGGAAACGTCATACGCCGGCCGCTTCACAGGTAGCTCTGCCCAGGTTTTGCAACGAAAGCAAATGTTTGCACAACAATTACCGAAAACAGTTGAAATATTTAACCTCGCCCAGGATTTGCTATACCGCTTGCTACCGAAACGAGCACAACCACCCTCAAGGTGTACACGAGCTACCGTATGTTTGTCTTCTGGCGCGTAACGAACCGGTTTGTAGCTTTTGAGGAAAGCTTGTGCAAATGCTAGACCCCGGAAGTCAAACACAGTGTGCAATATTGATTTATTTATAGTCAGACAAGGTGGTCTAAAAAACAGTACTCCGCCTCATAGGGACAAATAAGATTTGATGTTTGCTTAATCTTTTGTAGTGAAGTGGAGTGCAACTCTCGCAACAAATAACAACTATTTAAAATGTAAGATTTTTTTAAATTAATTAATTTGTTATGTAAATTAACATCTTAACTGCGAAAATTCTCGCTGACGAACATACTACTCGTAGGAAAAGATCGAGTGAGTTCTCGCTTCTGGAAAATAGATATTCCCTGGACTAACTACATACATTGCAACATAGTACCTTACGGCTATATCATAAATTCCAAAACCAACACACACACACAGGATGCCTGCACGGAAGGATTTCCGGAGAAGAGATACACACACACACACATCGCTATGCTAGTCGAAGTCCCGACTAGATGAAGAATATAGTGTTTTGTTATCCTCCCAAGGAAGTCTTTTATCTCTCGGTTGAAGTTTATGACTGAAGATAGTACCGGATTGTGCATTCGAGTTTTATTGCAAATTTATCCTTCTGTTTTTTTTTTACTATTTATACTCTCCACCTACAAGAGGGCAGTTTTGTGACGATACCGGGAGTCACAAAGTCTGGCTGGTAAAGAAATTACCGAAAAATTAAATCGAGAGTGAAACTGCTCTTCGAAAACCCAAGCAGCGATGATGATGTCTTTTGTGTTGCACCGTTGCATATATGCACTCCGGTACGGTCATCATCATTTAGAGATGCTGTTGGATCGAAAAATAAACGACGATTCCCGTTTTTTGGTGAAGTAATCAAGTCCCCTGCCGGCGGGCGAAAAGAAGTCCATTGGACGGGAACTAATTTTTATTACGCAATTAAATGCGATGCTGCGTTTACGGAGTAGATGGATGAGACTGAAGTGTGGATTTTAGTGTTATTGGTCTTTTAAAACCCGAGAGATAGGGAACAGGATAACTCCCGTGCCACTTTTGCGGGTGAACCAGAAGTAATGTCACATGCTTTTCCAGCGCTTCAATATTTCCTGACCAGCACACCATTCGCTTCCCGGTTCGGTTGTAACCACCGGCAAAAGGGCCCGGGAAAAAAGGGGTAGACATTTTGCATTTACTTCCACACCAAACCATTCTTGCATCCATTAATGGTGGACAGCAAGGGTGATATGAAGGCGTTGGTATGGTGTGGCCATTAGCAGCACCAAATTACAATGAATGTTTCGGTGCGCGTTTGTCGTCGTCCGATCGCTACAAAGTCTTCGTTGCGTTCAACGGACCTTCGTGTGTGTGTGTGTGTGTGTATGTTTGTGCGAGTGAATTGTATTAAGGGGTGGGTTAAGATTCATCGTAATGGGAGATTTTTATCACCCATCCTAACTCTCGCCACTACCCCAAGGACGGTGCGCTGAATCACATCACATTGAACTGTAATCAAAAATTAAGACGCACTTTAGCCCGCTTGAGATAGCGCCGAAACGATCCCTGGCAATGGGTTTTCGGTGCTACTCTCATCGGACGGTCCCATTTACTTTAAAGTGTCCTAGCGAGGGGAATGGAAGGAGAATGATGTTGGGTGAAGGTTGGGTTTAAAATGAAATCGTCATTAGTTCACAGTACTCTACGGCTGGAGAAGCTTTTAAGCTGCTTTAGGGCTGTTAGTTAGTGGAAAGTATCGTGCCCGGGCATCGTTACTCCGTGGTTCATTAAAATCGTTCACAATCGTCGTTTCGAGATCATCGTCGTCTTTTTGTGGGGATGCGTATTTCCGTTTTGCGCCGTGTTTGCCCCCACCTTCAACGGGTGGATATTGGGACGAAGTTAGCAAAATTATCTGATTTTAAAAATTGGTAAAAAAATATCAACAAGTTGCGTACATTTGCAAAACGAGATTTCGCTGCTGTGTATAAAAAACATCACGCACTTCATTACTTTTCATTAATGTTATCAAGATAGTTCGACATCGTTTTGGGTATTTTTTTTTGCGAATTTGGAATCAAAATAATACTAGAGCAACCTTGCGAAACGTTGGCAAAAAAGCAAACATTTTGTTAAATATGTATCCCATAAACTGCACTAACGATTTGTTAAAACTGCTATTTTATCTTTCTGGTTGCATACATTTGGGCGTTGTATAATAGCGTAGTATAAATGTAGACGCACTTTCCATTTCAAAACACAGATCAATCTATAATTACTGGCATAATTCAGTTGATTAATTGCTCCGTCTGCATCAATTTCCGGTACCTTTAATCCCAGCAAACAATAAACCAAAAGGGATCTCCGT
>CM028105.1:8355098-8377722 GCA_016170015.1 Anopheles longipalpis | reverse complement strand
TCTTCTTCTTCTTCTTCTTCTTTTCTGGCCTGCTCATGGTCGAGCACGTCGCGTAGACATGGCCTGGTCGCCAATCCGTTTCCAGGAAACTCGGTCCAGTGCTGCAGTCCTCCATCCACGGCTGCATCCGATCTCCGACAGGTTTGACTCCACCTGATCCAGCCAACGAGCTCGCTGTGCTCCTCTCCGCCTCGTGCCGAACGGATCGCTGACGAGCACCTTCCTGGTGGGGCATGAGTCCGGCATCCTCATCACGTGCCCCAGCCATCGTATCCTTCCGGCTTTGACCACCGTCAGGATATCTGCACCGCCAAACAGCTCAGCTAGCTCGTGGTTCATTCTCCTTCTCCACACGCCCTGCTCGCACACACCGCCAAAGATAGTCCTTAGCACCCGCCGTTCGAAAATAGCGAGTGCATTGGCATCCTCCGTTAGCAGAGTCCAGGACTCGTACCCGTAGAGGACTACCGGACGTATCAGTGTGAGATATATTGTGCATTTCGTGTGTTGCTGGAGCCTTCTGGATCGCAGGAGTTTGTGGATTGGATATTTTGGACTGGACTGGATATTTCTAATATATTGTGTAATTTGTGACCTTTGAATAGTTTTTGCTCCTAAAGTTGCTCAAGAAATCCTCTAACGAAGCAATGGACAATTAGAAACCAATCGTGTAACATTTATTTTCGTACATAAATATAGTGTATAAACTGAATTTAAGCACCTTGAAATTAATTTAATATTTATAATTAATTTTTGAGTTGTTTTCGAACTAGAGTCCAAGCCGACAGATCACAACAAGTGAGAGAACAGGTATGCACCCACACCCAGAACTCCCGTTCGGAACTGGAGCTCTGGAAATCAGTGGTTGCGATAGGTTGTTTACGTCTTGAACGCTTCCCAATGCTGTGGTGATGGATTTCATCAGCAAACTGATAAGCCGCAGTTCCGTAGTAAGCAAATACCGACCGACCAACCAGAGCGGCTGATTGAAAGCAGGGTCAATATTTACTATATAACGAATGGGAAAAGCAGGTTCCGGCGATTGCATGCGCCAGTTGCTAACACTCCTGCCGTGGTAGATTAGCTGCGCACCCGGGCCGCACGATCGACACCGGGGCTAATCTTTGTTCATCTGGACGACCCGAAGAATCCCGGGTTCGAATCTCGGATGTCCGCATATGCTGACAACGGTTGGCAACGGAGCGATAGTACACAAATCACCACACTTTTACTGTGCTGCGTGTTGAGTCAACACATAATGTGCTACACCTTATTCTTGGTGGAAGTAAAATTTTGAAAACAAAAATTACCGTCAATATCAAACAAATTGATGTGAACATTTTGTTTCACATTCGTGTTATATTCTTAAAAAATCAGAAAAAAAATTGAAAACGATTTGAAAATATTTATTTCGTTGCGTTTAATTTCGTGCTAAAAATAGCTAAAAACATACCTCAAATAAAGTGCTGCGGAAAATCCATTTTTTGACGTATTTGACGACGCTTCGTTCAATCGATAGTCAAACCACAAAAAAACATAAGGCGCCACCAACATATAAACCAGCCATGGCATAACAACCCTAATCAGTCAGCGCAAAACCCAAAAAACAAGCGCAAATCAAAACCGTCCTTCAAAAATACGCCAAAAATCTCTTGCTATTCTTTTTTGTTGGGTTTAAAGAACGATCGTAACGAAAGCCAAGTGAAAGAAAACATAAACCCACGGAAAGGAATTCCTTTCGAAACAGTAAACATGCAAACAGTCACAAACAAATGAATTTAATTTTCCATAAACAGCCGTTTTTGTGTTGATAACATTGTCTGATTGTGACTGCGCAAATACGTGCAAATAAAATTTCACTCGTGCTTAAGCCAATTGCGTTTTTTGGCTGTTATCAGAACAAATTAATTTGTTGATACTTTGTACTAAACATTTGTCTTTTAAAAAGAGTTAATTTGAAACATGGTATATTGTAAATCATGGCTTATCAGACTAATTTGTATATTGTTCCTGTGGAATTATTGAAACATGTCGATAGCTAATCAAGCATTTGGGAACATTGGAAACATCCTTCTTATGCTTGCATACCATAGACTTACATGTTTCTCTTTTTTGTGTCTTTTTAACCAACTTCCTCAACGGACTCTTTCGTTTCATTTCTGTAAGTGACGACAGATTGGTTAAGGAATTGTTTGAAATTACCTTTAAAACATCGGCAAAGCGAGCACCTGTTATTTTTTATTTTGGACATATTGCTTTCCAGGCACGCTTAAATGGGAATCGTACCTTAAAATTAATCTCTGTGCCGAATTGGAGCGGTACAGAACAGAATGCATCCTTCGCGAAGTTTGTTACAAATAATCTTCAGTACGCTACACAAAATCTCTGCAATAAAAGGGAGTTCGTAATTAATTTTCCGACGAATACGAATGAGTTGTCTACATACATCCAATTGTCGTTTATTGGTGAAGACATACTCTACATATTGGTGTTTTAGATTATAGTCGGCTTGGTCTAGTGGATCAAAATTTTCGAAGGTTCCAGAAGCGAAATAGCAATCGTAGTCCAAAAAGATAGTTGCGGATCGACTCCACACTTTAACCGATCGTGGTTAGGAGGATCACTGACAACTTTCGAAATGATTAACCGAGAGGTGAACTTATTGCAAAACTGCCTACCTGGAGGAGAGTTACATTTTTTTGGGAACTCACTGACAACTACCATAGTCACCTAGAATACAGAAACGGAGTTCCTGTAGGATCATGTTTCTACCTCATCCTGGTATGTACGACACTAGACAACAAACATTTTTATACAGTTCTCTCACTTTCCGGTGTCTCCCTAAACAAGGGGAGAATTGAATTAAAACATTGACAAAAATTTACTAGAGGTCGATATTGGAGTGTAGAGAATCAGGGTTAATCCTGTGGATAGGTGGAATTCTTGTCTTTGTGTCACAAATTTGGTCAAATACTATAAAGTATTACTAAAAGTATTCAAAAATCAGCAGATAATTCAATCATCTAATGTGGGGATACAATTTGTTTTACCCTTTGATTTAATACAATTATCAATCCTAACTCAATGACAAAGTTAGTAAATAATCTTTACACTAGAAGATTGGTAATTAAACACTACAACTGGACCAATGATGTTGACTAATCAATTTAAATTAATTTTACCGTACTAGTTGTATCACTTTCACAAATCTATTGTATATTATGAACTTAAGAAAAAAAAATATTTAAAATCTTACTTTTATTAATCATCAACTTCATCTAGCTTGAAATATTTTCGAGACATCCTCATGCTGAGCCAACCAAAACTGTAACCGATCGTGACCTTCCTTTAGTGCCATTGAACCAAACAAAATTGAACGATTAACAAGCGCCAAATCAATTGACGATGCATCAACAGACACCATTTGGCCGGTACCGGGATTTTATGGTTTTGTTTACCACAAAAGTTATGCTTGCATTCTTGCAATGCTCTCAAGTCATCAACCGAACGGACAGGACAGACGGGTTTTTATGTGTTTGCCGGTTGGATTTTGTTGTTGCTCCCATCCCTGCCCTCGGCCCTGCTTGCGTATTTCGTATTAAATTATTTCTTTCGAGTTGTTCCTTTTTTTTCTCGCTGCGTCTTCGTTATTGTTATTGCAAAGAAACACAAAAACGAGAAGCCTAAAGTGTTCGGTTCGAATACCACCTAACGTTCATTTTGAACGGATTAACCTTTTGGGCATAGGGTCTAACGGCCACGATGTGATGTGGTGTGAAGTTTCTCCTTAACGTACCCCAGCATACCGTCTTCAGCCAGCCTCCCACAACAGATCGGGTCCCAATTGCAAGTGTGGGCTATTTTTAGCTTCCCGGTTCAGTTTGCGACCACATTCTGGCCGAACTGTCAAACCATTATTTATGGTCCGTACGGCCGAGGGCTCGACCGATGGAAGGCGAGACCCATTCGCCGCAGATCATCGTCTGCACGTCTATAAATAATGCGAAGGTGCCATAAACCGTGGGCACCAGCGGCACTAGGTGCAACAACAATAAAGAAAAAAAAACCCACCTTCTTACACACGTACCGAAAAGTACAAAACTACTTTCCACCTACGGTCCCTTCCTTCACCTTTTTGGCGGCATACAATTCTGTTCAATTATGAGTTGCCGTTTTTGCGCTCATTAGTTACGGAAACCCACGCCGAAATTGGCACTAGCATCGTCGAAAGCCATACCGATGCTTGTCCACGAGGAAGAGACCAGAAGATGGAAATAAAGCAACAGTGCTTTGAAACTTACGGACTTACATTGGAGGAGGAGACACTAAAAATAAATCGAAGCAATAAGGAAGAATTTGCCTTTTGCAACGGAGGTAACGCTTTTCGGGCTGTCTAACCGTTACGTGATGGCACGTTAAATCGATGATTGGAAGTGAGAGAGACTTTTTTTTTGGTCCTCGAGTTCTTCTTCTTCTTCTTCTTCTTTTCTGGCCTATGAAAAGCTAACAAGAAGATCAGCTTTCCTTTCCTTTGGTTATTTGAAATTGAGTGTTTTTAGTTTTCTTAATACATCATTTAATATCAGATCGCTTGGTTTCTCTTTGATTCTTTATTAAAACATCAAGTACAATCCAGAAAGCTTAGCAATTTCAGAGCTAACACTTTTATACTTCGAGCTCAATACTTTTTTATAAAAACGAAAACAACTTGCTTCTCTACCGATTGTACCCAGAAAACCAACGATAATCGTTAAAAAGAAATAAAAAACGCATTAACTAACTTAAGACTTAACTAACTAACTTATGGAGTTTTCAAAAAATAGTGTCAAAATGCGTGTTTTGGCCTGAAAACTATTAGGTTATTTGGCTATTCGACCTAAAAATATGTTGTTGACATGTTTGTGACAGTTTAGTACTTTTTAGTACAAACACTCTCCTACTAAAACGTCAAAGCGAATCTACTATTGGCAGTCTAATGGTAAGCCATTTACTTTAAATTGCCCTTCGATGTGATTCGACTCAGTTTTATTCACAGTCCAGTTAAGATTTGATCGTCAACTTCTGATGTGTTATTATTTCGATCATGGGATTACCTTTAGTTTTTGCTGAAATCCTCTAACACTGTTGTCGCAAGTGCTAAAACAAATTCCCAAGCGACCATTTTTACGCATTTCTAGTCACACGCATTACACAATTACACGCGATCCTTACGAAATCGTGTGCCTCAAGCGCGTCTTCTGTCGACGAAAAAAAGAAAACGAAAAGAGGTCGATCAATCCATGCCATGTCGGTGTGCAGTGTGTGAATTGGTGCATGGGGGTGCCGTCTTAGTTAACCTACATCATGGTAGCGATCATAACATTGGCCAACAGTTTGCCACCGTTCTGATTATCCACGGGCACCGAGGCCGAGGGCATCTTCCTTGGAACGGTTTGTCGTATCAGTGGTACGAGGAAACGTCAAGAATTCGCGATCGCCACCACATTTCACTGCGCTGGTTTGATAGATTGCCTGGCGTTGCCGGCGCCTACTTGATTGAGCTAGAACTGATTCCATGTACATATAGCCCTTTACTTCGACCGAGGCGTGGGCACGTGGGAACAGTGGCAGTGTCCAGAAATGAGATCGTCTTGGCGCCAACGCAGCAGCTGAAAGAGCAACTTCTTTGAAGCTTTTTTTTTTTCAAACCAGCGAAGGGAAAGGCAACATCAATACCAAAGCATGCTAATAACAAGTGATGAACGATCATCCCAAAACAACATGTCGTTTGGACAGAAACAATCTATTTCCATGAAGCGTGATTTTGTTTTATCGCTCGGCAAACTAAATCCATCTTAAATTGCACTAAATACCGATCAACGCCCAACCATTATCCTGATGCAGAGTGATCTGCAGTGAAAGCTTTATCCGTGACGTCAGTGCCACCTTTGACGTCAATGCTTACGCGATGTGATGTCCATTCCAGTAGCTTAACCCTCTAATTAATCCACCCGCGTTGCATAGTCCTGCCAAAAAGTAGGTCCGTCCTACTATTCAACTTCCATACCCGAAAACTGCTACGTAAGGAGATCGATTATACACACGAACCTATAATTGTCAAAGCACTGTCTATTTTGCAGCACTGGATCGGTTCGTGACATTATGTACAACTTAAGATCTTTAGCACACTGTTGTACACAAACTAGACTGTAAGACTTGTCTTGGATTATAAATTATAGACCAAATTCAGAAACTCTTTAAGACCTAAGTATGATAACAATTTCAGCATATTCTACTAATCGATTTTTTGTTTGTTTTATAACAAATGACGTAGTGTTGATTACACTTGAACCGATGCTAAGAGAAAGCGAAAGTATGCTGCTGAGAAGAGCATATTAAACCAACGTAGCAGCTTCAAGTACACGATCGATCTCTGGATAATTGAGAGACTGAGCGAAAGATTTTGAAGTGATAAGAAATTTGCAGGGATCGTCGCCGACGTTTGCTAACGTTGTAACGTTGATAATGCATTACCGTATCTTTTTTTCTTCTTTTCATTGGGACACTCTATTTTGTTTATTCTGCAATGGGCAAATCAAATAATACAAATTACAAATTGCTATATGTATTTATTTTTCAACGTCTCAATCTGAAATAACCTCCTGGGAGTTAATTATAAATCAAATTTAAAGTGCGATTTAGAGCCAATTTGGATATATTTAACTTTTTTTACAATCCTTTGTTGCATGAAGTCTACATGATATTTTCATTCATGATCATGATCGCATAAAATAAAATAAAATTATTCAATTCTTATAGTTTGATGTTTCCAGAAGTCAAAACAACTGCTAATTTAATTACACTCTTCCTAATTTAGTAATGTTGTTTACTGTTAACGAAAAAGTTTACAATAAAACCTTCAATAACATTCACTAAGCAAAGCTTAGTAGTGATTCAAACGTCTTGTTCGCATTGACGGATGCAAAAAAAAATTAAAAATAAAATCGTTTTTCTAACGCAATAATCGGAACTCCCCTGCAAATAATAATACCAACTATAATAAAACAAATGCAAAAGAAAAAAAACACGACGATCGCTAAGAGCAAATACGGAGGAACTGATCACTCGAAGTACGTGCGAACAGACTGTTTAAGCCGTACGATCGAGCGCTTCGATCAGATTCGGATGCTGTAAGCGCCTGTACTCGATGGACCAGAAAGAGAGAAAGAGAGAGAGAGAGAGAGCTTTACCGAACCGAGAGAAACCAAGAGAGCATCAAATACGTATGAGAAAATTCCATCACGAGATGGAGAGCGAGATGAAGCGAGACAGCATGCAATTGCTGAGATCCGAACCATGAGATCCGGAGCGAGGCAGGATTTAAAGCGATACCACTCGGACGGGTAGCCCGAATTGCAATTGTGATGTCGACGTGATAGCAGGCAGCGAACGAAAAATCCCATCCCATCTCCACGGGGGAACACGAGCTTTGGAGTCGAAACGTGCGCATTTTGGTGTGTGCGTGTGTGTGTGTGTTTGTTTAATTTTTGTACGTGCGTGCGTCCGTGCGTGCCACTTCTGTACAGCGTGTTGTTGCGATCGCGTTTGCTGTTCGTGCGAGTGCGTTGTCAGAGCCTGTTGGTGTGAGTGACCTTTGACCTGTCTTCAAAGGAGCAAAGGAAAACATCGGCAACGGTTAAAGTGCTACCATTGTTGTTGTTGTTTTATTTTGTTTTATGTGCCCAAAAGCCACAGCAAACAAACAAGAAAACCCATCACTTTCGTACCGTTCCGTCCCGAGATCAGCCCCGTAGGATCATCGTTCCCTACCCAGCATCCGTCACTCACGTTGCTAACGAGGATAGGCTCTAGAATACGATTTCGATCCAATTGAAGATTGTGCATTCCAACACACAGGTTAAATTTACACGCATTGTTTATCAGACGAAAACCCCGAATCTAATCGTGTTTGCTCAAGGGAAACAAAACTATTCCAACAAGGTAATCAGTGACCAAAGCTAAACAGTGAAAGAAACGATCCAGTGAACAGTAACTGCGAAGAGTTAGTGAAATGTGCTTTAGATAGTGAAAATATGGTGAATATGTGAACCACACACAGTACAGTTTGAGTTGAGAGAAGAAGAAAAAGCAGCGCTTAGTGTTGTTTCTCCCCCATCATCAATTCATCACGCAACGGCTCTTAAGTGACTTTATCGCCCAGTGACAGCTGTCAAATAAACACTAACGGTTTGAATGTGTACTAAGGAAAGGTTTGGATGCTGGATTGATTTTATTTTCATTTTCAACAAAAACTGCTCGAAAAGCGCTAAACCGCACCGACGGTGCAGTTACGGGATTTGGAATCCTTGCGTCGTGTTCGAGCCACTGCTAGATCTTTTCACTGCACAAAGGTAAGCAAGGGTTTTGTTGTACTTAAATAAAGATTCTCACATTTTTGTTTTAGGTCGGTAAGAGAAAAGTACTGAATGAAGTTAACTAAACGTTCACGGCACACTACATATCAGTGTGTTTCTACAACAAAGACCTTCTGCACTGGACTGACCCCAAGATCTCCCTGTAATCTAGTGGAAAAATTTGACACTTCTAAAAATATAACCACACTTTCCTTCACCTCAACGGCCATTGAAAAGCTCTAGCGACTCACCACGAGCATGTGAACGCGCCTGTTGTTGAGTGGACGACTGCCAGACACTTATCGCGATCGAAACGAAAGCCAAACAAACAAACATGGCTGAGGCCGCTGTTGATCAGTGTATGAAGTAACACCCACCGAGCTAATAATCGGTGATGACTGGGCTCGGCCGAATACGAACGAACCTACTTGTAATGCTGCTAAGGGGTCGTGTTTATGATTTATTCTTGTCCACCATTCTACCCCTGGACAGGGCCCAGCATGTATGTACGAAACAGTACGGTCAGTCGGGTAGGGCTGTCTATCTGCTTCCTCCTCCCCCATCATGGTTCGGGTTCAACGAGGCCACGGTCTACCTCCGATGGCACTATTATCAGTGAGCGAAAGGTTCCCTTCATTTGCCCCCGGGGGCGGCAGGCATGGGTGGAACCGTTCTAAAAATAGACACAAAACAGGAAAAGGGCTGACAGCGGCCGAAACAGCTGGGTACCGACGCTACCAACAAACCAGTCAGGTCACAGGGCAATACCAAACCCTGCACAGCTGTGTGAGTGTGTGGAACGAAGGAACGGTCCGACATAACCCGCTGGGTCCGTGTGCATACGGTGTCCTACGAGGGGGTTTAAGTTTTTGTTTGGGTTGTTTTTGTGTGTTTTTTTTTCGTTCATCCCTTTTCTCCGGTTCGCATGGCAGCAGCCCGTACCCAGCATATCTGAACACATCTGTTTTGGTGAGCGTACCAAAAGCCAAGATATGGTCGAGGAGCGAAAAAACCGAAACGCATGGCAAGAAAACAAATGTAATGATCGCACACACAAACCGTTTTTTTTTGCTCGCAGGCAAAGACAGACAGTATACGACCGTGGTCGGGACAGAAAGTTGTAGCAGAATATCCGGACAAAAACAAAAAATAAAGCAAAACAAACCCCCCGCCGTACCATTGTGTATGTAGGTCATGTAGGGAGACCGAACGTGTGGGGATGATGCAGCGAAGCAGCAGCGATCCGTTTCACCGGAGGGTTGGAATTGGACGCAGGCAAAACCACGCGGTGGAAGCCACATGTAAACACATGATCGAGGAACATGATGGTCATCGGTTCGTCTGGTACAGACTAGGGTCGATCAGTTCAGATCCTTAGCTAGATGAATATTTATCACTTTTTAACTTCCAATTAAGCGCGGCTGTAACGAAATTGATAGATGGATCACTTTTAGAGATGATTAATAGGATGCATTTTCTCGATGCCTGCCTCTCATGATCATTAACGGGAGTGGGGTTCGCGTTCCGAAACGAGCTGCTTTTTTTTTGTATGGCGGAACAGAGAGAGAGAGAGAAAAAAACTAAAACTCACATTGAAGAAAGTTGTCATACAGCAAACGATAATTGTGCCGATAATTAAATCGATCATTGCCCTTATGTTGCGAGCAATAGGTCGTGCAACAATGTTGCGCGCTTAAACTTATGTGACAGGTTTAGTGGTTTGTATGAAGAAGACCGTTTCACTAACGGACCTGGTGGCGAAAAAAAAAACCTTCAATTAAGTCCAAAACCACAAAATGCACCTTTGATGCAGTGCAGTGCGCGACCTCAAAGTGCGACTATGAAACGAACGCAAACAAAACAACCAAACGCGCCAATACGGAAGCAGGATGGTGCGCGTGCGTCGCGTGTAGCTCGTCGCGGACGCGGGTTCGTTCGGTGAAGATGTAAACAAGCGGTCAAGCGCCCAACGAGTCGATGCATCCATCGCGCCCCGATTGGGATGCTGTGCACGCGCTCACCGTGTGATTGAATCGTTTTCGCTGCGATCGTCCTAAAAGACTGTGCTCACCATCACGTTCCCTTCAACCCTTCGCCAGGCCTTTGGCGGCGTGGTGTGTACATGGCACAGTGTAGACAGGCAGCATAAATATGCTCTTTTCTTTACCCACCGTGGCCCGGCGAAACCAGCCGATGGTGGCAGTGGCAGCGTGACGCCCGGTACGACGATGACGGTGAGTTACCTTCGACATTCGCTTCGCATCGTTATTAGTCGTTCTTTTGCTTGTGCAGACCCCCCCCGTCCAATCGCGACGTTTGAGGCAGATTTCTTTTCCTTTCATTATTGCTGCAATCGTGGCTTCTTCCACGATCGCGCGCGCGCGCGCACACACCATTACGTGCCGGAATGTGCAACTGGTGTCTGGCTTTGCGTCGTTTGCGTACGGTGCAAACAAAACAAACAACAAAAATCCGAACAATTTGCTTCCCATCCTTACGAACTCGAACTCATTGCTCGAACTCCTTCCCCGAGTAATGGGAATGATGGTTGAGTGGCTGTCTGCCACAGGGGTTTTGCTGCATGTAAATCTCAAGGGAAGCCCAAATTAAAAGGGAACGGCACGGTTTAAGTTACGCCTCGCAAAAGGATCGATTGAAGTGAACCGAATGGAACGATCATCAAGAAAGATTTAATGCTGATAAGGAAAGGGTTTGTCCTGTAGGGCCCTGTGAGCTCATCAGCTGGGTAGTTGAACCGAAAAGGATTTTAAAGCCACGGGGTAACAGTAATGATTGTCGTATTTTAGTTTCACATTCTCAGCACTAAGCTCAACCTAAGCGGCAAGAAAATAGGCTTTTATTTTCTTACGAAACGAAGTCATCGCCAGTGTGGCTAAAGTGTGTATTGATGAGGAGAATTGGGAAAGATCAGCACTTTTTGATTTTTATCCATCTAAATAATTTTTGAGCCCTCGCCTGAAGAATAAAAGTTTGCAGTGGTTCTAAAAAAATGTCCTTACAATAGTCTTTGGCGATGGTAAATACCAATCATCCGGTGAGAGGGTTGGAATTCTACAATAGGTGCCATTGGAATAGCGGCTTTTACCGCAAACAGTAGCATTAATTCAGAAACTTTGGAACATCTAATGAACTCACTATTTATAGGAGAAAGTATTGAAGATTATACGATTTATCCACACTCTATCCGGCAAGAATTCTAAACTTTCTTTCGGACATCACCAGGATCTCCTTGTTCTTCAAGCGCGTTTAATATTATAGCAAATTTAAATTTACAAAACTAAGGAAAGAAGCTGCGCGATCATGCTGAAGGCTTAATTGGAGTATGCCGTGGTAATTCACTTAAGGATAAGGAATCACCAAAGATACTCCAAAGAATTGATAAAGCATGTTACAATTTCGGACCACTTTTCCAATTCTAAAAACTAACCGAAATGTATTTTATTCCTTCTCAAACCAATGTCGAATTGGTATTGATCATTATCTATTTCCTGAATAATGCATTTTATTACATAAATTTATCCATCAATGATTCAACTCAGAAGTCATGATATGATATAACCTTTTAGTACTTTATAACTGGATGCTATATAAATTTTAATTTGGAATGTCTAAAATAAAATGCAATAATTCTCGCAAATTCCAGAGTCAAAACACGAAAGGATTGAATATCCCAATAAGGAACCCAATTAATTGAAGAAAGATTATTTGATTTGTTTCTCCAAAGATATTTACAATGCTCTTCATCTCGTGGGTAATTCCGCAGCTGTGTTCTCCTATAACTGCACACCTAATTCAAAACTTCACAGCACACTTTCTTCATCCACTCAGCGATCAAAGTTCAATCCGTGAAGCGCCTACCAAATTGAAAATTGCATCGCTTCAAACCGTACCTCACTCACTGGCACTGGTGGGCGAAAGCGTAATCAGCATAAATGTAAGCCCTTCTTCCTTCTGTCCCCATTTGCTGCCCACCTGTTTTTTTCCCGTTATGTTAACACAAAAATTTAATCCCGCTCAATCTGTCCGATTTGCCGACCTCAAACCAACACTGTCCACAAATCACCTACGGCAGCCCTGATCGCTGCTAGACACAGCTGGATCTGTCTAGGGACTGGCCTGGCCCAGAATCTACAAGACCCGTGGAAAAGCCCGGACAGTATACGGCACGATTGTTTTAATGAAATCATTTGTTTTCATTTGTCCACATGTCGGTGGCTGTAGCACCCAAACCCCCGACCACACTTCACCGATAACGGCCCGTTTGCTGCGAACGAAGTCGAACACATTCGTCTGAATTTAGACCGACTGCGTCTTGGTGACCAGTATCCGGAGGTCTTATCGCAACCAGACTCTGTATCTATTTCGAGCATCACCCAACGGCCAAGCGACGCCCACTATTGGCACTGGCCAATTTACTGTCCACCCTATGCCGGTAGTGTTCGTCGGTATGCTTTTTTGTTTGTAGCAAATGATCGTAAACTGGTGCAGTTGAACTCTAGGTCCACACGAGACCGTAGCGATTCCAGCCGAAAACGGCCACAACTGACAAGCGAGACCGTGACCGATCCACACGTCCCCAACATGTCACCGATCCTTTCCCCGTTAGCGAACCGTAGCACATCTATCAATCAAACACCCTAACACAGGCAGCGAAAAACGTGAGGTCAGTACGGACCGATCCTATGCTGGCAAGTGTCAAACATTCTATCAAGCCACGACCTCACGAGATGCGAATGTCGCCGGTGGGCGGTTCGGCGAGTTTTTTTTTTTTGGTTTGTTCAACCGCTTCAGGAAGAACAAATCCGTCGCCGAACAGACTGTGCTCTCAATTGACCTGTGCTAGTGGATCCTATTAGTAAACGGCACACAGGACAATGGTGCCCCTTTATCGAGGGAACACGCGGTTGAATTCAATTTACTCCATTTTTATTCATTGACGCAAGATACGGTGCCGGTGCTCATCGTCAGCCGGTGCGATGTCATAATGGGACTCCACTTGGCCAAAGAGGTCCCGCTTTGTAAATTGATTTTTCCATACTAGAGAGTGAAAAAGGGAGAGAGAGAGAGATCTGAGTGCGAGGTCATCCGTACGTATAACCCGGATATTTCGCGAATTTTCATCACTATCATTACTTCTTTTATTTTATTAGACCAATTGCGGGATTCGGTGGTTTATCTCTGGCTGACATGAAGGTTAGAAATAGAAGAGTTTCATCGTTGTTTTTTTTTGTCTTTTTCTTCAAACATAACCGAACGTCACATCGGGATGTGGCCGTTAAACGAATTGAGTGGATTTGAGCTTTTAAGTAGACATCAGCTGCTCCCGAGTTCAATGCTCCTTTCGTCTAAGCACCAGCGTAGCGCCAATTGGGTGGTTCAATAAATTAGATATCACTTTATTCTTCTACCAACTTTACGATACATAAAGGAAGGCAAACGATAATACATGTCCGAAGGAGTTCTGCTTCACTTCAGAAACTCATCTTCTGCAATACTTCGCACGGACGGTATCGTCTGCCTTTTCCGATTCGCTGTCTCCATGTATCGTTGATTGGTTTATTGTTGCCGTATCCCAAGCTCCCAATGGATCGGAGCAACAATAAAACAAAACCAACGGGCCGGCAAGGGACCGTGGGATGTATTCCTAAATCCAAGGATTTCGTACGGCCTTCAACCGTGCGTCACCCTGTGGGCGATTAATTCTTTCAATGAACTCCAATTAATCTTCTCCTGGTACTTTGGAATTTATAGACTTGGGAGACATTTTCTACATCCGACAAACACTTGAACAGAGGTTTAGCATTGCCCGGAGGTAACCGGATCATTTGTACCAAAAACCCAAGAACATAATTACGGTACTTTCAGGGGAAAACCTTGGAAGAAATTTGAAACTGCTCCCGGTTCGGTTAAGAACACAAAAAGAAAACCAATCGCACCAAACGATCGACTGCCGCGATCGACTGCCCTCGTGCTGTCAATCTTAGCAGTAGCGCACCACACAAACAACCCTGTGTGGTCTGACCCGCCACTGTACACTAACCGAGCTCATGGTTGCTGTTATTCTACAGAAGGAAATTCCACCCCGATTTCTCATCGTTTTTTTTTCATCGTGGCCTTTGTGCGCCCTCCAGCAGACCGATAAGCGAAAGCCGAGCTCCCGGTGTGGGAATGCTAATTTTAACACACCTTCCCAGTTGTTGGCTGATCGATAAGCGGTACGGTCAAGGAACAGGAACAGGTTGCAAAAGCCACAAACAGCCGGAAACAGCTCTGACCGGGCGGGATCGGTCTGGGCGCTGTTTGATGTTGTTTACTTCTTCTAATCTAAGTCCAAGGTGCGATCTCCTCTCTATATACACATATGGTCCATGACCGGAATCACATACGGGCTCGGGTTTATTTGTTTTCTTTGGTTACTTCTCTTTTTTTCTCGCACATTTGTTTAGCAAGGAGGCAAAACAGGGTACTTACCGTTTCTGATTCACACCAAACCATGTCCGAAGTGTTATGTTTATCACCATTAAACACTTGATCACTAATTGCAGGTTTGTGTGTTAAGAGCAAAACCGCAATCGTCGTTCAGATTGCGCACTTACCATTTTGTATTGTGATCTTTGAGCGGGTGATTTCAACACATTGATAGTGAATGTCAATCAGATAAGAAGCAATCCTCTGAAAACATGGCCTAATGCATGAACATAGCTACCGATTGGCGCATGTCAATAAACTTTTAATTTTGGATTTGTTCTGGGGTAATGTAGTCTGGTTACACTAAATTTGCCGTAGTAGTCGGGAGTCGTACATCGCGTTGCCATATATGTCCCAATAAACATGTCCGAGCTTCAAGCACGGAGATCTTCCTATGGAGAGGAAAGTAATCCTGTTGAGATTTGAACCCAAAACGCGAGAGAGTTTCTGAACTCGTCTCTTACATGCCTCAACGACTATAAATACTAATGTACTCCTTTTTTGACACTTTACTTCCAGATGCGATCTACCTTTGTCGGTATGAACTTCATCCTGATCGTAGCGGTAGTTGTGCTGTTGCTGCTGAACGAAAGTAAAGCCACCTCCACACCGAACAGCGATGCCTTGATCGGACAGCTAACACGCTCACGTTATTGCGGCCGTCGGCTTACGGAAACACTAGCCTTCCTCTGCCAGGGACGATATCCGATGCTAACGCACTACAGAACTGGTACGTTAGCTCCCTTATCACCATTGTCGCCGTTCCCCAGCACTAATCGATCATGTCTTGCTCCTTCACAGATTACGATCAGCAAAACCAGCGGGTAAAGGTGGAAGTAGCCACGCTGCCCGACACACTGCCACCGGGCTTCCCCTACCCTGGAGCCGGTGTGCATCGGCGTAGTCGGCGCAGTTCCGGCGGTATCTACGATGAGTGCTGCAAGAAGAGCTGCTCCTACCTCGAGCTGCGTGCGTACTGTGATTGAGCGGTGCGGAGTGATCATCATCCACACCGTCCGTACTAGCCGTGACGACGAGTAGTTTCGGGATGCAGATGGAACCAGCAAACAAAACAAAAAAAGAGAAACAAAAACCCCTCGAACAGTCGACGGTACATTTACCAGGCTGGGGCTGTTCATTATCAATTGCTTGCGTATTATTCTATCCAGTTTACTTCTTTTTGTTTTGCTAATTTTACTCGCACTATTATTACTATTTACAACGTTTTTTTTTTTTGATAGCTCATTACAAATAGTTCCGCAAAACTGTTTGTACTACAGTACTCCCTACACATGAAATTTATTTGTGGCGCGCATGTCGCGAAGAAACTGGAGACCGTTTGGGCATCTCAAGCGTCTCGTGCTTTTTTATGTTTTGTGCATTACTATGATAGTTTACGTACCTTCTACTTGTCCGCCGTTGTTGCTTTACCGTTTTTTTTCCAATCCTTCCAATATTCAACAGCGGTTAGTGGTTGATTAGTAACGTTTCCTTGCTTTTATACAATCAAATACACTACACCATCTAGCTCTATTACTGTGTCTGTGGAAGAATATGTAAACTCCTGTTTTTTTAAAGCTTCCTATTTTTTTATATATACACATGTATACACATTACGAGTTACGATAATATAGCGCTTCTGTGTTACGAACGGAAACGGTGAGACGGAATTTCGGTCAACAGTCAGATGTGAGATGAAGTTGATGCGCAACAATTAGCCATAATAAGCTCGCTGTGTAGAATCCCCCCTTTTTAGTAGGGAGATCTACTAAAATATGCAATTCGTAAACTGCTGATACTCTGGTGCCGAATTCCGTACCGCTACGATTCGATTCGATAGTATATGTATATTAAGTACACGGTCAAAAAAGGTGTGAGATGATGAAGAAGGTGTATACGCGGTGAAGTTTTGTTTATTCTGCACACACACACAGACACACTGTGTGGTAACTTATTCGCTAGCACTCGCTGGTGGCCGGTTCGCTGGTGACGGTAAGGAATGAGCTCGAAGGTGTGCTTGGTGTGTCAACGGGTTTGCTCACACTCTGGTCCACGATGACAAAATAATGAACAAGCGTTTTTAGTCGAAAATGGAAATTTTTAGCTAATTGTACTAGATAATTTGACTAGTTGTGAAGATATTCGAAGTGGAGCTTGAGTAGTTAGAGAGTTCGATCGTACTAGCTGCAAATGGACGCGAAATGGAGAAGAGAAGATATATTATTTTTTAAAAAAGGCAAATCTTTACCACAGTCAAGTGTTGGACATGCAGGACCTACGTATGGTGTACACCTTCGCTCCACACTCTCTCTCTCTCTCCCCCCATTTGTGTCCCTGTGTCCTCTGAACGAATGTGATCGTATATGCCTGTTATAGGCTCTGTCCTCTGTCTATCAAGTAGGTTAAGCCGCGTACGTGGTATTAGATTTAATTAAAGTCAACTTCAACCATTAATGAACGACAGTAAAAACTGGGTTTTTGTTTTATTTTTATCTTAACGCTTCCGAAAATCTTCTTTGTGTTCCCCCGGTTCGAACAAACTACAGACTGCATGCGAGTAGTAACAAGATCAAAAATCCACCACCGCACGACATACTGTCGCCGCTGTCAATTGACCATTGGCCGGGCCCGGATCTTGGTCTCGTTTCTTCGGTACCGGAGGGCCATATCGATCGAGTGCGCTGATACTGTGCGTCCCCGTCGTCAATCGATGGATCACATTTCCGATGCGTGACTAGGCGGTCATTCGGCGAGAGGAATTGAAGAATAAAAAAACACACAGTAACACACACACATAAATCCACCCCATTTGGAAGATGCATCGGACTGGAAGATTGGAAGATGCCCGTGTTGTTATGACTTGGGGCGGTTACGTGTTATGAAATGGCCCGCTCACTTACAGCGGGCAAGATCGTACAGCACCAACAGCAGCAGCTGACCTTCAATCGTGTACATTTCAGTTGATTGAGTTGCATTTCCCAGGCCCGCTATCTATAACCGTGTCTGGTTGTTGTCCATTAAGCTTTTGTTTTTTTCTTCTTCGACATTCTGCTTTCCTACTCACCCCCTGCAGCAGCATCAGTGTCGTTTGTTTTCTGTTGTTGTTTGCGTTTTTTTTTTCATTTTGGTATGTGTTTGCATCTCCATGGCATGTAAACCTCGATTCCATCCGAGCAAACTGGTATGAGCTGGATCGTGCCGTGTGTCCCTGCAAACGAAACCATGTTGCCATGATTAATCAGTGAGTCAGTTCCCTGTACCTTATCGACGCGGGTTTTGTTTTCCACCCGCACATTTTCGTGCTAATAAAACCAAGTTAGTATTATACTGAAAGGTACATTGTTTGTGGTAATGGTATTTTGTGATAAAAAGTCATGATTTTAAATTTTTCTCCAATAGTTATAAGTTCTTAAGGGCGAATCAATATTAGTATAGATATCCCCGGTGAGAGGTACCCGGTACACGACAGGATCTGGTATCAAATCACACACAGACTGAATTCGCTTACGTAGGACTGACTATGCTGCAGACTAAATAAAGTCAAGGATAGCCAGTAATTGAAGGTCACGACTCCTTGAGGTTGTAGTGCCCCAAAAGAAAGAATAGATCTCCCCTAATTTGAAAGATCTACGATAAAATTATTTAATCCCAAAAATTAATGTAACAGGAAACAGCCAAAAAGACTGATCCGATAGTTTTGGTGCTGAAGCCATCTTTCATTGCTGGATCAAGGATCCTAGGAATTTAATTAATGTGTAAGGGCCCGGTGGTGTAAGTGTTAAACGGCGCTAGTTCTACACGACAGAATCGGGTATTAAATCGCATCCGGACCGTGTCCTTCAGTAGTAAGGACTGACTATCTGGCTATGTGTTTAAGAGGTCGTTAAATCAAGAAAGAGGACGAGGAGGTCAAGGAGGTCTTCAACAACAACGTTGTCAGTCAACTTCTCAAAAGATAAGTTATGAGTTCTGTCTTTTGTACAACTGTCACCCTAAATTATGCTAAGTAGCCAGCTGGTCGAAGAAGACTTTGAGCTCCTTCATCTATCTCTTGCGCTATGAATTAACTATCTTAATGTTGTACTTCAATTTCTAAGATGTTTTGGGACTCTTGTTGGAAAACAACATGGAAGAAATGGATCTGTCTCAGATTTAAATCGTGATCTAGATGGTTTCGTCTACAATGCTTTTAATAACATTTCAATCTTAAGCCGCATAAAATCGCCATCTTAGTCTAATCAATACTTAGTCTTAATGTATGACAGTGCACATACTGCGTATTATACTTCAAATTATATTCTGCATATTTTCCCTGCACAGTGTTGCACATTGGGAAAGAATTGATAAATCATCATTCAATTCAATGAGCTACAATACTCTTCTCAAGGACTTTACCATTTCTGATGTTATACTTCTTCAGCTCGAAAGAAAGAAAAGCCTAGTCGTCTCTAGGCCTAGGCATCACTACTTTAAAAAGAAAGATTTCATTCCCTTTGTGTCAACTCCCAAAACATGGGTTATGGCTCGTTCGTTATTCAACGCTCATCATGAATGTTACTACGAATAAAAAATTTCACCTTTACGCCTACATTGTGCATTACCTACCTACCTTGTGGTTTTCACTGTGTCTCAATATTCGTTGTCGTGACGTTGAGCTAGCATCCGCTAGGTGGCGCGACAGTAGAAGGAAATTGGGATAAATTAACGAGAGTTCAATGAGAGATCGCAACGAGCGATTAGACTCCGAACCGTCGAGACGAACAGGTGTAATAAAAGTTGGTTAGATACAAAATATGTTTGCCACTGAAAGGGCGGCCTGGCCTTGTATAGATGGTAACAGTTCCGGTCTTTCACACTTCTATTAGTCCAAGGACTTATTATCCACTGTACAGACATATGGTTAACATGTATCTTATCGGCTTTTAGAATATTTCACAAAGCTTTCATATTTAAGAAATCATAATTATCTTTTGTTTCATTTGCATTAAAACGAATTTATTTGTAGCTTCTTAGGGTCGCTTATGTTACCATGCTTTCCAGCCAGACCACTCTTTCTACTATACAACTATCAGACACATCACACGAACCTTCCTTTCATACTGTTGTAATTCACTAAATCCACTTAAAATAGTTTAGTCTAATACGACCCTTTGCTCACAAGTCCCACTAGCTACAAGCGATTTCCCCCTCATTAATCTAATTCGTTTTCGCTCAATAGTGAAAGAACTAAAGACTTTACACGCGAGATCGAGGTATACTAATCGTTCAGCACTCCCGGTGCTACCACCTTACAGTACGACAGCAGCTGATCCATATTGCAATCCTCACGGCAACATTCGTTCGCCACATTCCGTCGCAGGCGTGCTTTTATGTGTGGCACCAGGAACCGATGGAATGGTTTCTGCCTAAACGATCGCGATGTCCAATCGTCGACGTCATCCATCGCTTCAAACTGGCCTACGGTTGGCGCCACATTAAAGTTCCGTTTAAATTCATTCTCATTGAAGTTCTCTCCGGACCAGTGGAGTTGGGCCGTGAATTGGTCAGGGGACACTTGAGGATAAAATCCAACTAAAAAGAAAGTTTTTTATGCGTATAGCATACTTTTAGGCGTTTTGTATGTAGTTTTGGTGTTGCGACGGGTAATGGTACCCAACACCCAACAGTACCTGTATTTTTCCTGAGATCTTCCAAAGTGAAATATTCCACACACAACATGGCCAATGCCTTCGGTAGCTGATCACCGCAGTAACGCTTCGCGGCGATAGGTTGTAAAGTTCCAACAGCAATCAGTACGCAGAAAAATGCGACGCTGACGCACGTGTACCGTGGATACTTCATCTTTTGGCCGTGTACTGCAAGCGGTAGACCGCTTGAAAGTGTAGAAAATCTGCTAAATAATTTATCCAAAAAATAAATACTTATAAGAATTAATATTATTCTAAAACCAAGTACTTTAAAATGCTCCCTTACCTGTATCGATTGATCCTCTGTACAATGGAGCGCTTGCAGGTTGACGAACTGAATGAAGTACCTGCATTAATGGCATCGCTTATATAGTGCACTTTGGTGGGATGATTTTATTTTTAAACCATGGCAACAACAATATTTTGCAAGCTCGGTAGACATCCAGGAAAACGACCAAGATTCCAATTTACAGTTGAGGACACAAATGTAGATGCATTCATCTTACATTTGTCTAAAAATTATTTTAACAACCAGTGCAATATAATACAAACGAAAAAAGAGCTTACAAAGTATACTAAACAAATGTGAAACTGATTATCAAAATATGTAAAAAAAAGTTCAAGTAAAAGTTAGTGTAAAATAGAACGGTTTATGCTTATACTAGCAACTGTCATAGCTAATAAGCATGATGCCATCCTGAATCACTTATAATGCAGCGCGACTGGCGACATATTTTACTTGTCAGACACTATTAATGCACTGTAGTGCAGCTGATAAATAAGAATACACTATGTTGTACTTTTTGTTGCCTTTTCTAATCACTTACAAAGTAAGGAAGCTTAAAGCGTTTTTAAATTATTTTTTTTCGTAATTCTTTTTCAGTATTAATATTTTTTAACAAGTTTTATTACAAAAAAAAATACAAACAATAAATTTTATTATTGCAACTGTATAGTATAGCTGGAAGTAGCAACAATGTTTAAACAAGCAAACATGATTTGTGTTTGAATTTCGTTTGAATCCAAACTCCTTACAGTACGGAGAATTGATTAACATCAAGCTACAGAAACATTGGACTTATTGGACAGTATGGCGCCCAGCACAACAATTGGTTGTAGCTTGTTTGCTCGGTTGTAAATATGATGACAACAATAAGTGTAACAACAAAAGTATATAATTGATATGACAAAACTATTGGTATTTGAGTATTTGCATATATATATTTTAAATTTCCAGCTCCAATTTTTCTAGTTACATGTAATTAGTAACAAGTTTTTTACACAGTTAATTTTTGGTTTCTAATAAAGTTGTTGTAATTTGTATTTCTTGTTTGTCGTTACTAACGTATTGAAATAATAGAGACGTTTATAAGAACCTTTATTCAATTTTTGGTTTTTGTTACTTACTTCTTCTTTGGTTTTCTATTTGTTTTGGGGTTTTTTTGCTGTTCTACTAAGCATTTTCGTAGTTTTTTAGTAGTACATATACTTCAAGCTTCACGCAACATAAACAAATATTTTTAACTGTGCCTGTGTAACTGTGTTAAGTCAAGTGGCAATAAATTAGTTTTTAAGCCGATCGATTCCTTCCAAACTTGATATTTAAATATTAAACTTTTATTTAATTTAAAATATAATCAGGTCATACATTATATTTTTATTAAAAAAAATCACTTTAGTATAAACATATTCTGAAATATATTCAAACCGTTTTTATAACTCAAAGCAAAACAAAAATGAAATAAATTACCATTAAATAAACAATTGCACAAAAAAGGGACCAATTAGTAAACTCGTTTTTTATCATGTAAACGAGGGTTAATTCTTATTACAGGAAGACTTTCCAAATGACATTCGATCGGTAAACTTCGTTGCACTACGTAAAACGACCTTGCGCGGCGCCGTAAAACGAGACTTTATTACAAACATAAAATATTCTACTAAAAAATTAAAAAATTCTACTAGAAAATCTTTATATCTAATTTAAATAAAATGTGATATAGTGTACCATGCTTATCTTATACTTATTATAAATTAGCAATAAGATTTGAATCT
>CM028105.1:8337554-8354489 GCA_016170015.1 Anopheles longipalpis | reverse complement strand
ATTGTAAAATAGAAAGCGATCATAATTAACAGCGAGAGCTTGTGAGCTTAGGTTACATATTTATAGGTAAGATTTGCACAAGTGCAGTGTGTACGATTTGTAGTTAAGTTTGTTGTTTTTTTTTGTACGAATTTGTACGCATCATTCCCCCTGTCCACTCAGGCCTCAAATCCATCAATACCACGATTCGACAACATTCAATTCAATAATGGAGATTAATCGATCGAACGCTTTGAAACGGTGTGTGCTACAGTTGCGATGTCCTGGCGGTGGCTTAAAATGCGCTGGCCTTCTTACAATACTGCAGCAACTGGTTCAAGCCACAGGGTCGCAAACAGCACTCCTCCACAATGCCACCGCGACTTTTACGGAAGCGTGCCGGTATCAGCTCGTTGTGTCCCGCTCCATGGCGATACATGTAGTTCGACGGGTATACCATGTTCATCCAGGCCGGTACGGAGGACCGTTCGTCCGACATACCAACCGATTGGAGCTGCTGATCCATAATCATCTGCTGCTGCTGCTGCTGCTGCTGCTGCGTATTATCGTCCGTGTTCATCCACTCATCATTGCTCACGTCCGTCTTCATGAAGGTATCCACTGTTGTGGGGAAGCAGAACACAAAATGGATACAGAAAATTCCAAGATTTCCAGCCTTTTTTGGATGACTTACTAGCTTTCTTGCTCGATGTATGCAGATCGGGGAATTCGTCACACAGGAAGGACAGTACCTTGACCAGCTCGGCACCACAGTATCGCTTGTTTGCCGATACTACTGCGATCGTCCAGAGAAGTGCCAACACTTGCAGCATGTAGAAACTTCCGCTACCGGCTCCATTTGTGGACGACATGATGGTAACAATGGTGCGTCTTTGTTTACGATGATCTTCACGCACAGTCTTGCTGTAGCTTAGCACACGCTGTAAGTAAATTGTCTGCAGTACGAAAGAAGAAAAAAAGAAGGAAAAAAAACATCCAGAATTAGAACCCTCAAACTTGTCTAACAGTAGGGCCGGTGCAGATGAACTTCAGCAAACTGTTCGGCAATAAAAATCCACAAACTCTTCCTGAGAGGGGGAAAGCTATAGCATAGTGCGTCTAGTGCGATTTATTGCGCCCCAAAAGAGGGTCACTACATAGTATTTGTAAGGGAATGCGAAGAATCTAATGCTTTGCAACAGGCGGCAGACAGTGGCAGCATCGGCAGATGACGATCATGCAGCTTTCCAACATCACGCGATCAGTCTTTTAGTCGGCACAGTAGCTTTTCAGCGTATCGATCGTGCAGCTTTGATAGCAACATTCGGCCACCACCTGGCGCCGTACACGTCGGAAGTTTTGCTCGTGCGAGTTAAGATGCTGCAGCGTCACCAGCGCCTGGTAGATCATATTGGACGATCGATCCTGCAGTGTGCGGAGCTGTTCCATCTCATTCTGAACGTCATGCAACAGGTGTGCCTCATGGTTGGACATTAGGAAGTTGTCTACAAAAGATAGAGAAGCGGATCTTGCGATTATGAAGACAGAGGGCACTTCTACTACCGTCCACATACCCGATTTCTTACGAAGTCCATTAAACCTGTTGCACAGTTCGGCCAACGTATCGCTCAGCTTTGCCCCGCAGTAGTGTGCCTTGCGCGGCGACGAAGTTTCCATGTACTGGTGTGATCCACTACTTGTACCCATTATGGAGAGCAGTGCTAAGAATAGTAGCACCATAGTTCCGCAGCAATCCACCAGTGGGCGTTGTGCGTTAGCCTTCGATCTTCGCATCTGCAATGGAATGGTTGAAAGCTAAACCTTAGAGTGCAAAGCAGGATGCCGGGCTGCACTGGCACTGGTACAAAAACTTATGGCACGTATACTGCACAAACTTTAACATCTTATCGGAACTAGAGATAACCCTTGTGGTGTCATCTTCCAATTGGTTGAAACTTGTCGTTTCTCACATAATAAGACACTCACTCGCACTCACTAACTGCAAAGCATTCTCCGAAATTGGTGTAGTAAACATGTCCAAACGAACGAATTGCATGATCATTCGCTTCACCTACCTTACACTGAACCAAAACTTACCACTCACAACTCGACAACTAGACACACTTGCGCACACTTCTCCTTCGCACTATTATACTAAGGCCGACAATTATTGTCCACGAACAAGAAGAGAACTTAAAAATTCCAGCACCCGAGACAATTACCTTGCTTGTTACCTGGTCCCGGAACCTGCCGTACTGGAACAGTTTTCCCCGGACAAGAACGGTTTGTTGTACTAAGTAACGCCACGCAAAGAGAGAAAGTGGGACTTTACACTACACTGTCGGAAATCCGTTAGTTCACTGAATGTCGGATGTCAGTTCTGGGTCGCTTTTATACCTCCTCCTGGTTGTAATTTTTCCACATACGCACTCGAAACTACGCGACATAGATGACTTATTTCCCAGTACACCCATTCCCGGTGGAAAACTCCTTTGGCGAAGGGAAAGAATAGGACACAACACATGGGAAAGGGTTCAAGGATATGTGTGAAACACTAAGACGGTCGCGTAATACCTGTCGCGCCATTTGCATAATCAGAGCTCCTTAACTTCGCAAAACCCTGGATGCTGATTGCGGACGTGAGAAAACATGGTGGCGCCAACCGTCTGCCGAACGATTTCGATGCCCAATCGGGTGTGAAACGTTGTACGGAAAGTGAAAAACGACTCAACCCAGACGGTCGGTTAGGGAAATATTTTGTTGTTTTATTGCATTAAAAAAACCGATGTGAGAAAATGTTGCAATTTTTAACAGTATTTAATTGATTTTATTGTTGCATTGCACGGTGACAAATGGCAATGAATCGTTTGGGTGTAATTCGTTTGGAAAAACATACATCACAAGTGCGATCGTTTATTCTGCTTTTTGAGTCGATTACAGTGCGAAGTACATATTCCGTAGTGGAGAGTTTAGTATATTTTACCCAACGAACTATCAATTATATTACTCGAAACGTGAATCTATGCACAAACATTATTAAATTTAAAAACATGACATTGTGTTAAACAGAAATGATGATCAAAGCATCAATCAAACGATCGTTAACAATCAATCTAGCAACCGGAACATGCACTTTCCAGGAAGCTGTTTTGATGTTATTTTCCCACAGAGTTTAGTTATTTGCTAGCAGGCCACTGGGCCACTTCGTGCACATTTTGTTGTGTTGCTTGAAACGCTGATATGTTGTTCAGCCGGCGCAATCCACACAACAAAATGTGTGATCGCATAATAAGCAGTTTTTTTTCATGTTTAAAGTTACTCACTACTGGTGATGATTGGAACTAATCGAAAAAAAGTATATAAACATGTTCGATATTAATGAAAAAATCTATTTTTTTTTGGCATTTATATTTGCCACTTTTGCGTGGCATTCGTTTTTAACACGACACAAACTGGCAGCGAACCTCATTAGGAATGATCCCGCTGTACGACTCTGAGCATCCAGTTACGGGTAAATAATTTTAAGGAAAGTAATTTTAATGAAAAGCCAAAACCTATGACGTTGGAGAGAAGGAACATTTGCCCTATTTTGTAATCTGTATTGTGGAAGGGTTTAATTCACATTTCGGCTATACTATGTTATCTTTACTTCTGCTGGATTTGCTAATTAATCCGAATTTAAAACGTTTATTTCTATGCCATTTAAAGTTTTCAAACATTTACGGTCAAAGAGCTTTTATAAATAATGATTACGGCTTCGGCTTACTAATTCTTTTTTTTTTGTTGTATTGCATCATTTTTCGTACAATGGTAAATGATCCTTAAAAGTTTCTTAAAATACTAAAGTGCCTTTTAAATTCATTTTCGGCTTAAATTGGCGAACACTAGCAGGAAAAGCTATGTTTAGAGGTATTTTTGTGTGCCTCCAGGCACATATATTAAAAGAACACCATCATACTTAGGGTCGAAACTAAGAACTACTCCCCGTGAAATGCTTTCCCCACCCCGCACGGCCAAGGAACCCCGCGTACCGTGTATAGCAAGTTCTTTACATTCCTTGGCTCTTCTGCAAACTTTGCGCAAAACGCTGCGTTATCAAAAGCGACGTATCGACGAAACGGTTCACACAGTTCGCTAAACATGATTCCGTCCGGCTGTCCAGTTTGTTGCTCGGTTTCTCCACACACTTGTCCCAGCAGATGTCGGTAAACTCGTGGATCTAGAAACAAAGTGAAGATGAAAAAGAACCATGCCATGACTCGTTTCGGGATGTTTTTTTCTTTTTCCGGTCGAACCTACCTGTGCGCTGAGCCGGGCACGCTCGTTTTCCGCCATCAGAAAGTCCTGTAGCTCAGGATCGACATTTGGTTTGGTCGCGTCGCTACTTCCAAAATTGGCCATGGCTGCAAAAGGGAAATTTTTAATAGATTTTCTTGCAAAGCTTGTTAAATAATGCAATATTACATACCTGCTGATGAAATTATTTACCGTCCGATTAGGAGATTGACAAGTTCTTTTTGACAACCTCGTGTTATTATGCAATGCCAAACTATGGGTTGTATAAAATGTCTATTTTGGTCAAAAAAAATCCCATATAACATTTTTTGAATAAAATTTTTGTTTTCTTTTTAAATTTCTCTAATGTCGAAAACAATCAACAAATGTTTTTTAAATGATAGAAAAATACACAAATTATAACGTTTATATTCCTAATATTTCTATTTTCTAAACAGAATTATCATAACCGCCGTGCTAGCAGAGCAAGCCGCGACACAGGGTAGCCCAGAATGACAGTCTGCTTGGTTGCCTTTGTTTATAAACATTCCACTGCGTGTGTTGCTACGTCGCTTTTCTCCATTCAACCGTGAATATTCGTTGTAAATAGTGTTCCATTTGTTTTATCGTGTTGATCGCGCACCATCCGTCTGCCCTTGCAATTATACCCAAGTGCCCCCGTAGATCCCTGCCAACGTCGGCGTTCCCGGTGACGTGCAACTTACTGGCAACCACCACGGAAAGCTACAACAATGAGTGTTAGGGCTGGTCCACAGCCAGAGACGCTGTTCCATTCGTACGTATATAACGCAACCAGGTCACAACCATATGGTGGACCCCCGATCATCCCACACACATTTCACTGCTTTTTGTTACTCCTACGCAACAACCGTTCCAAATGGTTCCTCTCTCATCTCCTCCCACTGTCCCCAGGTGTATCCGATTCGTAGCTAAAAATTTACAGCTATACAAAAACATCGAATATCTCGAGCTGCTACCGGCGCTGGTAAAGAATGCCATCTTTCTGAATGTGGTGCGCGTTCACAAAGGCTTCCACGATGAGGAACTGGCCCGGCTGTTGTTGAACTCCTCGCTCACCAGAATAAATCTGTCGACATCCACGATCACCGACGGTATCTTGACGCTGATGGCCGAAAAGTGTCCTCACCTGCGTAGCCTTACCCTTACCGAGGGCAACTATCGGTTTACCCGTACCGGCCTGAACGCAATGATACAGCGGCTGGGCAAACTGCAACATTTGTACGTAAAGAATTGCCCACTGATTGATGATGCGTTTGTACGCCTGCTGACAAAGAGCTGTCCGCAGCTGGACACACTCGATCTCGAGTCGTGCAAGAACGTTGGCGACGATTCGGCAGAATGTTTGCGCGTCATGCCCCTGGTACGGCTCAACGTTTCTCACACGAGCATTACGGACAAATTCTTAAAGTCGATCGCAAACGAACGATGCGGAAAAACGCTGGAAGATTTAAACGTCGGCCACTGTCCGATTACAAGCGATGGGCTGTCGGCTTTGTCCTGGAACACGATCAAATACATCGGGTTCGAAGGATGTAACATCGAAGGTAAGTTAGAGATTGGGACTGCATTGGAAGCAGGACATTACATTTGTATTACTTCTTGTTGTAGATCTGGAAATTGTTGGCTTTGGGAAGCATCTGAAATATATCTGCTGGACCATCTCTAACTGATACAGCAGAGGTCGTCGGATTTACCGGAATTATAAACATTCAACTACACGAACAATGTAAAAGGTAACTTTATATTTATCGATCTGCTTCAGCTACAATTGACCACATTAACCGTCGAACGACAAACATTGAAAAAAGATTTCTTCTCACAGTGTAGCAGCACACTGAATACAGCAATATTGGCGTTTCGTGTTAAATTACACATAATTTTCACTCACGATCTAACAATCGCAAAAAGGAGCAAAATGTGTTTTTGATGCGTTCATTTTAAAGTTTAAGCTGAAGGCAATATAATCCAGTGATAGGAAGGCCAGTTAGGCAGGAAAACGAAACAGTTGTCGAAATTAACCATGGAAGAAGCTATTATATTATACTGTGGACCAACCAATGCTAACAAAACGTACGAAAGGAATCTGCTAACTCCCGCAAAAAGGAGAAAACGGAAACAATTGTGGAAAAAACATTTCTCTCCGCTAGATGATATAGCTATATTTTAAACGGATGCACACCGCTATTATAATCGTTCCACTAACTTACACACTCAACACTATTTAGCACTCAAGCTCTAGCGTTACTGGTAACTAAAATGGAATGAAAAAAAAAACAAAATTAAACTATTTCAAACTAATACAATTTATAGCAAAAACACTAGCAAAACAGACAAGCAATCAATTGTAATACTAATGTGTAAGGCAGATCAGCACACGTAGCTGTTGAAATACAATAGTGTAACGGTTAGTAAACGTTTAAAAAAAAACACACAGTTCCTTTCCCCACTCTTTCCCCCATTACATCCCTGTAGCACGTTTTCCCACGATATGTCACCAACGTTAAGTGCAACCGCGCAAATACAATAAAACCCAGAAAACCACGCTAGACTATACGATACGTAGCAATACAAACAGGATTTTCTAATGGACCATTAAGCATAGTAATGATAGTAATGATAGCTACACGCAGAGGAGTAGTACAACAAGCATTCGCTAGCAGTATAGCGAGAGAACTATTTTAAACGAGGTAGTACGTACGGTGATATTGTTGTACCCACAGTACAAGCACTGGCCGGTGTAGAATAAGAGTTAAAATCAAATATACATATATACATACCCGTATAAAATAGGAAATCGACACGTTGGCGGTCACTAACCCTCTAGCCCGGATGCTAGAGTGGATCGTTTTTTGTTCTCTTATTGGTTGCCATTTAGTTTTACATTACACATTAGTTTGTTAGTCATGCAGGATCACAACAGCAGGAATCTGCTTTATTTGCTAACAATATACACATATGTACGCCATGAACGATCGATCTCCATACGAATGCTCCAAGTGTTTGCTCTAAACGAAAAGTACTGGATACTTTCATTTATAGCAAATGCTATAAATATTATAAACAATTATCTACTGGCTTTAGTTCGCGGTATAAGCTTATTCTGCTGCCATCAGCAAAACCATCCTCAAGGTTCCCTCAACTACAATTACCACGCGTGTTTATTGTCACACGATACAAAATGTCCATTCACCAAATGCACCAATAACAATGTACCAGGCTAAGGCTATAATAGTTGATAGTAATATTTGAACGAACAGTAATGCATAACAGTAAAAGCAATGAATTTTTGAACTAATCAAAATGGTTAAAATACAATTTTGTTTGGTTTTTTTTTGTTATCTTTGCCTAATAAAACTATCCAAACGTTTGTAAAACTAATCTTATTCTTCATAATACGAAGCTACAAACGAGTTACTAATAATCCGGACCAACAAATAAAGTAGAGGATGATGAATGTACGGTGTAAAACAGAACCATTTACGGATGTGTTACTGAACCTTCGTTAGCGATAGTATTCTGTATAACTAACTAGCGCAAAAATAGTTTTTATCGTATGGAAAAGAAAGCAAATGATGATAAAAAAGCGTGTAACAGCTTTAAACATCGAACCAAGAAAGCAATAGGACTCGTTCGTTAACTGTGGGAATGTGGCGCTGAAAGGAAAAAGCATAAAATCATACAAATGTTAGGATAAAGAAGAGCAAAAGAAAAAAAAAGCATAATCGTGCAATGGACATTTAAATTCTCTCACGGTAATCGAAATATTCTTTCCAAGTAATACGTAATCGAGCAGTTCTTTGCCAAAGTTTAAACTTCTAATTATCATTTATCCTCAACACAAAAGTAACTCACTAATACCGGCAAGAGTTGCAAACAAGTAAACATCCGCAGAACACAAATAATGGGCACACAAATGCAATGCTACGGTTTTTACATATAAGGCACAAAGAATTGCACTTGCAAGGAGGGAAGGTTTTTTGCTAAATAGCGCCAACTAACTACTGTCGAAGAGAGATTTGTAACGATGCAATAAATGAGATAGGATGAATGGTGCAAAATGCCATCGAATCGGTGATCCGATGGTGAAGAGAGACGTTTTTAAATCAAAATTTTATAATCGAACGTAACGGAATGGATAAAATGTGGGCGCTTTTAACCTTAACCGCGTTAAGCCATCGAACAAATGGGGATGGGAAAAATGGAAATGCAAACAACTAATATAATAACACAAAGCAAACTACTATATATACATATACATATATAAATATTTAAATGCAAAATTATTGTAATCGAAAACACCACTATTTGCTAAATGCAAACATTGTTAGTTGTTATAATATTGTAAGTCGCATCGTAATCCCGATTTGTCTTTTTTTTTGTTTTCTCAAAAATTCACAACTAATGCTAATAATGCAACACAACAAAAAAAAACAAAACAAAACAAAAAAAAACGAAGAGACACACATGCAGAACCATGCACCACACTCACTCACTTACGAAAGGAATTTTGAAGAAAAGTATTTTTTATAGCAATTCAGTAACATTCAATATTGATAGTTAGTAAGCGCCGAATTTTAGAGCGTGTTGGAAACTGTTTAGATAATTATAGTAAACTAGTTTAGTGTATCCGCATACTTAATGACGCATTAGTTTAGAACTTATTATTTTTTTCATAGCATTGCAGTTTGTTTTAGATCTTAATACTTAATCCAAACGCTTATTTCATGAGGCTATTTTGCAACGAGATCTATATATAAAAAAATAAGTCTTTTTCTTAATATACTTTATTCGCACACATTTACATCTCCTATCGTTAAGTTACTAATGATAAAATGATAAAACCATATGTGTATGTAACAAAAACCATATTATGTTTAGTACCAGTAATAAGTAAACGAAAACCTTCATCATAATATAAACCGTCTTGTCAATAACGATGCTTTCACAATGCTCTGTTTTGCAGCTTCCGATAAGCCTCACTTGGCAATGGAAGTCGCCGGCAGAACATCACGAAAAGCGATACTCAAAAAAAGACCAATTATTAAGGCAGTATTTTTATCAATCATTAAGAACATTAATCTCAAATTCACGATGATAATAAGAAAACAAGAAGCGAACATTTTTTAAAACCATTGCACAGCTCTCAATTCAGTATGTTTTGTACCTACTAGTAGCAGGTGTTTCACTACACAAACTACATCAACTACAATAATTATTTTCGATGAACAACAACAAAAAATACGAGCGCCGTAGTGTTTGATAAATGATAATAAAACAGAAACGTCTTGTTGGTTTGTTTTACCATCCCCCAAACTTTGGTGTTTGTATGTTTGGTTTTTACTGTAACAAAGCTTGGATTGTTGAGAATATTTAAATATTGGACGTTAGCAGTGAGGCGGAACTCGCCAGTTATGCGGGAGGTTGTCAGACGAGCTAGAGATGATCGACAGATGAAAGTGCTTCTTCGATAGAGCGACTTTACGACAACGGGTATCTCATTGACAAAGTGTCCCCGACATATTTGGACGATTGTTTCGAGGAAACCTCATCGAAATGTTCACCTAGCGACAGATTCTTGGGAAAATTGGTGAGCTCCAGAAGATCAGATCTAGCCATGGAACAACATGCAGCAGGACGGATTGCCTAGGAAGTAAGGATATTTATGACCGCAATAGACAGATCGCAGCTCATGCTAGGAGTGTCATATATGCTATCGGAACCTTTAAGTTCTCTGTTAAGGATCGAAGGAGAAGGAGGAACAAGCGCGAATGAGACAGCTAGCGCGGCGCTGTCAGGACGAAGAGAGCGCAAGCGGAATCAGTCTAACTCTAGCCTCCCCACAAGTAACCTCTAACACGCGTAACAGTTAACAGAGAAATATAAGCGAATTCGGAAAACTGATCTAACCGCATACAGTTTACTACATTCTCTGAGGAAATTATTTCACTTTTCTATTTGTGTTTATGCATGGTGATTAGAGAGGCGCGTGCTTCGATGTCCAGAGCAAGCTTTTCGGTCGATTCTCGCTAATTTACTGTCTTCAGGGAGGTCATCCACATCATCAGGCATACATGCTGGACACTCTAATCGTAATAGGACCAGGCTGCGAATGAAGATCTTCAGATACTAGGTAGATCAGATAACACCCTGAACAGCGACATCTAGAGGTACATTTTTATGGGAACCGTAGCTATTACCTCCACAAACTTTTACAATGTTGCGCACTCCTTTCATTGTGCGATAGTAAGTTCATCGTATAGCTCATGAAGTATGTTGTCGTACGCATTCGGACCCAATAATCATTATGAGGATTTTTTTGGAACGTAGCTATGACGTCGCTTTGGACAGAATCCTGGTCACATATCCCTGTAAGCGTTGGTATTTTGAGAGGAGCATTTTCGTCAGAACATAACCATCAGGACATCCATCTTCACCTCGCATGTAACGCTACTTGGGGCCGTTAAAAAATAAGCTTGTCTTTGCTCTTTGAGTCTTTAAAGAGTTGATAAAGTTGGAACTGCTCCTTCACGTTCGTGTACAACTTAAGATATAGAGTGAAGATGTGATCAGTTGCTCGTTTTCTATTTTGTCCCATGATTTATTGTGAGAATTGAATTCTCTCTCTTCTCTTCTTGGCTTTAACGACCTTACAGGTCACGCCGGCCATTTCTGGCTTACTAGACTTATTTTACCATGTCGCCGGATAGTCAGTCCATGCTACGGGGAGACGGTCCGGATGGGATTTGATCCCCAGTCCTGCCATGTGGGCCGGCGCCGTTTATCACATACACCACTGGGCCGCCCCAAGAATTGAATTATATTAATTAAGAATTCTTTGCCACCGTTGAGTTCTTTCCAATTGTTTGGAGGAGAAAGGATAAAATAAAATTCGATATACAAGAGCTGCGGATTGATTTGTTTTTCTTTCGACCACCGTACATCAAAACTGCGACAACTTCAGTACGGTAGTTTTTTCATTTATTTCACCATTCGTATCTCTTTATCTCTAACTGCTTTGCCGCATATGAATGTTTCGTGTTTGTCTACGCGTTTTGTAAGTCCTAACGTGAGAGGAATTCTGTGTTTAGCTTTAACCTGTTTACTTATACAGCGTATAATATAAATATACCATATTATATTCTTTTTGCTCACTATTAGCATTAACACGACTTGCAGCGATCGTTTTTATATATCTTGCAACATCGGTGATACTACGTCTGTATAATTATTATTTATATTAACCGCAATAATTCCATTATTGTATTGTATGCATGTTAAAGGATTATCCTTTACTTCTCTTCTATATTCTTCTGCCCACCAAGGTCATCTTTCCTTCCTAGCAGCAGTATTGCACCTTGCAGTTTTCTAACGATCGATCATCACGAATGATCTAATCTTCTTTTTTTCCTCTGCCAAATTAACGCCTCAACCGAAGAGTGCCGTGTTTGGTGATGCTGTGCCAGACCAAGGGGGGGATGCCGTAGTGTTCGCCTTCACAGGCACGTTTAAACCTTCTTGGTGGCCTGGATTGGGTTTTGCTTCAGCTGCAAAATGATGGAACGCATGCGAGAGATGTCTTTGCTCGATTTGTTCGTTTTCGGGTTAAAGTCGCAGAGTTTTGCAATCCGCTCCCATTCGGTGCCCGGTTCGATTTCGTCCGTCTCAGCCACGAACTGTTTTTCGGCGTTTCTGTAATCGCAGTAGAACAAAGAAACTTTTCAATGAACAAACTCGTAAAAGGCTTCATTTCACAGGGGGATGAGAAAACGGGAAACGGGAAAAAACATGTAACATGCCAATCATTATGAATTACAAATGTCATTCAACCGATGCACACGTTAGTAATAGTTTTATGTACTACACTTGAAATTAGGAAATTCTTTGCAAAAAATGGTATTAGCACAATTCATTCATTTTTTGTTGTTTGTTTAAGAAACACACTCATCCAACTAATCAATCTAGCCGCAAATCATATTAATCAAATTATTAAAAGAAAAAAGAAAACAAACAAAATAAATACAAAACACAAGCCAAACCAAACTTGAACACAACTTTTTGTTTGTTGTTGTTGTTTTTTTGTTTTGTTCTACTTACTTGGCCGATTCCCTGTGTTTTGGCGCATTTTTATCAAACAAATGGCGCAAAAGTTGATTGGTTAGTACATTACGTTTTTTTTGGTTTTTTTTAGCAAAAGAGAAAAGAACGTTTCAGGTGGGTTAGAAATGTAAAACCAAAACTATCAACATATGTTGGTGTGGTGTATGCGTTTTTTTTTTGCTTTGTTGAGGACTATCAACGCATTGTTGTAAGAACACATCCACCCACTCAAACACACACACACACACACAAATCATCCTCCAGGTGATGGTGGTGGTGGCGGTCGTCAATGGAGCAAGGTTCGATTGATCAGCTTACCTATTGGCGGCTTTCGTTTTCGAGATCGTTTCCTCGTGATGTTTGTACCAATCTTCCAGCTCCTTGCGGGCCTGTTCACGCAGCTCATCCTTCTTGCGCTCCTCCTCGCGATCCTTCTCCTCGAGCCGCGCCTTTTGATCTTCGCGCCATTTGCGTATCTTTTCCGGTTCCTCCGTCACCTGCTTTGGCACTGCATTTTACAGAAAAGATTGAGTAAGAAAAGAGCAAAACACACATCGTTAGTTGCAAAAATTGATCAACACACCTCCACTTTTTTTAAACAGTTTTGCAAGGAAAAAAGAGAAAAATTTATCCCACTGCATTACTTTACTTTTATTAACATTATATTTTAGTATGCAAAAGAAAAAGGAGCTGCGAATAAGATACTATTATATCACAGTAATTCTTCTAAACACGCTAAATATTCAAAAATTTAATTGTTTGTTTCTTGCCCAATGCAAACACTACTATCGCAGCCATTGAACAGAGAGTTTGCATTTACTACAGCAAAGAAATGTGTACAAAATTATACTGTTTTAGGTACGCAAAGAAAAGACATTTACGGCTTATTTTAATAACAAAAACAATTGATGCAAATTAGGGAGAAAAAAACTTAACACAAATAAGAAAAGACCCAACAGGTCGTTTGGTTTTTTTGAATTTTGTTTTAAAACGCATGACATGTTAACACTTACCTGTGAAGCCTGCAAAATCATCATTATCATCTTCTAAGAGATCGAGAAAAAGAAACACATTTGTACAAACATTATTAGACTAAAAAGAACGAAACATATAACGACAATGAATACGTAAGCTTAGCCATTACTTAAATCATAAACGAAGCGAAGGGTTTTTTTTTGTTTGCTTCTTTGTGAAATGTGTTTTTTTCGTGGTTGGAAAATCATGCCCAAAGATACGACAAAAAACGTACGTCCCAAACAGAAGGGCTCAAAAATAAACTAGGTATATCTAGATCATTCCCATCTGATTCCAATTTCTGTTTTGCTTTGTTTTTTTTTCTTTTTGAAAGATTGGAAATTGTGTAACTCTCATACCATGCTAATCACAACACGAGCGAACGTTGGCATGCATTAGTGACGCTTGAATATTACTATTTCCGCAAAAACATGTTTATCACACGTTCAAATATGGGTGTATTAGTTTCGCATAATAATATACAGTCCACCTCTTATAACGAGTTTTATCTGGTCAAGGGTTTTAGTCCTTATGTTGGAGATTCATTTCCATACAATTTACAATTTTCGTATCGTGAAATAATCCACACTTTCACGCTAAAATAAAGCTCATGTAAAGTGCATATAATTAGTTCATCTATCTGAAGGAAAGGTATAAGAAAACAATTCACTCCTAACTTAATAATCAATTATAGCATTTATTGTTTTATGATAATCAAATGTATGGTTGTTTTTAATAAGGAACAAAAAGGGAAAATAGCATACATCTCAAACAGGCATATAACTTATCGAATCACTGCATCATCAGGATGATAATGTTTGCCAACGTATGCATTAAAAAAAGGGACAAATTGTATGATTTTGTCTTTATACTATTTATCTATAAATTATTAAAATTTGATGTGAAGTGTGAAGAGAAGTTGATTTGAAAATTTGTTAAAATCGCCAACCAATCATTGTGACACACTTCATATCGCGGAAACTTTTCGGGCGCGTCTGGGGATTGGGGAATTCATCATTTGGAGGCCTGATTCCTGCCATCTGATCATATTAAGCGACCGAAGGCTCGTTATACCAATTTTTTTTTAAATGAAGGACTCGTTATGAAGGAGTTGACTGTAATTATTTACAAATCAATTAATTTCGCCATTTTTATCCGAATTCGCAGCATTCGAAGAAAGTGTTTCATCTCATTTCTCCTAAAACTTTGTTAAAGAGAGCTTATGAAAAAAAGATGATGATTATTAAGTTATATAAATGCGAGTTTGTTTGAACTATGGATATATAGAAGTAGGAACTCAAGCAGACGGAACATAAGGATAATCTAAGTCGACAGCTACCTTTCTTATTGATGAATGGTCGAAGGAAAGATAATTAGCCCTGCTAGTATCTACAATACACCCGGCAGGTTTTTGGTGTGCGGTTTAGTAACAAACCATTTGTTGTTAGTAATTTATTTACCTGTGTTGTGATAATTATCGGCAGTAGTGGGCGGATCTTGCGCATCGGCATTACTGATCATTTCAAAGCTTCCATTAAGCTCGTTTTCGAGTCCTGTCGATTCTGTGTTTTCATTTTTTTCGTGTGTAGTTCGTGTGTACGATAGAGTTTTTTCGTGTGATTGTTTTCCCATTTTTTGTGAAGTAAAAGAACAACGTTCGAGAGTATAAAAATTTAGCAAACAATGTTTGTGTGATGTTTGATAACCGGTTAATGTAATTTTTGGTTTTAGATTCGGCCAAAAATGAATGAGTAGTATTGTTTGTCGTTAGTATAGACAACAAACACGCATATCCATCATGTGGTTAACAAGCGACGAAACGAAGTATAAAGTAAAACCAAACAAACAGTTCGTTCAAAGTGGCCCACAGTAAGGCGTGAGAGTGTGTTGAGATGTATCCGGAAAAAGAAAGAATAAAAGAAAAACATGAAACGAACAAAAATTTGATTAGAAAATTACATGCTCTTTCGCTGCAGCGGTGTGTTTTTGTGGCACGGAAAGGATATTGGCAATGGATAAAATAACACGTATGGATTGTGATGAAAATAGCTTTCTTTTTTTAGCCACATTCGTCTTATGTTGGATGGAAATTAATGATGGTAAAAATGACCATTTTGGGGCAACAGACAAGCAAACACACGCGACCATTGAAGGCGGAGAACATATGTTCGTGGCATTCGCAATGGTAGGGAAGGAATCAGAAAACATAACGAACAACAAAGCATCGGAGGAGGCTGTGCGAAAATGTAGATAAGCTTTTACATATAACAACAGTACGTGTGGGCTGGAAAGTACGATAAGCACAATTAGGACAGCAAAGCACTACTAGTAAGTTGGCGGAAAACATCTTCCAGAGCTATTTCACTAGAAACTCTGATCCAACACACAACACACTTTTCGGTGCCATGCTCGTTAATTGGATTAACGAAGCAGACGACAAGCTATCGAATGAGATACTTGAGCCAGAGTATGTTGCAAGGGTTTTTGGGGATGATTTTAAACATGATCCATTGCACATTCACACTGGAAGGGGGATGCAATCGGTGCCCCTGCCTTGCCCTCCGATGGATGACTAATGTATCGATCATTCCTAGCACCCTAGCATTACGACGAATGGGCGGAACAACACTGGGCATGACGCATCTAGGGACGCACAAATGTTGCAGCGAACGTTTTCTACCGCATCGATATATTTGGTGCTGCTGCACACGTTTACACACGAACCTGATTTCGGTACGGGATCACCATTGACGGAACCGTTCGTGTCCATCGTTGCTGCACCAGCCACGGGCGGAATTTCATCCTCCAGTCCAGCGAGGGCGTTCTGTTCGCGGGCCAAAAACTCGGCAGCCGGGTCGACTTCCGACTGTTGTTCGAAGTTATCGCCGAATGCGTTCATGGTGACGAGGGAGATTGTTTTCTTTTCCGCTATAACACACGCAACCAACTTTTGCACAACGAAATTATCCACAAAACGCGTTTACTTTGCTGGAGATGGAAAAACTTCTTCAATCCAATTTTTTTAATGACGCGACGGAAAAGTTGACATTTTTTGACGTTTCCTACTGCCGAGGTATATACACGCAGGTCCCAAACGATCAGTTCGGAAGATGCGTACAACCGACGGTACGAAAACGATAAGTTTAAATATCGCCCGTATTTTCATTCGTATCCTTCTATATTTTCCACAAATGTGAATAATTAATCCAAACCACAAACTCTCACCATGTTTTGAAGCAATTTTAAAGCTTTTTATCCAGATTAACCTGTACCACTAAAGAACATTCGTCACACGAAACGTAAATCGGTTCGTGAATGGGAGCTTCCTCCGGCAGAATATAATAGCCACCACAGCGGCACGTGTGGAACCAAAAGCTTCCCTCTTCGTCACGTTCAAAATCTCCACCCGTGAGAATTTCATTCACAAAGTATTCCTCCGTCTGTTGCATCAGTTCGGCATCATAGATTCGTCGCAACCGATCGTCCCGCAATGTTTTCCAAGCCTGATCGATACAGATGAAGTGGTCC
>CM028105.1:8300285-8329165 GCA_016170015.1 Anopheles longipalpis | reverse complement strand
CTGCCGGGTCCGCTTCACGGGCCCAGCGTCACGATGAATCCCACATAACCCATCTCGGAGGGATTGGTTTGTAGCCGCAAGCCGCCCTTCGAGGTGGGTACCTTTTGAAGGTTCCCTTCCCGTTAATAAAAAAAAAAGGCAGAAATGGCCAGCGTGACCTGTAAGGTCGTTAAAGCCAAGAAGAGAGAGAGAGAGATTTCAAAAGAACTACATATGAGACGATTTTCTAACACTGTTGCAAACGCAACTCTCTACGCCCGTGATTTACCGTTTAAATAACGACGCTAAAATCAATACGTTATAATTCGTATAACACTTTTATTTGACTCTGTGGCGGGGTTTTTAAAAACGCGGTAATTTGACGGTTTATAATGCGCAGAGGCCGTTTGCCCTACGCACGCTCCTTATATCCCTTTTTTCCCGCGATGGCCGTTGCGCTCTCGTTTCGCTCCGATCATTGCCCTTTCGATCATGTTCGAAATTCCTATTTTGTCACTTTGACAGCGAAGGTGCCTACATCCTACCCTATCCTGTCATGGTTTGTTTATGTTTCCCTACCATTGTCCTGCTATAACCGCTACCATGCGGTTCGTCGGCACGGTTACATCGTAACAAACACATACAACAAATAGAAACAAGTAGCAATATTTTTTTTCACGGTTTTGTGTTTTCGATGATTTTGTTTAATTACATGTTTACACACCCTGATTATTTGTGTTCTTTCTATCTTACACATATTTAAATAGCATATATTTAAATACTGATATCTTTTAGGAACAAATTAGCTCCATGTAGCAAGTAACATTCAAACATAATTGGGAAGCTGTTAAAAAACTATGGGACGAAGTCAAAAATTTTTGGGACGCCTTGAAAAGATTGTGGGACAAAATCGAAAATTTTTGGAACGCGTTCAAAAGATTGTGGGACAAAATCAAAAATATCTGGGAAAGTGTCAAAAAATTGCGGGATACCCTATATTTTTGTGAATATTGGACCACACCTTTTCCCTTTTGCACTGTGGGAATATATTTTATATTTTTAAAGGTTTTTTAATGTTGTTTTCAAATATTCGTTAATGGATTTTGATGTTCAATTTTCTATAAATGTTTTTGGCATGTAGGCTATTTCTTTAACTATTATATCATATATCAATATTGTTGTAAATAATGTACGGCTTGTAAAGGTTTTGTTGGCCAAGCTATGAGTGACCACAAATTGGTATTTATTGCCGCGTACTTGGAATATGAGAGGCCGAAAGCGCGCCTCTATTTATACAATATCCATTTTCCTTAACGGCCATCATTTTCCCAACTATGTCGACTTTCCACAGCGTTCATCGAAATTCGTCTGCTATAATATCGATATTCTACTATAGTCGGTTAATATCTGTCACCGCATCCTAAACAAAACAATGACGCGTTGTTATTCACAACAAATATCATCTATTTCGATGTTTTTGGTAAATGGTGGATTGGTCGACAGGTGAACTCCGAAGAGTAAACACACGTTTTTGAAGTGACCGTTTCGTAAAAGGGCGGTTATTTTTTTAACAGTGTGCGAGCTTTGAATAGAGTGTGCGTTTTTTCTTCTTGCATATAGAGAATAAATATTAAAACAAATAGTTTATTGAAAGGTTTAAAAAAAAAGAATACAAGGAGAGTACAAGTGGAACGAAAGGGGGTCCAAGACCCGGGGAAGGAACCCCCCTTAGAAATTATTACAGCCTGTTGGAGTGGCACGAGGAGCCAAAACGAAAAATGGGAAAGAGGAACCGTAACCTCGCAAATCAAAATGGTGAACATTTGGACGAAGAAAAGTTTCTAGTAATGGAATCCATTACAGAGGGCAAGGACCTAAATAAGGTCAATCCATTTTTATTGTCCAAACTAATAGAGAATGCGATCAGCGGTAAACCGCTACAGGTGAACAGGTCAAAGGATGGCAAACTATTGATCAAAGTGGCAAACCAGAAAAGGGCGGAAAAAATAAAAAGCCTAAATAAAATTCCCGACAAAATGGGTTAATCCTAATTAAAACATTTGAGCACCCTACACTCAACACGAGTAAAGGGGTAATTAGGAGCCCAGATATAGAATTCATGGACGAGAAATACATTTTGGAAGGATTAGGAAACCAAAAGGTTAGTGAAGTGGCAATTATGAAGCGTAAAATTACAGACAAAAGTGGCAAAGTGGAAATCGTAAATACCAGAACGGCGATTGTAACGTTTAGCTCCGGAAGAGTGCCACGAATGGTAGATTTCGGCCTATACCCGCTGAAAGTAGAATTGTACGTACCCAAGCCGATGCGGTGTATAAACTGTATGAAGCTGGGGCATACAAAAAAATGGTGCAGAGGTGCAAAACATGTGCGAACTGCAGTGAGCCAGATCACGTTGAACAATGTAAAAATGTAAAATGCGTGTCGTGCGGTGATGGACATCACACGCTGGATATGAACTGTCCAGTATACATGGACGAAGTAGAGATTGTTAAAATTAAAACAGAAAACAGAATAACATATGGTGAAGCTAGGCGGATGAGAAGGAGACAATGCCCCGAACTACCTAAAAAATTCACAAAAGAGAACGTTACCTACGCACAGAGAGTTAAATCCTTACCAAACACGAAGACACATAACACAGAAAACGATAACACAGAAAAAAATCAAATCAACCCAACAGAATAAAATACACACACAAAACCAGCACTAGAAACACAGAAAGCATCAACAAAAAGCACAGAAATCACTAACGAACAAACAAGCAAAAATGGCACAGAAATAATAACATCGGATACAGAGATCGACGAACTATCTATAAAATCTCTGGACTCATCAGAGTCCGTATATGTAGAGGAGATCTACGAATCCGAATACTCCTCCCCCGAAAAAAATAGGAAAGAAGAATATCCACTTAAATACCCAGACTTAAGAGCGAAAGAGCAAACAAACTAGAATCACACACTCAAAAAACCAAATGGAACGCAGGCACGCCCATTTTCGTTTAACGGCTTTACACACGCGTCAGCGATGAAAATACTTCAAACGAACAGCACAAGCCTTATAAAAAATAAAGAAGAACTAGAAAGGATACTAATAGCGCAAAATATAACAGTGGCATGCATATGCGAAACATGGTTGGATGAAAATAACAAACACAAAGCCAAAATAAGTAACTACAATCTCATCAGCAATAATAGATCAGATGGTTATGGCGGAACAGCCATTTACATACAAAAAAACATTACGTACAAAACAACACATTGTACAGCTAATAGCGAAAACATACAAATAACAGAAGTTGACCTAACCCAGCACAACATAAAGATTCAATCAATATACGCTTCGCCCAGAACTCAGATACAAGAATTTAAAGATAAAATTCCCCAACTACTACAGGCTACAAACACCAACAAAAAAATCTTCATCGCCTGTGATTTAAATGCACACCACACCTCTTTGAAGAACCCATTCAGTAATAGCAAAGGTGCGTTTCTAATAAATGAGATTGACAATTCTCATCTAACCTTCCTACACAAGAAGGAGATAACCTTCGTCCCAACTGATTGCACAAAAAGAAACACGACAATCGATCTGACGATTATATCACAAGAGATATGGGACAAATGTGACCGGTCGGTTCTAGATCACCATAGGGGAGCCACTAACCACAAGACCATCATCACAACAATCGATTCAAACACAAAAAAAAACAAAGGGTCACAGTAAACAAAAAAAATTTGCTCCTTCAAGTTAAACATCTACAAACAGACAATAACTCGACGGTAAAACAAATTGCGCATCTTACTAAAATCAACACATACAAAACTTCCAAGCCGCTAAAAATTTGGTGGAATAAGGATACAGAAAAAGCATGGCTGGAGAAAAACAAAAGTAGAACAAACTTCAACAACAACAGAACTTTGACAAATGAAATTGAATTCAAAAAGTGCCTAGCAAAATTTAGACTATGCAAGATACAATATAAAATCAAGAAGTACGAAGAAAAACTTAAAGAAATAGACGCAAACATGATCACTACAGAACTGTGGAAGTTTGTAGGAAGACTAGAAGGACGGAAAATGGAAGAAAAAGATGAAAATATCGTTCATTCTGACAAAGAAGCAGGAAAAGAATTCCTGAAAAACAATTTCAAGAAAAACCAAAGAGGAAACAAAAGACCATATAGAAACCTGGTCCCCACATATGAGATTTTAAATGAAGAGAAATGGCATAGAATCTTGAAGAAAAAGAAAAACTCGGCACCAGGACATGACGGAATTTCTTATGAGATACTAAAGAACATGAACGAACAAACAATAAAAAAAATAATTGAAGAAGCGAACGAAATGTGGAACGAAGGACGCTTAAAAAAACAATATAAAAGAATCGAGATCATTGCTATTCCAAAGCCTCACACGAACAAAGAGGAGATAAGAAACTACAGACCGATTGCCAAAATACCCACCACGACCAAAATGATTAATTCGGCAGTTCTAGAAGATCTTAACAAACACTGTGCAATTAACAACGTTATTCCAAACACGTCCTTTGGTTTTTAAAAAAAACTGCACAACTAGTCAATGTATAAACTATCTAGTCAATGAAGTGAAAGCCAAGGAAAGAAAAAAAATCTTAACAGGTGCAATTTTTATCGATTAAAGAAACGCGTATAATAATGTAAGTACGGACACGCTCATACACATATTAGAAGAGAACCAGACACCCCTGGAAATCATAAGATGGGTTGGAAATTTCCTCAACAACAGAACAGTGGAAATTTTGACTGAAGCGGAAAAAAATAAAAAACTAGTATCTAACGGCCATCCGCAAGGTGACGTACTATCACCCACCCTGTTCAATATATACACGAAAAGCGTACACCAAAAATTTAAAAACACCGCAGGTAGGGAAATACAATATGCAGACGACTTTGTGATATTCTCTCTCTCTTCTTGGCTTTTAACGACCTTACAGGTCACGCCGGCCATTTCTGGCTTACTAGACTTATTTTACCACGTAGCCGGATAGTCAGTCCTTGCTACGGGGGGACGGTCCGGATGGGATTTGAACCCGGTCCGGCCNTACTGCTGCTGGGGATGATGATGATGATGATGCACATGAACAGGATGGTTATGTGGCGACAGCAGCAAGGAAGGAGAGTGTGACGAGGAAAGTAAACTGTTTGCTCCCGAAACGCCTGACGAGTGTTGAGCCTGATGTGCGTTCAATTGTTGCGCCAGGTTGGCCACGCTAGCGCTTATTAGATTGCAACCGTTGCTGCTGGTGGCCGTGGTAGTGGTGGTGGATGTGGTGTTAGTGTGGCTGTTACCGGGTAGGCTTACAAACAGCGGTAGAGATGACGAGGTGAGCGCTGAGTAGGAGACGTTGCTGGGCGGAAAAAACGATATCTCATGCGGTCAGGCTTCAGTACCGCCGACCATGCCGTTGTTCTTCGGCGTGTAAATTGTAGCATTCGGATCGAGACCGGAGGGACAGTTGCCCGCGTTCGAGCCACCGTTGTTCGAGCTTTGCATTTGTACTATTTGTCCTCCGTTGCTACCAGTGCCGGTGCTCGAGTGCGGACCGGACAGCACCGACGACGAAGGAAGTGTCGTCATGGTGGACGTCAGCACCCCGAGGCTGCCTAATTGACTGCAGAACGATGGTCCGTTCTGCACCATGTGCGACATTGGGCTTGGTTGTTGGCTGATGCCACCTCCGCCACCTGCACCCGTGCCGCCACCTCCACTGTTCTGTCCAATTCCATTCAGATGCCCGCTCGTCATGGATTGTGGCAGAAGTTGAGGTGCATCAGCCAACCGCATCATCGATGCACCGTCCGTTCCCGTGCCACCACCGTGGCTAGTTAGGCAAAGGTTTTCCGAAGGCATGACTGCCAAGAGCTGTACGATTTTTGCATTAAGTTCAAGTATTTCCTTTTCCTTCTCGCGCAACGAACCTACAATGAAAAAAGTGGGAAATTTATGTAAACGTTTGTTCGCTGATTGTTTTACCCGTTTTTCGTTCGCCACATACCAGTGAGAATTTCAACCTCTCGCCTTGTGCCACCGAGGGCTGAGAATAAGTCCAGCTTAAATCTCGTTTCGGCAGAGAGGCTCTTCTCCAGCGTTGCGTTCTTGTCCTGCATTGCGGCCAGTGCACTCATCAACACTTCGGTGTTTTGCTGAGCATCTCGATTGCGTAACTGCAGCTCCATCTTTCGCATCTGCAAGCAATAAATAGAAACAAACACTCACATATCAAATGCATTAAAATAATGGTAACGAATTACCTCCTGCTCGTAATTACGCGCCTGCTTTTCGGCCATTAGCTTGGCCTCGTCTAGGTTATGCAGTTCGTTCTGCAGTTTATCAATCTCGATTTCCATCTGTTGCTTCTTCATTTTGCATGCCTCGCTACACTCGGCACGGGCCGCCTTTTCCTCTGCCTGCTTGCGATACTTGCGCTCATTGTTGAGCTGCGCCTCCAGCGATTGTCGGTGTCGTCGTTCTTCGCCCAACCGTCTCTCAACGGTTTGCAAATTCTGACGTTCCTGTTGCCGCTGGTTGCAATGCTCTTGATATCTGCGGTGAAAGAAACCAACACATTTCAGTACGAAGCAGTACGATTCTGGACGCGGTTTTTTCGCTTACCTGTTTTGCAGTTCATCGTAGTCCTTCAGTTTGGCCTGTAGGCACGCCTTCAGATTGTTCGTATTGGAATCATACTTTTGACGCAACTCATTCTCTGTCTGCCGGTGAGATGACAACTCGGTCCGCAATTTCTTCAAGTCTCCTTCAAGTCGTGGACATGTTTCGCATACCTTCTGAACGACCACGGTTGCAACCGGTGGAGAAGACACGTTAGATGAACCCTGACCAGATGATCCCGTTGCGCTTGGTGCCGTTTTGTGCGTCACAGTTGCCGACGGTGAGACGCTACCGTCTGATTTACCATCTGGCATATTACCGCTTCTACTGCTGCCGTTGGAAGCATCCCTGACGTCCTTCACCTGTTCGCCGTTGTGCTGGTGATTGTCTTTAACGGAGGCACACGACACACTGCCGGAGGTGGTGTACGAAGACGCTGTTATGGTTGTTCCCTTATCGTTCCCATCACCGGTTGATGTAGTGGCCGCAGCCGTCGTCGTAAGCGTTGTTACCGAGGAGGCCAGTGCAAGCGTCGCACACAGCTTAGCGATTGCGGACAAATTAGCCTGCTCGGCAGCTTTCTTGAGTCGATTTTTCCGCCCCGAACGACCACCTTTCGGTTCGGGTCCAGGTGCTGTTACTTCTGGAACCGTCCCCTGTTGTACCAGTTCCGTTTGGTGGTATTGTGCGATGTGACCGTTCGGTTTACCGACATTCGATTTATTTCCTAACGCACCGCTATCGGTTGGGCTTTTCGAGCGATTGGATGCCACCGGTTGCCCATTGCCGTGCTTACCAGAGCTAGACGAGGACGTACTGTTCGAACCGGTCGAGTTACTACTGTTACTTGTCTCCTTTTCGCAATCTTTGCGGGCTGTTAGTCCTTGCATGGTGCTTTCCTTAGATTCTTTCGCCCCCGTGCTGCCGTTGCAGTGAATGCTGCCATTATGATCGTTACCACGATTTGCTGTGTTAGTGATTTCTTTTGTACTGATTGTGGTACTACCGCTGTTACTACTGTTGCTACTGGTGCTACTGCTGGAGGAGCTGCTGTGACCAATCTGCTGGAATGTGGTGGTCGGGGGGAAGTAGCAGGTTCCACCGTTACCACCGCTGCCACCGTTCATCTTACTACCGGCATTGAACGTGCTAGATGAATTGGACGATGAATTGCTGCTGGCACTGCCATCCTTGTCCAAACTTTTCCGATGCTTGGAAGAGCCTTGCTGTTGATGGGATGAGTGATTCAGACCCCCGTTCATCGTACTACTCGACGATGACGGTGAGCTGCCACTGCCAACGTGCCCATTAACATGTGCCGTCGCTACGGAACTACTGCTCGTCGACTTGTAGCTTTGGGAACTTTTACTGTGATTCACATGCTGCTGCTGCTGCTGCTGTTGATGATTATGGTGATGATGATTGTGATTATGATGATTGTGATGGTGGTGCTGTCCTGTATCACTTCGGTTACTCGTAGTGCTACTGCTACTGTTATTCAGACTATTATTGTTATTCGACATCGGTACGGCTACTAGTTCCTTCGGTGCAGTCAGCTGCTCGCTTCCTCCCGTACCAGTTGCTCCATCGGCCAACGGCTCCAATGCTCTCGATTCTTCCTTCGGCAATGCTTCCTGAAGCAATTGCATGTAGAAGTCATTATCCTTTGCCACCTCGCGCTGCTTCCGTTGTCGTATGCGATAGCCGACGTAGCTCTTGAAACCGAATCCAAGCGTCACCACCGGATAGCCAATACTGAAATATTTTTATAAAATAATATTCATCCATTACATCATGACAATGACCATATTGCTAGTGATTAGTTCATTATTGCACATACCAATGGGCGGCAAATGGTCGGCATAGATTTAGATGCGGTATATTTCGACTGTCCTTCCATCGTATGGCAGCCTCCAGATATACGAACAATATCCACAGTATTATCGTTGGCAAACAGATTCCTTTATCTAAAATTTATTCAATAAACGACAAAAGTAAATGTGTCATAATGCCTATCATAGAAATAGCAGTGATGTTCATTCATACCTGTATGCCAAACATACTGCACCCAAACGTATGTACTGGCGGCAAAAAATAGCCACTGAACGGGTATGAAAAACAGGCAGACCAGATCTGATGTGACCGCTATGCAGACGAACAATACGGAAAAGGCCTAAAATGTAGTAAAAAGTAACAAACAAAGTAATTAACAATATTTGGTATAAAAAGAATTCCATCGCTGCTTCTCTAGATGCAACATACCAATCCTTTATACTTGTAGGAGTCATATATTGAACGAAGCAGCAACCAAAATGGCCATAAAAACTCGAAACGGAATTCGAGCAAAAAGTCTGCTGTAATTACGGACGCCCATAGGAGAAGAAATTTGATGTAGAGCAGGGTGTTGCTGGAAGAAAAATAAACAATAAAAAGGGTTAATATCACTAAAATAACTTCTTGACAATGTAGTGTTTAGTATCGGTACTAAAGACAAAACTGAAATGATTTCTCTAAATGTTAGTACTAAAGCACATAAGAACTTGCTCAATGAATTCTAAATACCGAATCACTGCTAGGGTATTTTGGACATTAAAGTAAAGTTTAAAAATATGGTTCTGTACTATAGGAAAAAGCGTTACAGTAAACAGTCTATTGGTAAATGATAATTAACCATTGCGAAGCAACGATCGTCCGTCCGTGTAAGGGGACAGCTGATGGCTGCCAGCTGAACGTGTATAACAAGGCAAAGAACAACACAATATTGCAGAATAAAAGAAAGCACCAATGGTTATGGCAGGGAGAACGGTAGAAAACAAGACATATCCCTTATGTTGCAGCTGTTATTCCCGCAGTTAAGTATCGTGAGAGAAATTATATCACATGCACCGGCGAGCCTTGGTGAATGGTAACAAAGGAGGGGAATAACGGTGGACATATCAAAAAAATAAATAGCCAAGATATGATGTTTCGGGACCGGTGTTTTGGGATACGAAATCGATATACTGCGACCATGCGGTAGAAAACATTAAGAAGCAACAAGTATCTTCGTTCAGAATTAAGGTGTAAGATACTATTCAATACAATGTTGGGGTTTGTTTTTTAACAGCTAGTATACCACAATACTCTTTACAACAAAAAAACCTTTCAGATAAAAACATTCTTCAAATTAAGTAAAAAAATAATAATAATAATAATTTTAGGAAATGTTTATACAGTTTTCAATTCAATCGTAAATTGTAACAAACATATTGACAAAATAGACAAGCAAAAGCTGATAATCCTATCAATATATTTGGAACAGACATTGCCAACAATGATCAGAAAACTTCGCTCGATGGTTTGATCATTCTGTGATTTGAGATATGATGTCCACCGTAAGCTGTTGAATCACCATTTGTATCACATGAAAAAAGGCTGTGATCTTTTGATCTGACCGGCACCCCGGCATTATCATACCAAGATAATACTAAAGGCGATTGGCTGAATAGAGATTAACAGTTTTAATCAAAGTCTGTCAAACCTCCGAATCAACATAGCACCATGCATGTAACAAATTATATCCGAACTGTTCCTCCGTAGACAGAACGAATAGATCGAAAATAGATTAATTTGATAATAGCTCATCAAGAGCTCATCATCAGCAATTATCTCTTTTTGATTTTAAAAACATTAATGATAACGTTTAAAAAATGTGTCTTTCTTATCGGATACAAGGTGGTCGTTATCTAAAGCTTCTTTAACGTTTATTGTCCATTGATTGAACTATTTCCTTTATTTCCGTCAATCTTAAAATTAATGTTTTGTTTCTTTAAGTCATTCATACATAGTATTGTTTGACGTCGATTTTCCATCATCCCGTACGAAACACTTTTTCGCGATGTGTGCGCACATCTGGCCGCCTCTTCACCAAATCGAATCAATGTGCGTTATCGATTTTACACAGTCTCCGACGACTGGTGTCACGCTACCATCCGTACCATAGCGTTGCCGACATGTGGCGTCTCTCACGCGTTTTTGATGAGATAATCCGCACCCCCGACACAGGTGCGAAAACGAGACGAGCCAAAACAAATAATCATCATAAAGCACACACCGACAGACCCTGTTTATTACGCCACGCCAACGCCAACAGCCAAAGGACCGTTCTGATATCAGCAATCTCGCCCTACAAGTCCCACGGGGTATCACGGACCCATTAGCAACGGTATTGCAGCGTCACGGGAATCAATGCCGGTAGCTTGTTCGAAAGCATGGTGGGATGGATGGCGTGTGTTTTAGTTAACAGGCAATAAAATGCCGACACGCATGTGCCCTTCTTCCTTTATCGCTCGCTGCTGTCGGAGCGTGGGGTTAACCAGAAAGAAGAAAAAAAATTGGTCCTATTTGTTTACAAAGCGCGCGCAGCGTTGCACTCACACACATTCTACATCTTCTTTCCCATGGTTTCCCACAGCACTGTTTAAAAACGCAAAGACTATTCGGTAAATCTTTGTTTGCGTTTACAGAAAAATGACAATTGTTATCAGCTGAAGAACGATTGCCAAATTATGCAAACCGAGGTCACACATCTTTTATGATGACTATTTTTTCGTATTTTCTCTCCTTTTGAAAAAGGATTTCGATACGTTGTGCCTAGAGCTTGTCTAGCTACTTCGAAGCGCTCGCATAGCATGCTGTGCCCGAGAGCAATGCGAACCCAACATAGAGGAGCATAAATTCGATTGGTAACGTTGGAGGATTCTCTCGTTCGTGATCCTTTGTGAGAACGCGTGCATCCGTGACTTTAGCTGACACATGCGAAATACAAGTCGCGCAAATCTCGTACCAATAACAAACGATAAAGCAGGCATGCGGCCAAACTAAAAGAAAACTTTCATTAACGAACTAACCTGCTTTTTTCACTATTTCTCTGTCCCTCTCTCTCTCTCTTTCTCTTTCCTTTTTCTCGAGGAAAACTAATTGCCTAACCCATTCCCGATACATACCTCCCGATCTGTTCCGCAATTTTGTTCTTCTTAATGGGCCGTCGTATTTTGCCACAATCGGCATTGCGCCTCTTCATTATAGCGCACCGCTTGATGTTGATATCGGTCCGGCCAGCTCCGTGGTAGCGAATCCGTTTCACTCCGAAATCCTCCGCACCCGGATGCCACCCGGGGATGGTGAAGCGGTCGGTGTATCCGGCGGATATTCTGTTGATGGATGTCGGGCTTAGGCCGACTTCCGTTTGCAGCCGGAGTTACCAGCGACTGGACACCGGATCCAGACCGGCACAATGTTTCTTTCTATCGTAACTATGTTTTGCCAATATCGCACGAACTGTGTGTGCGTTTTGCACCACGAAACTGAGCACACCGTCGAGGACGACTACGATGATCCCAGCAGCAGCGGCAACAACACAATTGCTGGCATGAAAAAGGAAAAACTAACTCACTCTTTCTCTGTCTTACACACACACTCTGTCCACTTTCGATAAATATAGAATTTTCGATCTCTCTTTGCGTTGTTTTTCCTCCCTTCGCGGAGACTGATGCACCTTCTTCAGCGGCACACGAACGGTAAACACGCGTCACACTTACAGCGCTCTTACCGTGTGGTCTACCACCACAATATCACCAGNCTCTCTCTCTCTTTCTCTTTCCTTTTTCTCGAGGAAAACTAATTGCCTAACCCATTCCCGATACATACCTCCCGATCTGTTCCGCAATTTTGTTCTTCTTAATGGGCCGTCGTATTTTGCCACAATCGGCATTGCGCCTCTTCATTATAGCGCACCGCTTGATGTTGATATCGGTCCGGCCAGCTCCGTGGTAGCGAATCCGTTTCACTCCGTAATCCTCCGCACCCGGATGCCACCCGGGGATGGTGAAGCGGTCGGTGTATCCGGCGGATATTCTGTTGATGGATGTCGGGCTTAGGCCGACTTCCGTTTGCAGCCGGAGTTACCAGCGATTGGACACCGGATCCAGACCGGCACAATGTTTCTTTCTATCGTAACTATGTTTTGCCAATATCGCACGAACTGTGTGTGCGTTTTGCACCACGAAACTGAGCACACCGTCGAGGACGACTACGATGATCCCAGCAGCAGCGGCAACAACACAATTGCTGGCATGAAAAAGGAAAAACTAACTCACTCTTTCTCTGTCTTACACACACACTCTGTCCACTTTCGATAAATATAGAATTTTCGATCTCTCTTTGCGTTGTTTTTCCTCCCTTCGCGGAGACTGATGCACCTTCTTCAGCGGCACACGAACGGTAAACACGCGTCACACTTACAGCGCTCTTACCGTGTGGTCTACCACCACAATATCACCAGCACAAAACGGGCCTACAACAGTGAGGATAAACGCACATAAATGAATGTGATAAGAACCCGTACGTCGAGATTTCGCGATTCACACCCACAGATCGCAATTTTGCGCGTGGAAATTTTAAGGAAAAATCACAACCCGGAGGTTGGGAAAACTATGCACTTCACTTCACTTCACTGCTTCCTACACACAGATGATCAGTGGTGCATTCGGGTCAATCCACGGCAGGGAATACGGTGTGCGTGTGAGATTCTTCCTGTACAAAACAACGAAAAACATGTTATGAACGAAAATGCCAATGAATGTGAAACATTCGTGGTCAATTTTTGGGTCATTTTTTAATCGGAACGAATACCTTGCACAGCTTCGTCACGTTAAGCACGTCACTGTACGAAAGCCTACTACAGTTGGAAAAATAACCATTTTCCTTTCTAATTCCTACTCGATACGTGAATGTGTGTGTGTTTGGAAAAGGAAATGGAACGCTGACTAGACTACTTTGTTCCAAAAGTTACTAAAACAGAATGTGTTTCAAAGGTAAATCTAAATCAATTCACTCTATCGCTGTTTTGATGAACCTCTCGCTCTGTTCGTTTTTCCCTTTTTTTAACGTATGGAGTTCAATCTTTGCACAAAACCAAAGTGCTGCAAATCTATCCTCGGATGCATCTGTTCTCCCACGCATCGGTGGAAGCTGCGCCACCAGCAGACCGATGTAGCACGATGGCGACGGATAACTGTCACTTTGGTAAGTTTTTTTTTGCCTGTCTTCCTCCGTAGGATGCTGTAAGATGCTTGCCCGTACTACACTCGCTTTTGGTGCCGTTCCGGTTTTCGCGATGTTGGAACCAGCTTCCGTTTCGAAATACCACGCGCAAGCTTTTCTGCGCGCTCTCGCCGTCGTCACCGTTGTCGTCGTCTCCCGCTATTAGGTTCTTGCACTCTCTTTCTTGCTCGTATCATTTTTCTTCTTCTCTCAACCAGCATACCTCATGCTCTCCCGGTCATATAAAACCAGCAACAGCAAAAGAATAAATTGATTTTCTGTTCTTTTAACTCGTCTCAACATACCTAATCTAACAAATACACGCTGCACGATAGCGCGAGCTATCTATTTCTCGTCACCTCAACTGAATGTGGTTGTGAAGCAACAAATCCTACACGGCCTAGTCGGACTGCCACGCGCGACACAGACTCCCGATTTTCACCGTTCCAGCTGTTTTGTGGAAGGTTTATGAATGGACCATTTTCGCACCGCACCGACCTGGCATGATCTAAAATTCAATCAATCAACTATTTCCACTATTTGAACAGACGTATACGTGCCGGTTAGAACCTTTTCTTGCTACCACGGATCACAAATAGTCGCCGAAAATCCGTCAAATGATCATCCACCGAACGGAGTAAAATCGATTTCCCGGACCTCGCTCTCTTTGCTTGATGGAAGGCTGTGTGCATTTCTTCTTCTTTCACTTCACGGCTGGTTCGACGGTTAATCAAGCTGGTGTACAGACTCCGCAACATGCATAACGTTTAAACTTGTCGCGTGCTCCACAGCCCAAAGATTTACCTTCCACAGTGACCAAAGCCCAGCGACGTGTGTTTTACAATTTCTTCAAAGTTTTATGAAAGCAAGTTAGCTTTTGTTTCGCTTTATCTTGCGTTTTCCCATAATTTTTGTTTGTGTATGTCCCAGCTGTGACAGAACAATTGGCGAAGTTTATAACCGATACTTTACTGATCAAACCTGTGCACAAAATTTTGTTTGGATCGGTTTAACAATTATAGAGCTTCACGATGTACACACGTGTGCAGAACACTACAAAAGTTCTTTAATTGTGTTACCTATCTGAGCAAATTCGATATTATAATTTTGTTTCTTTACACAGCGTAACTTTCATACTGTATAAATAATCAGTACATGAAGATACACAAAACCAGATAAAAAATACAACACTATGCCGGTCCTTTGGTTCGTTCTTCTACAGAGAATAGACCCGAATTAATTTTCCAAAATCTGTTGACGTTGATATTGAAAGTTTTTTTGAGCCGATGATGCAAACAGGGAAATCCAACACGAGCTGATTCCGTTCTTTCGGACTTTTATTTCATTAGTATACTGCGTCTAAAAATCAGTTACATTTATTCAATTGTTATCGCCATTACAAGAACGGCCGGAAGAAACTTAAGAAACAAGAGGTACACAACAAAATACATAGCATTCACATTTAAATCTTGTTGAATGCAGCAATGTCGACTGACTGCACGTAATCCTCAAACTCCTCAATCTTCTCTGTTAACAAATCTACCGAAACTTTGTCATCCTCGATAACGCAGCAAATCTGCAGCTTGTGAATGCCGTAACCGACAGGTACGAGCTTAGCCGCGCCCCACAAAAGCCCATCCATCTCGATGCTGCGGACATTCTTCTCCATTTCCTTCATGTCGGTTTCATCATCCCATGGTTTCACATCCAACAAGATGGAGCTCTTAGCGATTAGGGCAGGTTTCTTCGACTTTTTCGCGTTGTACGCGGCCAAACGTTCCTCCTTCAGCTTTGCCGCTTCCGCACTCTCCTCCTCGTCCTCCGAACCGAACAGGTCCACATCATCATCGTCAGCGCCGGCCGGTGCAGCAGCTGTCGGCTTTCCACCGGCAACCTGCGGCAGTGCTTGACCGCCCCATTCCGAGCGCTCCTTAGTGTTGAACGATGCGATATGGTTATACCAACGCAGCGCATGCACATAAGTAGCGGCAGGAGCTTTGCCCAAGGCATCGAAAACAGAGAGATCAGCCTTCGACGGGGTAAATCTGTGCGGAAGTGGTAGAAAAGCAGATTGCATGTCAGCAGGGTTCCTCATTCTAACCTCAATTTTAAAACCTAGGTTTTTTATCACCTACCCTTCGACGTAGCTGTGATCAGCAAGGAATTTGTCCAATTCCTTCAGCCCGTTTGCGGTTTTTACATCTCCAAATGCCATTTTTGAGCAAATTTCCTTTAATAACTCGGAACAGTGCGATCGGACACGACGTGTACGCGACGAATTTTTGACGGAAAGAGATTTTGTTATTTTTTTTGTTGCGATGTTGAGCTTCTGGAGAATTGAACTCTTCAACACTATTGTATACGATACATTCGAATGGTGGTGAAAATTTTCGAAGCAAATTTAATTTCGAAGTTTATTTTAATTTACCCGTTTTTTTAATGGTCAATTTTGTAAAATTAAAACTCTATTTCTACGACCGACATTCCCGGGTATGCACATCAGCTTTTCAGAGCTCCCAAACTTTTAACTTTACAACTTTACAACTTACAACTCATACCATTCATTCAAGGTACAATGGGTTACATTTATTCTCGAGTTGATGAAGTTCTTTCATTTGTTGAGAAAACATTAAAACTAGTGAAGTATTTTCTTTCAAAATGTCGCACGAAATGATAAATGCAAAATTTGGGAAGCTGACTCTATAACTTTCAAGTATTAACGATATTGCAGACATATTAGAAGTACGTGGAAATTCGATAGTTTATGCAATAAATTTGCTATAATGACGAACCATACAATCGGAAATACCAACATTACGTTCATACACAGCAAATGGTTCGATGTAGCAAATAATGCTCGTTTTAAGTCACTCGATTCGACAATCACTAATTTGCGCGCCCACATGTATGCAATCAGTTGTACGAACACGTGTATATAGGTGTATTTCGTTATGGACAATTTGATCGAACGTCCTCGACGGGCCGTCAAGAAGATGATTAAAAGCATTAATATGCAAGTGGAACGAAATAACCAGACATATGGTCTGGCCATTCTTGGCAAATTAAAAACGAGAACAAAAAAAAACTACACCGAGCTAAATTCTTTCATTATTTACAATTACTCATACAACTACAAAATAGAAAATAAAACATCCATAACATCCTTTGAGCCATAGAAAGAGCATTAGAAGTAATATATGAAAAAAAATCCGTAAACCAATTCTTTACACGGACAGTCCAGCAGCATGTAACATAATTAAATGAGCACAAATGGAAACACACATGGGAAAACCGTACACAACATATTAAAACTGGCCAAACTGACAAAAGCAGATATTAGAGAAGTGGTACCAGCAGTGGCGGATCGAGCTTGGTGGAGGCCCTAGGAGGAATGGTAATTGGGGCCCAAAAAGTCGCACTGTCGATTTACTGAATTGTGGAAAAACTTACCGTTGAGTTAACTGTTTTCAAAAGTGCTGACCGGGGGGGGGTAGGAGCCATTTTTGGAGGCCCCTGCTCGGGGCCCCTACAACTACACAAGCGATGACGGGTGCTCAGGGAAATACCGTTAGCCGTTAAAGGGGCCCCTAGCTCTGTACCGACGAACCTGGGTGACAGAGAAAAACAAATCGCATTGTCGTTATTTTCGAGTCCCGGTAATCCATATGATTCCTTGGAAAACATTCGTTCAGGGTTTTAAAGGGGCCTCTAGCGTTTGAGTTCGATCTGGTAGTAGACGAGCGGGGGGAGGGGGGGTGGGTGTTTCTGCTCGGGGTCCATTACGTATGAAATGTTCTGTCGTCTTTCGGGGCCCCTTCAAACGACGGGGCTCTAGGCGGCCGCCTACTCTGCCCACCGTTAGATCCGCAACTGGGTACCAGGACATGTGCGCAGAAAAGGGCAAAATATTCGAAGAATTCCAACCTGATTTTCAGTCCATATAGGTGGTATCGAGACATTGACGTATCGGCACCGAAATACGCAAAATGAATAGAATTTTAGCAGGACACGATCCAGCCAAATATTGGGTACATAAAATGGGAATCGCAGAAAAGCCAAATTGCAACACATGCGAAATGCCAGAGACCGCCAGACACATGATCTTTTCATGCAAAAAATACCTGCCATTAGGCCTGTCCTTAGAAGATCTAAAAAGACACTGGAAGGGAGGAGACGGTAAAACAATTAAACAAATCATGAACTTCATAAGAAAACATAAGCTAGAATTCTAAAAACACCAATAGCCCAAACAACCACAAACCCCAAAAAACATAGCCAAATGCCAATATGACTCACAGAAGTCGAAAGACAAATTTAGGGAGAGATAAATCTCTGAATACGGACAGGGAAACAGAGGTTTCACTGGACATGGGATGTCACAGACATCCCGCATAATAAGAAGAAGACAGTGCTGCCCTCCTTAATTTTTGGTGCCCCAATACCATTCCGCTTGGGGCCTCCGAGATGCTTGATCCGCCACTGGTGCAGATATCCTGACGGATGTCAAATCCGGAATGGTCGGGGATGCCGGACTAATGCCCCACCAAGAAGGTTCTTGTCAGCGACCCGATGAGGAGGAGTCGAACATGTCGGAGCTTGGATGCAACCGTGAATGGAGGACTTCAGTCCTAGATCTAATATGTACACCCAACTTTCATATTATGCAAAACTTTGGAACAAATCCTTGAGATAATTTGTTTTGAGCAACATTCGTGATAAGGCAGTTTGGTAGGAGGAAATGCTTATAAAAGAATGTAAAATCCTAGTCGAGGATTAACTCAGTAATACAGCAGAGACCGTAATCTTAAATAAACAAATATATAACATTCGATCTCATCGCTATTGGAACAGATGCAACTTTCTCAAGAAGGTACATTTTTCATGTCTACTGTACATATCCTAGTGGAAGAAAACAACTTCGTTTTAGCAACATGCAGCTACGTTTATCGCATATACACGCATGTATATGACGCTGTTAAATATAGCCAAAACTTCCATCACATGTGTAGGAAAAACATCTGTTGACAAGGTGATGGATTTTTGGGGTTTAAATACGGACACGGATTCAGATCGTAACCATATGTGTAGTGAACGAACCATGAAGCAAGTGATCGGTCTAGTGCTTTTGGGACTGTTCTGTAGCAAAGCTGTGCTGGGAGGTGCTAATGTCGAGACTCAAACGGATGGCGTATCGCAATCTGGACGTATTGTCAACGGTGTCGGAGTGAACATTCGCCGCTACAAATTTGCGCTGAGTATGCGTTATGATAATCAATTCTACTGCGGTGCTAGCATCGTTACTGCTTCCCATGCGTTGACCGCGGGTCATTGCGCGTATATTGTTCGTAGCATTCCAAATATGGTAAGGCGTAACGTAACTTTTATCTGCTCAAACCAATCTAATCATAGGACTAACGTACGTATGTTTGCAGATCACTTTATACGGAGGTAGCACGTCTCCCTACACGGGGGGCTTTACAATTCAGGTGAACAGTATAGTGGTTCATCCCAATTACAATCCCAATGCAGCACCCGGAACGTCTGATTTCGATGTAGCTGTCTTAACGGTACCCAGGAACGCATTCGTTGGAAAGCCAAACATGGCTCCGATAGTACTCCAAGGCGCNTCTTTCACGAACAAAACACGAGATCGGACATCTGCTTCGCTTGACAGCTATTATTCAACTGACTCTTTATTCTCTCATACTTATACTCAACCCTGCACAACTGACTCTTTAGTCTCTCATGCTTATACTCGACCCTACACATAACAACGGACATCTGGGGCGTTCTGCGACGTGTACACAAAACTAAAACTAAGGACTAACGACTATCTTTGGCGGTGTGTGCAAACAGGGCGTGTGGAGTAGGAGAATGAAACACGAGCTAGCTGAGCTGTTTAACGCTGCAGATATCTTCACGGTTGTCGAAGCCGGGAGGAGACGATGGCTGTGGCAAGTGATGAGGACGCCGGACTCATGCCCCACCAGGAAGGTGTTCGTCAGCGACCCGATCAGGAGGAGTCGAACATGTCGGAGCTCAGATGCAGCCGTGAATGGAGGACTTCAGCCCTAGATCGTGTTTCTTGGAAACGGATTTGAGTCTTGGGCGTGTCTTCGCGACGTACTCCTCCCTGAGCAGGTCATGAAGAAGAAGAAGAAAACGAGTATAACTTCATTTCAGCACGATGCCTAATATGTACACCAAAATTTCATATTGTGCAAAAGTTTTGAAACAAATCCTTGAGACAATTTATTTGAGCAACATTCGTGATAAGGCAGTTTGATAGGAGGAAATGCTTAATCAGATTGAAAAAACCTAGTCGAGGATTAACTCAGTAATACGGCAGAGACCGTAGTATTAAAAAAACAAATATATAACATTCGATCTCATCGCTATTTGAACAGATGCAACTTTCTCAAGAAGGTACATTATTGCATGTCTACTGTATACATCCTAGTGGAAGAAAACAACTTCGTTTTAGCAGCATGCAGCTACGTTTATCGTATATACACGCATGTATATGACGCTGTTAAATAAAGCCAAAACTTCCATCACATGTGTAGGAAAAACATCTGTTGACAAGGTGATGGATTTTTGGGATTTAAATACGGACACGGATTCAGATCGTAACCATACGTGTAGTGAAAGAACCATGAAGCAAGTGATCGGTCTAGTGCTTTTGGGACTGTTCTGCTGCAATGCTGTGCTGGCAGATGCTAATGACGAGACTCAAACGGATGGCGTATCGCAATCTGGACGTATTGTCAACGGTGTCGGAGTGAACAATGGCAACTTTAGATATGCGTTGTTGAGTTTATGGATTGATAGTAAATATAAGTGCAATGCTAGCATCATTTCTGGTTACCGTGCATTGACCGCGGCTCATTGCATGTATCAAATCAGTCCAAATATGGTAAGTCGTAACGCAACTTTTATCTCCCCAACCAAACTAATCATAGGACTAACGTACGTTTTTTTACAGGTCACTTTATACGGAGGTAGTACATCTCCCTACACGGGGGGCTTTACAATTCCGGTGATCACGATAGTGGTTCATCCCAATTACAATCCCAATGCAGCACCCGGAACGTCTGATTTCGATGTAGCTGTCTTAACGGTACCTACGAACGCTTTCGTTGGAAAGCCAAACATGGCTCCGATAGTACTCCAAGGCGCGGAATTACCGGCTGGTACACTTTGCTACGTAGTTGGATGGGGTCGTACAAGCATTAACGGACCAGCACCTACAAGCCGTTTACGCCTCGCCTACATGTACATCGTATCGCAGAGTACTTGTGCGGCATCGTGGACCCCATACCCTGCTCAACCAATTACGTCTAAGTAAGTATGCCTGTTGATGAAACGTTGGACAAATTATGACTAATGTGCGATCGATTACGATCGATTCCTTCAACGCCACAGTATGATTTGTGCCAAGTACAGAAATGGAGTGGACGTTTGCGAAGGAGACAATGGTGGCGCTTTGGTGTGTGGTCGACGACTGAGTGGAATCGTTTCCTTCACCAATCCCGACTGTAACGGTGCCTTGCCCGCCGGTTTTGCTAAGATTAGTGCACCCAGCATTCGCAGCTTCATTCGTAACCAAACGGGAATTCAATATTGAAAAAAAAATGATCGAGTAAATCATTACACTGTTGATAANATGAGTTTCGGCAAAAGTTGCGTCCTATTTTTCGTATACCGAAACGTTTTCCGCTATTTGTTCCGACAATCAGTCAGTTTCGTCCAAACAGCAGGAGGACTGCAGGATTTTTGCTGTCATCGTGCGGATGTCTAGCAAAAAGCTCAATTTCAAAATTAAAGCAAAAAAGCTTGTCACAGCCGTTGCCACAACACTTTTTTTCTATGTGTGGCGATCGATCATCTTTTTTTCTCTTGCTTGCTCCTGCGTATTCTAGTATTTGTTCGGTTCGCGAGTTCTGTTCTGCGCTGGTGTGTCTTGCATCGCGTTCGTTCGTTCGTTCTGCCTATGGCTTGTCGGTTTGTTTCGTTTTGACTAGCGGTATAGGATTTAGACCGTAAGGTTAGGGTATCCTCGCGCGATGTGCGCAAGGGTAAGTATGATAGTCATATACTGGAGTGATATTGCCAGCTCGCCCATGTGTGTTTTCTGCAAAGATAGTAATGGTAGGAAATATCGGGAATTGATCCCAGACTTACATTTGGAGGCAATTTACCGTGGTGATTCAGGCGTCCGCGAACCGATGGTACCAACAATTTGGCGCCAAAAGGATTGATACGGACCAGGTTTTGTTCTACTTGCAGCGCCTCGAACAAAGTACCGATCGATGACGTCATAAACCATCAGCTGTTCTGTTATGTTGAGCACTGATCTGAGCGATAATGATTTTTAGGTTGGTGTTTTTTGTACGAGTGTTTTTATTTTTTAACATAGAATGGCGATCCTCGCACACGGACCGTTTTTACGTAGCTTTAGTTTGGCGATTTTACAATGATATTTGTTGAATTATCTATGGGTTTGTTGTTAAAATAAACATACCTTTTTTCGTAGGCTTTCGTGACATCTAATATGCAAAGCCGTACCAGAACATTATCAATCGTTCCTTTTTCTTGGCTCTTGCTTGATACCGAATAGGATCATTACAGATGTCGCGAAGTACGTTCATGTACAGTGCGATGTTAAATGTTTCATTGCGTTTCAATTTCTACACGCGCCTTTTATTTAATGTGTCTTTCGCACGGCCTCGATTGCTGGTAACAAGGGAACGCTAGAGAATGTTCTATGTGTTCCATGTTACGTTCAGCTGTGTTGTGATATGTTTTGCACTTAATATTAGTTTTCCAGGAAGTGTCGCTACGGTCGCATCCTACAGAAACAGTTTGGCTCACGGACTTAGCTGGTGCAATGTGTAGCATATGACTTTATTTATACACCTTTGGCAATCGACCTTATGAAATTGTTAATTGGGTTGCCGCACACACACATGAAAGAGGCGCAGGAGCAGACCGCTTAGGGCAGGCAAAGGGGATTCGATGTTCGACTATCGACGGGAGCAGAACGACCTGGTACGATACTACAATTGGCGACGAGGATTTTGGATTCGACTCGAAAAGGTGATGGAAATACAGAGTTTTTTTTTCCCTGTTAAGTGGAACGTATAATGTATTTTGTCAAATAAGCGAATAGAATGGTAAAAAAAAAAAAAAAATTGTGACCAGACAGTGCATAAGTTTGTACATTAAGCAATAAGTGTAATAAAGAGTGAGGTTATGTGAAGCGTCAGTTTCGGTAGCACGCGTGAAGTTCTCGGAAACCGTGGTGAAATGGCGAGTATGAGCTGGATTGTGCATGTATACAGATTGTTGGCTGGAATGGCTCAACGTGAAAGGTGGAAAGTTAGCAGCGTTTTTTTTTGGAAAACGTGTAGATATTAAAACATGAACATAGAAAATATGAAGAGTGGCGAAAACGATTCGAGTTTTCCCAGAACGATCACATGGCGGAAATCGATGGATTTCTCCAGAAGAAGCGCGAGAATTGTTTAGAATTCTCCGGGTTTATAAAATGGAGGTTGGCAGAAATCAGTGGATTTCTCCAGAAGAATGCGAGAATTGTTTAGAATTCTCCGGGGCTGTGCAAAAGAGATGGCGGAAATCTGTGGATTTCTCCAGAAGAAGCGCGAGAATTGTTTAGAATTCTCCGGGGTTGTACAAAGGAGGTTGGCAGAAATCAATGGATTTCTCCGGATGGAGTGCGAGAATTATTTAAAATTTTCCTTGTTCATCGGAACGATATTATCGGAGGACACTAAACGTGCCATCGGGAAAGGTAGCGAGGATTGTCAGAAACCTCGAATGTGTTAATGGTAACACGATAGGTGGTTCATCGAGAAGAGAATAGAAAATTGATTTGATCAATTTTGCTTGTTTGTTGCATGTTGAGTTGAACACTGGTCTGGACACCTTTTAGTTGGGTTTTTCCCTGTTGTGGAAAAATATTTTATTGTGTTTTTTTGTTGTTGCTATTTTCTTGCATTGCAGATGCAAGAAGTACGACCAGTGCCACTGTTCCAGTGCGACAAAATTGAAACGGCGAAGTTAGCAACAGAATGGAAAAGTTGGAAGGAAGCCATTGAATGTTACTTCGCGGCATACAAGGTAACAGATCAAGCGGAGAAGAAGGCAAAGTTGTTACATTTCGGAGGACCGGCACTGCAGCGGGTATTTAGAAATCTGAAAGACCATGAGCACGTGTCATTAGTAGTACTGGAAACCCGGTGGTACGACCATGCAGTCGAGAAACTAGATGAATTTTTCGGGCCGCAGAATCAAACCACCACGGAAAGACGGAACTTACGAATGATTAAACAAAAACCAGGTGAACGATTTGCCGATTTCATAATCCGGCTTAAACAACAAGCCCATCAGTGCGGATTCGATAAATACGGCGATGAAATCGGTTCAACGCTGCGGGAAATTTATCTAACAGATGCAGTAGTCGAGGGATGTTCCTCAAACGAGGTTCGACGGAAAATTTTGCGTAAGGATTTGACGTTTTCCGAAATCGAGGACATAGGAGTTGCGCAAGAAAGCGTAGAAAGCCAAATAGTGGAAATGACAGCTGGTTCACCATCTAAGAAAATTTTCAAAATAGAACAAGGAGGGAAGAAAGGAAAATCCATGACAGCAAGCACAAATACCACGGAAACAAGACAAGGTGCAGGCAAGCATAACGGGAAAGGTTGTTTCAATTGTGGTCGAGTAGGACACTTTGCTGCATCCTTCAACTGCCCTGCTCGTGGGAAAGAATGTAGAAACTGTAAGAAGATCGGTCATTTTGAGCAAATGTGCCGAAAGTCCACGGAAAAGGGCCCGATGAAGCGTCAAATAAGAGCAATCGATGAATCGTCAGAGGCAAAACAACCGAAAATGGAATCAAATGATACAAAAGCATATTATGCGTTCTATTCTGGAAATGAATCGAACGTAATTAAATGCTTACTTGGAGGAGTCTCCTTAGAGATGTTTGTTGATTCCGGTGCAGATGCTAACTTGATCCCAGGCGAAATGTGGGAAAAATTAAAAACAGAAAATGTTGCGGTGGTTTCATCTACGAAAGGAAGCTCGAAGATCTTGCGAGCATACGGAAGCCAAAATCCACTTGTTATTTTAGGCACTTTTGCTGCGGAAATCGCAGTAGCGGGCAAACGAACTCAGGCCGAGTTCTTTGTTGTAGAAGGAGGACAACGTTGTCTACTGGGTGACATGACGGCTAAACAGCTGGGTATTTTGAAAGTTGGGTTGGACATAAACAGAGTGGAAGGAAAACCGTTTCCAAAAATGAAAGGCATAACAGCAAAGATCAGGATGAACCCGCAGGTCATCCCAGTATATCAGCCGATGCGACGTATTCCCTTACCATTGGAAGAATCAGTTGATCGAAAGTTGGATGGAATGCTGAAACGGGATATAATCGAGATAAAAACAGGACCAACGACATGGGTATCGCCATTGGTCGTAGTAGGGAAGTCAAATGGTGAGCCTCGGTTGTGTCTTGACTTGCGAAGAGTCAATGAAGCAGTATTAAGAGAACATCATCCGATGCCTTCGGTTGACGATTACTTGGCAAAGTTAGGACATGGACGGTTGTGGAGCAAACTTGACATCAAAGAAGCATTCCTTCAGGTAGAACTGGACGAGGATTCACGAGACATAACAACTTTTATAACTCGACGTGGTTTGTATCGGTTCAAACGGCTGCCATTTGGTTTGGTAACAGCTCCAGAGCTGTTTCAAAAGGCAATGGATGAGATTTTATCTGGTTGTGAAGGGACAGTTTGGTATCTTGATGATGTACTTGTTGAAGGCAAAAATCTGCAAGAGCATGATGAACGGTTGAATGAGGTGCTGAGTCGATTGAATAGTCGTGGAGTCGAATTAAATTGGGAGAAATGTCAATTTCGGGTAACGGAATTAGATTTTTTAGGACACAGTCTTGGGGAAAATGGAATTATGCCGGCAAGAAGCAAAGTTGAAACTATTTTATCATTTCGGGAGCCACAATCTGAAGCGGAAGTCCGTAGTTTCCTCGGTTTGGCAAATTACTTGAATAAGTTTGTGCCAATGTTAGCTACTCTTGATGAACCATTACGCCGGTTATTGCATAAGGATACAAAATTTGAGTGGACAAAGGAACAAACAAAGGCATTCAATGTCATAAAGGAAGCTATGGGAAAAATTGAGAATTTGGGATTTTATAAAGTCGAGGACCGAACCGCAATAATCACGGACGCTAGTCCGCATGGTTTAGGTGCTATGCTTATTCAGTTTGACGAGACCGACTGACATCGAATTATCAGCTTTGCATCCAAAGCGTTAACCGACACAGAGCATCGTTACTGTCAAACAGAGAAGGAAGCGTTAGGCATTGTTTGGGGTGTGGAGCGTTTCCAATATTATCTACTAGGAAAACCATTCGACATATTCACGGACTGTAAGGCACTGAGTTTTCTCTTCTCAAAACGATCTAAACCGTGTGCGCGCATAGAGAGATGGGTATTGCGGTTACAAGCTTTTGATTACAGGATTAGGTTTTTGGCGGGAAAAGATAATGTGGCAGATGCTCTATCTCGGTTACCAATACAAAAAGCGAAGCCATTCGATCCATCAGAGGAAATATTCGTTAGGGAAGTTGCTACACATGCGGCAAACACTTCGGCGTTGAATTGGCGAGAGATAAAAGCAGTAAGCAAAGAAGATGTAGAAACACAAGAAGTATTAACATTATTGACTACGGGAGAAACCCAAAAGTTACCGATAGAATACCGCGTGATCGCCAACGAGTTATGCGAACTAGAAGGAGTACTTCTACGAGGAGATCGAATTGTTGTTCCATTAGCTCTAAGGGACCAAGTTCTTAAAACCGGTCACGAAGGACACCCAGGAATAACAATGATGAAAAATCACTTAAGATCTCATGTTTGGTGGCCAAAGATGGATGGCCAGGTAGAAAAATTTGTGAAAAGCTGTCGAGGCTGTACACTGGTAGGGGCTTCGACAAACCCGGAACCACTACAAAGAAGCAAATTGCCTGTTGCTCCTTGGCACACAATTGCATTAGACTTTCTTGGTCCTCTACCAGAAGGTCAACATATATTGGTAGTGGTTGACTGTTATAGTCGATTTATGGAGGTGTGCGAAATGGACACGACAACTACACGGGATGTTATAAAAGAGTTATCAACAATGTTCAGTCGGTATGGCATTCCAGTGGTAATGAAAGCAGACAACGCTCCCCAACTTAGTGGAGAATGTACTGAATGGACGGAATTTTGCGAGACAAATGGTATCAAATTAGTGAATACCATTCCCTATTGGCCTCAATCGAACGGAGAGGTCGAAAGGCAAAACCGTTCGATTTTGAAACGATTGCGAATATCGCAAGAACTTGGACGAGATTGGCGAAAAGAACTGTACATGTACATACTGACATATCATGCAACCAAACATCCGACAACAGGAAAATCTCCGGCGGAAATAATGTTTGGACGGCGAATTAAAAGTAAATTGCCTTCAGTGTCATCATTCCAGGAAGACCCGGAAGTGAGAGATAGAGACATATTGGTAAAAGAGAAAGGGAAACAATATGCTGATAAAAGGCGGAGCGCGGAGGAGAGCTCAATAGGAGAAGGTGATCATGTGTTGGCAAAAAGAATGCGAAGAATGAACAAACTAGATACGGAATTCAGCAATGAAGAATTCATTGTTCGCCATAAAAAAGGTACTGATACGATCATTCAATCAAAGGAAACAGGCAAGGAATATAGAAGAAGTTCAGCTCATCTTAAAAAGATAGGTCATGATTCTCCAGGCAAATTAATGCGTTCGAATTCACTTACTGAGATCATCCCTGATTCGGGACAAAAATCGGATAAGACAGCATCTGAATCAGGTCCATCCAAACGGATAATACAACCACCATTGAGGCATCGGGACTATGTATCGCACTAACGTTTTCACAATAATACCTGAACTATAACGAAGTTAGAACTAAGGAAGAAAAGATTTATATGAAGTGCTCCATGGAATTTTATTAATAGAATTATACACAAATTAAAAATTATATAAAAAGGGGGATTGTAGCATATGACTTTATTTATACACCTTTGGCAATCGACCTTATGAAATTGTTAATTGGGTTGCCGCACACACACATGAAAGAGGCGCAGGAGCAGACCGCTTAGGGCAGGCAAAGGGGATTCGATGTTCGACTATCGACGGGAGCAGAACGACCTGGTACGATACTACACAATGCAATGCAATGAGCAATTCAATGAAAGGATCGGTGGCAAATGAAATGTTGTGATCAGCAACTCTAGCCGGCAAAGAGAATCATTAGAAGAATGCTTCGCGGAACACCGGCCACGCAATCGATTTGATGTTAAGAGAAATGCAAACAGAATTATTATTCATAATAAATTGATAGAGCTGTTTATCTTTCACAACACAAAGAAAGCTGTAACGTGTTCAAAAATATGCTATGAAACATAAACATAACTACATTAACACATCATAGCTGTGTGTTATTATTACAATTCACAATCAATTCCAATGTTGTTTTATTTTTATTGTTCAGTCGATTATGACTATTATTCCACAACCGTGTGAAGCTGTGGTACGTTCGTCAGAACGTCTTGTCACACATAGTTTGCGCATTATTTCATCGGTTGATCATTTGACGATGGGTCTGAACGACAAGCCATGCATACATTCCTTAAGATAAAAATATCGTTTGAATCATTGGGATCACCATGCATATGCTTCCATTCATATGATACGACGTATACGCATGATACAAATGTTAGGATAATTCTGCAGTGTGAGCATATGACGAACTAGTACTTTGGTGGCTCTTTATTTCACGGTCGTATAATCAAATCGGATTCCAACGCCCAAAACGTCTATTAGCTCATAACAAAATCGTGGTAGAAAACAGCAACAGCTCCGATCATGTTTGCTGTTGTTTTATTTTTGTATGATGTCTTGGTGCATTCGCCTCTCTTAATATGGACTAATAATTATGTTAATAATAATGATAAAAATTAGGAAAGCAAATGTACAGCGATTCATCAGCGATTCTGTATACGATCCCGCGAACAA
>CM028105.1:8269238-8280733 GCA_016170015.1 Anopheles longipalpis | reverse complement strand
CAAGGCTGCATGAAGTTCGAACCGAGTGGCTCCGAATGCTCGGGCTTCCGCTGCAAAACAGTAAGCAAATGCATTAATGTGATGAAAATACTTTTATAATAGTTCTTGTATAATTATAATTATTGTATAATTAAAAACATCACATACCTGGACAAATCTTCTCGAACAACGCTATCAAGTCCTGGCATACCTTGATCTTGTTCATCAGCTTATCGTACGGGATCTTCCTGATCGCTTCCGGATTATTGCCTCCGATCACTTGTGACAGCGATATCTTCACATCCACCAGGAACTGATGATTCGGTGCGAGCCACTTCGAGTAGTGCTTCATGTACTTGTTGCAATGATCTTCCCGATGTTTTTCCATCGCTTCCAGATCGATGCGAGCACGCTCCAATATCTGACAAACAGCCGCACCCGTTACCTCCTTCGAGCACCGCAAACACTTCCATTCTCCGGTCCATTGTGCCTTATCCACCGGCAGCAGGTATCCTTTGCACTTGGAGTCCTTCTGAAAGCCGGAACATCGCAGCGCACTAAAGTACGTCTCATACTCGGTCGGATCATTGCAGCGTTCACACTCACAGCGGAACATCTTTGTCTGCTGCAGATGTTCCAACCGATTGCCCGTTGTCCACATCACATCGGTATAGCAGATACTGAGCCGATCACCGCGCCGGATCGCGTTCGGTGCCCAGATAACAACTTCCCCACGGTTCGTGAAACTCTTCGAAAGGTTTGGACGGCACGAGTGTTCCAACATCGATGCCATGTTGTAGATCGCTACCGAGGACGGCTCCATCAGTGGCACTTCGTGTCCATTCACCTGAATAATGCCCACGATACGCAGGATCTCATCCTCATCCCATTTATTTTCACACTTGAAAAACCTACAATACGATCGGATTGCACTCAGTCAGCATCAAGCACGGAAAAACTACAATCCACAAAACTCACCGTGGAATCAGTTTTGCCACTCCTTCTCGATCGTTGCGCCACTGTTGCGAACCACGCCGTTCGTCTTCGTGCGATTCCAACCGCAACAGTGCTTCCCATCGGGCAGGATCACTTTCCGCCAGCAAAAGACATCGCACTGGCATCAAACATTGGTACGTGGGATGAGGCACATAGAAGTGCTGGATTGAAATCTGGAACGGAGAAGTTTAAATTAATCATCTTTTCAATGGAATCATAAATATCTTATTCAACTAATTGTTCACAACTTACCTTACTGCCCCGGCCGATGGTAAACTTACACTCGGCCTGATGCGCTGGTTGATCTTGACAGGATTTCTTACAGACAGGCCATCCGCAGCGTTCACATTCTAGGTACTTTTTCTCCTCCAATCCCTAATGTAACCAGAAAGAAAAGTTTTATTGTAAAACTGGTAGTTTTTTTTTGTTTTTATTTGATTTTCATATTCAACAAGTAACTATAATTTGTTGATTATTTGTCGTATAAATGTGATTTTGAAGTGTAATATTTTTAACTCTCTTTGCCTCAAAAATCTTTACGGGTTAGGTTGTTCGGTATCATTGTAGTTACATATTCTGCTTCCCGTAGCAGAACTACTGAATTTCTAACATTACAATTTCCAAAATGGCTGAGTTGGAACGTCACTTTTCGACAAATAGGTGGACTTTCTACATGGAGAAATAGGACAATTCTTTCTAACAGTTTCTTTTTGATCCCGACTTAAAGGTGTTTATCAGCCTTAAACAGACCACAGTCGTATCTGATTTCAAGAGTGTCTGGCATCTGTGGGTACACATGCTACATGCTGTTTGTATAGTCCAGCTTTGACTTTTGCGACAGCTGTGTTAAGTGGATAAATTTATTCAGGTTGCAATATTGGTTGTAACCCAAAAGTTTCCACNGAAATTCGTTTCCTGCACAACCCAAAAGAAAACCAAGGGTATGTCGGATGTGCTTTCTATGCGAATGTGTACCGGTTCTATCAGAAACCAGGCTCTTCGGAATACACCGCCGAAAAGCTAATCGATGTGCCGGTGAAGAAAGTTTTGGGCGAAAATGGCGAGATCGAAATGATGGGCGGCATGATGACGGATATTCTTATCTCGTTGGACGATCGGTACCTGTACTTCAGCAACTGGCGTCACGGAGATGTCCGGCAGTATGATATCAGCGATCGTGCCCATCCACGACTTACGGGACAAGTGTTTCTGGGTGGAGCGATTCAGAGTGATTCGCCAAGACGTGTGCTGGATGATCCGGAATTAAGCGAACCACCGAAACCGGTGTACGTGAAGAATCGCCGTCTGCTCGGAGGACCGCAAATGTTGCAGCTTTCACTCGACGGACGTCGGCTGTACGTGTCGTCTAGTTTGTTCTCACCGTGGGATAAGCAGTTTTACCCGGAGATGGTTGCGGCCGGCGGCACAATCGTACAGCTGGACATTGACGTCGAAAATGGCGGCATGAAGCTGAACGAGAACTTCTTGGTGGATTTTGGAAATGAACCATATGGGCCAGGACTGCCCCATGAGATGCGGTAAGATGCGGACACGCTTTGAGATGGTCCGATAGAGGTTTTTGTTTTAATTATGTTTTTTTTTTGGGTTTTCTTTTCAGATATCTTGGAGGTGACTGTACGTCGGATATCTGGCTAGTGAACGAGTAAATTCCAATTCTAATGTTGTGCAAAAAATACGCAACAGTTTGAAGTCATTCCAATGTTGAAATTTATAATTACAATTTAATAAAAAGCATTTCAAACTTTTTAAAGGAGGATTTTAAGAGGCTTTAGAAGGAGTAAAAATGGATAACGGATATTACAGAACAGTGGTTTCAATACATAACCGGCGACCGTTTAGCTTATTGGTGTGGATGAATGATTGAGAATCGACAACACTGAACTCACTATGCCGTAGTTCACCAGGACGGCAAAGGGGTTGTACTACCTACTAAGTACCAACGTATTACCGGCAAACTAAACGAACTTTGAAGAATTTGAGATCTTCAAAAGAATTCACACTATATTCGCACATTTACATACCTGCGCTAAAGTTTCTCCTATAACAAATCGATACATTGCACTAACTTCGGAACATTAAAAGCATAGCTTTGTAGAAGGGAACGCGTTTGACTAAACGCACTCGAAGCGATCGTACTGCAAACGATTAGCACAAGAAACCACACACTATCGTAACGCACTGAACATGTTCCGATATAAAAAAAAACAATTGAAATTGTAGGTAGGTTTACTGGTTGCTGGCTTTAGTAGTTTTATGTGGGCACATTATTTTGGTCAACTTTAGTGAGCATTCAAATTTAAAAGCAAACTGTCCAGAACCATGAAAAAAAGAATGATTTTTTTAAGGAAATAAAACACTAATTGCTTACATTTGTTTGTGGTAGATAATGAAAGGAACTCTCAAATCCACCCGTAAAAAGTTTGCAGAACTATTTTTAAACGCGCACTGTTTTCTCGCGTAGAGAATGCGCATGGGTACAGTAACATTGTAGCTCATTGTTGCAGCATTTCCGTCTCTAGTGATGAGAATTATGTAAAAGGTAAGTAGAAGAATTTCTTTCCTTCCAACCGTAAGAGATTTTAGTCGTTCTTTTTATCTTACTTAAATCATCAAACAGACTGTATTTTAGGCGGTATAGAGTTACATTAAATATAGATGATTCATGCGTAACACGCAGCAAAGACAGTCCGTTAAAACATTGCTGGTATTACTGCGCTACTAAGCAAAAACAAGTGGAAATAGTAAATAAAATCTTGTCGTGTCTGCATAGCTTCCACTTCAGCTGCCAACTCGCTACTCTACTCTATTTCTTTTTCTTTTGTTTATTTAATTTGTTTCTTTTTTAGATCTGTTTGCGTATTTTGCATTTAGTGCGATTCAGGCTTAAAATAAAATCGTTTATATATAAAATTTATTTTTCATACCCTGGAACGATATACGTTGCAAATAAGATGGGGGAAAAAATGTCTCGATAAAATTTGTTAATTCAATACTTTTTCCACTTTTCAAATTTAATAATCGCGACACACAAATGGACCCAGTCTCACCGGGCGGATACANCTCTATTTCTTTTTCTTTTGTTTATTTAATTTGTTTCTTTTTTAGATCTGTTTGCGTATTTTGCATTTAGTGCGATTCAGGCTTAAAATAAAATCGTTTATATATAAAATTTATTTTTCATACCCTGGAACGATATACGTTGCAAATAAGATGGGGGAAAAAAATGTCTCGATAAAATTTGTTAATTCAATACTTTTTCCACTTTTTACATTTAATAATCGCGACACACAAATGGACTCAGTCTCACCGGGCGGATACAAGCAAATGGAGAGCATTGCTAATTTATGCCCCCATTCGAATGCATCCGTATTCATTACGTGAGACTGGCCTTTGCGGTTTCGTAGTGGAATTCTTCTACAATTAAACTTGGTCGAGCTAAATCTTTCTTTGTTTTTGGTTGGGTAGGTAATACTCTATCTATTTCCCGTGCACCTACAGAAAGAGAAGCCTTGTCAAAAAGTGTACATATATATTCTTTTTTCATTTTTTTTATAATTTTGGCTATGCTTCTTTTCAACACATTTTTTTAAAACGTTCCTTGTACAGCTTCTATCGTTGTAATAATAAACTTTTGCACATTACATTTTTGTTTGGTTTGTTTCGTACGATAGTTTTCTGTCAAACAACACCGAAGCCACCGAACCCATGTGTTGCTGCCAAGACAATTATGAAATAAATTGATACTTCAAACGAGGGGAAGAAATGTGCCACATTCTAAAACTAATCCCACATAAATTCGCCAAATTCTGCATTGAAAGCGAAACTAAATCCGACAATAGAAGGAGAAAGAGAGAAAGAGAGCAGAAAGTTGAAAACAATGCGTTGCGTATTTTGTAACGAATCTATCCGGAACGCACATCCATGCATTCGTTAGGAAGTTCATTTCTTTTTGCTCTTGCCCAGCGTTAGCGTATGGTGTGCCGTCATCTGTGATTTGCGCCGATTAAACTCGACGAACTCTTCCTCCAGCTTTTTGCGCGATTCCTCCAGTTTGCGCTTCTCTTCGGCATGATCCTTCTTTAGCTTGTCGAATTTGGCATGGAGCTGTAGGAGGGGGAGTATGCAAACATTGAATCAATCTGCTTCAAGGAACCGTAACAGAAACCGTGCTCTTACCTCCTTTTCGCTCTCCTTCAACTCAGCTTCCTTCTCCTTTACGCGAACTACAAACATCTGGCGTACCTCATCCTCCTTAGCTTGCAGCTCAGCCAGATGGTTGCTGCGCTTCGCCTCGAACGTCTGCTGAAACGATACCGGCTTATTGTCGCTGTCCACATCGGTGAAGCCCATCTCCTCCAGCCGCTTCTGCCGGTACAGTTCATAATGGCGCGTGTGCGTCTTCTCGCGCATATCCTCCATGTTGGTGCGGATCAACATTTCACGCAGCTTCACAAAATCGCAGTGCGCTTCGTTCTCCACCTGTACCGTACCCCACGGATATTGGCGTGCCCGTACCGTCTTCTGGCCGACTCGCACAAAATCCGTACTGCCCACGACCGCAAATGGAATGTGCGAGTTCATCGTGGTGTTCACTTCCGCCACCGATTCGTCATCGGTCGGGAACTGATAGATCTGGACACCGTTCACACGAAGCTCGTCGTTAATCTTTGCCTTAAATTTGGCCAACTCCGTTTTCGAGATCGTGTCTGCCTTGGCGATGATCGGAATGATGTTGACCTTCGAATCGAGCATCTTCATGCAGACCAAATCGAGCGACTTCAACCCATGTCCGGTGGGACAGATGAAATACAGACAGATGTGCGTACGGCTGTCGTGGTACGTCGACAGTGAGCGCTTAATCTTGAGCTCCTCCTGCAGGAAAGCCTCGAACTGCTGATCAATATAGTCGACTACCGCCTTGAACGAGTCGTCCTTATTGATCTGGTCGCCGTAACCAACCGTATCGCAGATCGTCAGCTACGAAAGATATTGAGAAATGTTATTAACTAAAAAAGGCCCAAAGTAGCATAAATACACTGCCGGTTCTTACCTTTAGCCGAACCATGCTCTCTTGCAGCTCATACGTGTGTGCCTTCAGCTTAACACTCGGGAGCGTGTGAGGACTTGGCTGCGATTCAAAGTTCGTGTTGAACAGCGAGTCCATCAGTGTCGACTTGCCGAGACCCGTCTCTCCGATGCACATAATGTTAAACACGAATCCATTTTGGACGCTCTTGCTGACCAACTGATCGGGTAAGCTGTCGAATCCGACATGTCCCGATTGTTTCAACGAGCGTGTTAGATCATTCTGCAAAAATTAAACAAAAATGATTGAAGACCGCATCAGAAAGTTTTAGCATAAAGAAGCACGTGAACGGTATGATCACTGTTATACAAAACATACAATCACTCAGAAAATTGCTTTTCCTGATCCGAGAAGGATCTGATGAACACTTTCATTTCTATGAAGCGCAACGTCTTGATAGACGACAGGACCTTTTTAGACACTATATCGCAGTCAGTAGTGGATATAAATACTTTAAATCATCCATCAGGAAGATGGCGACTTTCACATCGTGGTCCCAATTCTTCTCGTGATTCTTGTGTGTTTAACGATCAGCATAAAGGAAATTTCTTCATAACTTCAAGCATCACGCTAAGGATTGCGTGATCTTTTGGTCCGCTCTGATCTCCCAGTGACCTGTATAAGTATCCGACAACACTTTTTTATGCAAACCTCCAACGACTGATAAAGCAAAAAAAGTAAGCTGAAACAAACACTGATTTTTCGTAAAACGTAGAGTTCAAGGAAAATTAAGGTTATTAAATTCGACTAATGTCGGGGGGTTTTTTTGCACGTTTTATGCATCTACCCAAACCTATAAAACAAATTACTACAAAGCTACGCTTTTTCTTTTGGATTCCCCTATCGCTTCTTTCAATTGTGTAATGCTCCTTGTATAAACAATAATCAACATGTCCAAAAATTATAAAAATCATAAAATCAAGATAGTGACAATTTATACCACCGCAACTACAACGACATACGTTTAACAGACGACAGGTTGGCAGAAAAATCAACACCATTCGAATGCATAATAACGGTGTTACGTAGATTACATTAACCATGCGTTGATCATCTGTTTTATCTGCAGTTTGTTGTCTGTTTCAATTTCATCCGTAAAGCGATCAAGTTTGAAACATGACACGCTCCGACAGATTTGGAGTGGACCAATAAATCCCTGGGACATTAGGAATACAGCGCACCATATATCAATGTTTCATTGATCTCGCCACCTATTTTTCGTTGGCCCCGGGGGGACATCATCTTCTTCCATCTCACTACCAAAAAGTATTTTATAGAGCAGGGACAAACAATAAATTAAAATTAATGTATCTCATCAATGTTTGCTGGTTACAAAACCATCATATCGATAACGACTTGTGCCGGGGCTAGACAATCGGGTCACTCTGCGACCAGTTCATTCAAACGAAACGAAATGTATAGCTACATGATTTGTTAATTTCCGTGCCAGACATAAGGCAAAGGTTTTTTTTTCGTTGTTTACTCCGAAAGCCACCTAGTGTGAATGTATCCCCCACATGTGCTTTACTTTTAACAGTAGATGGACCATCAATATTTCACCACCAACACAAGACAAATTGTTGGTGGATTGATAAACAATAAGGAAACGGTACCAACATATAACCGAACCATCGTGTGTGCGCACACAAACACGCACAAATGCATTTTGCCGGCCAGTTAGCTGCACCAAAGCAGTTCAACCGATTAAAATGTGGAGCAATTCAGAAAGATCTACCGAAAAGCGTTGTTCAAACTATTTACAACGGTCGGTTGATACATTTATTGAACAATCGAGGTGATTGCCTGCAACAAACTTACGAACCGAAACGTATTTCAAGGCCTCATTAATATGCACGGTAGCTTCAGGGGATGGGTTGAAACTATATATAACATAGTACTAGCATAAATAGAACGCAATGGACTACAAAACCAAAAAAGGAAACACTATCGTTTTAGCCTGTCGAAGTCTATTTGCTTCTGAAGGAAACTTTCTCCCTCTTCGCCAAGTACCGGAGAAAGTGGACCAACCTTATCCATCCATTGTCGTACTCCATTCTAGGCACGTGACATTTCGTTCTTCCTACGCTATCTACGCAGTGCAAATAGGAACAATTTTCTATTTCTTATGAACAATGCCAGACACTGCTTGCAACTGGAATATGTCAGGAGAAAGCAAAAACTATAACTATAAATGGCTTAGTGTACCATTGTGCTCATTACACTTAACATTGATCTAATGCTGCCCTCTTACGGTAAAAGGGGAAAGTGCATTTCTAGAATATTAAATACTTGCTTTGGGAAAGAATTACTACCCGTCGCATGCTACAATGCATTTAAGTGTTTTGGCAAGTAATTTAGAGCTGCAAATCATGACAAATAGTTTACGATGAAACGCAAGCATTAAAAAATGAATGAAGATAATAGAATGTAATTAATTTCGAATGATTCCTATGTTTAATAACCCTTCTATATAATATCGTACATGCCTTCTATTGACCGATTTTACTCCGATAGACCAAAGCTACCTAATACATAAATGTTAACGATTGATTCAGCACATCAATTGGCGGTAGATGATCAACACGAGATGGTGTTGATCGTATACAGAATAATGTATCAAATCTCATCTGGACCACACCGCCGTATTCAAGACTAACTACAGGGTGGCCACTCAAATCAGAATTTTAGATTCCCGGTTTTTTCCCGGTTTTCTCCCGGATTTTTCCAAGTTTTTCCCGGTTTTTGGCGGTTCGCTTTACTTAGTTTCTCGGTTGTAAATAAACATTGCGCGGTAGTTTAATGCCGAAGTTCTTTATCATATAACATTTAACCCAATTACATGCGAATGGCTACTTTGGTAGACAAACCGATTTCGATTGCTCATTTCACCTCAGGGGTCCAGAAATTAGGTTCATGTGTGTAAACCACAATCGGGTTTCTCTGCAACTTTAGAGGCCTGTAACTTGTTCATACGTGATTCAATTTCGATGCGTTAATCTAATAAAATTTAAATAAAATCTTCTAGTTTCAAGTTAGTATAAGCAGTTTACATGTTTTGGTATTTCAAAGTTGACTTCATTTTAAAATAAATGAGAATTTGGGAATTATGGGCATTTGAAGAAGTTTAATCAAAACTACACACAATAGGTATAACATTAAGATCCTAAAAATGTTTAATGAAAGTAAATGTTTCACGTGATGCTAATTTGTCAAGGTGGGGCTAAATGGACAGAGCAAGGGGGCTAAATGAACCGAGTTATTTCGCAAAATGTGCATTAGTATTCATGCAATATAAATGGACTAGCGAAACACTATGAAAACATAATAAGTAAGACCGATAGGACTTTTGATGTAGTTCGTAAAATGACTAACGAATTCAATGATCCTGTTTGTATAAAAACTCTGCTTGTTAGTCTAGTCCGTCCTTTCCATTAGTTTGGATCTATTGTAGGGCACTCATGTTCTAAAAATACATCTAAAAATACATGTCTAAGTTTGACATAAAGATACTGACATGCACTAGGACTGGAAACATTAGAAAATCACCGCAAAAATGCCAAAATCATATTTGTTTCAAATTTATTAGAGGGAAAAATAGAAGCGCCTCAAAAAATATGTACCTGGAAGTACATGGACGGCCAGGCCGTTTTGTTTGAATAAAAAAACTCTTCAAATTGTACACTTTGACGATTAATTCGGTATTAGGTACATGAAAAAATATTTTCCCGGTTTTTCGGAGAAATTCCCGGTGTTTTCGCGGTTTTTCCCGGTTTACAAAAATTCCCGGCTAATTCCCGGTTTTCCCGATTTCCCGGTTGAGTGGCCACCCTGTAACTATATAACTCTGAATTTAAATCAAGCAAGGCCAAAAATGACAAGCAAAGACCTCTGGCGACTGTAGCGCCACAAAAGAAGAAGACGATCAATTGGCTCGACGACTCCCGTTTGAAAATAATGGATCGTTTAGTCTCGAAATTATTGGATTAAATCCTCCGTTTAAAGTTTTCACCAAAAATGTTCGCTACCACTCATTTGAGTTCCATTAGGATTAGCGATCTTTGGGTAAAACATTATCCATAACCAAATGGAAGGGAATTTTTCACTTCAACCTTTTCCTCCTTCCTTCTGGGAAATTGCCTATTGCTGACTGATCTCGTCCGACACTTTCGTCCATCTTGTCCGGCTACTGTTTTATCGATCAGTTCAACTTCCAGGGGAAACGAAAGGATAATTTTGTTCATGATCTTCATCTTCAGAATATGCTGCCCTACAGTGTTCTACTGCTGCTGTTTGTATTCTTATAGTGAATGCCAGTTGGACACCATGTAAAACTGATTCGCTCTTTCGTAGGGGATGTTACAAATAAAATAATGACGTTTTCGAATTTTGTACATGTCCAATAAGGTAGCAACAAAAAAGGGCCAAGTGTTACATAAACCGCTAGATAAGACCAATTAAATTTCATTGAACAGAAAAGAAACATAATTATTCCGACAGTTCTAAAGCTATTCTCTTAGGGAAGGTCAATTCATATTTTGATTTGGAATGTTGTGTCGGTCAAATAGTAATTCACCACCTAACATGACTCATCCCCGAGTTCAGATAGCCATTAGGCGGAACAACACGGAAGAACCAAATCAAACTAATTCCAGACATATTTATGAAAGAATCCTACGTATTCCAAACTTCTTCCTACAAAAAGAAAAAAAAATTACCAACAATTCTTATCGAACTTTTTGAAAAAAAAATTGGACAATCCCAACAGGCAATTTCATTTTCGTTTTCATGCTATAAAATGTACAAATAATGTTTCCACAGAAAGAAAACGAGAAGCGAAACATCTTTGCCCTTTTCTTCTTCTCATGCAACAAACTTTTTTTTCTGTTTATGCGTTTCCTCAACAACCCTGTCAGCGATCATACGCAAGATTAATAGCGTATCGGCAGCAGCAGCAATGGCCACACCAGAGCACAGCCAATATACTGTTTATTTGTCTTCTCCTCAACGAACTGCTCTCCCCGCGTTTGGCGCGGCAAACTGACCGCCATTCGTAACGTGTAGGCCGCTACACTCGGAATTAGAAAGTGTGTGCCGAATTTATACGATCCAACGCCAATCGGTTGCGGTTGGGGTATATGCGGTAACAGCTATTATGCGGCCCGATACCGACTTTTTCCTGCATCGCTACACTATTTTCCGACGCATTTTCCTGATCCCCTACTATAAGCGCTTCTATTCCTCCAGCTGCAAAACAAACAACGGGAAATACGTATATTTTTGTTTGTTAAGTTTCTGCTGCATTCGTCTGTGAACTATTGACAAGTGAACAGCTAATCGGTTTAATTTGAAGCAGCAGTTATACACAAACTCACAACATCAAGGACACACGGATACTAAGACAAACGCACGAATT
>CM028105.1:8221083-8250042 GCA_016170015.1 Anopheles longipalpis | reverse complement strand
GTTGTCATTTAGAAAAAGTCGAAAAAAGCCATAATAAACAAGTCAGAAAAAATCCAATTATTTGCCAAAACAAAGAAAACTAATGTATGTAGCTGTGTACGAAATTAAAAATTTTAATATTCAATACAGCCTGAGATATTACAGTTTTAAGACGAAAAAGTTGCACTCGCCATACAAAATGTATGGCATACCCGGGTATGCCGGTCGTAGACTTGAGGGGTATGAAAAGAAAATCACGAAAAAAAATATTTGCGATTAACATAAAAATAAACTAAAAATGCATTCTATAAGAGGATTAAATTTGCTACAGATACAAAAAAAATCAGAAGGATATCTTTTTTCTGGAAAAAGTTATTGAAGTTTGAAAATGAAAAACATACCCGGGTATGCGGTCGTAGACATGACGGTTAATCAATTTATGCTTATCTGCATGCTTTTACAGCACCATGACCGAAAACATCTACACTGTGGTAGGTCTTTTGGTCATAATTAAAACCGTTGGAAATCATGCTATGCGCAGCATAAAACTGGTAATTTGGTGAGACAAACAATTACATGAATAACATCTCTCTGCACATATTAATTACTTTATTCGTCATTTCTATACCATATTACAACATCGAATGAGTGGATAATCCAACAACAATTTAATCTCATTTTTACCTATTCTTTCATTCAAATGTTGTCTCAAGAACATATTTTCAATTCAGATAATTGATGCTTTTATAGTACCAAAGAGTAATATTTCTTAGTTACGTTCCTTCTTTATTATCCATATTTCATCATCTAACGTCTATACCATTTAAGGCATAAATTTTTAAATTTACCGAAAATCTATACTAATTTATCTATGCTGCCTGCTAACATAAAGAAATGTCTTTTTGATTTACTTCGCCAAGCGGAAGTAGCTTTTGCATCTAGCCCGTCTATTACACTGTTGTCTGTAGTTTGAGGCAGACGTCCAGTCCCACCGTTAGATCGGCCCGGTGTCGATTAACCAGCTTCAGCAGATTGATTTTTTTCTCTTTCGCATGGTTTGATTCTAGCTCGTACAATGTCGACAAGTTCACGAGCAATGATTCGTTCAGACAGGACTTGGTGTTACGCTGGATTGCCCCCTCGTATAGCTTGATTGCCTCCTTAAGCTTGCCGGAATACAATAAACATACGCCCATGTTGTTATACAGCATCGTGTTGGTTGGTGCCGCTTCAGATGCTTTCTGGAACAGTTCAAATGCGCTCTGGAAATCGTTTTGGGCGACGGCCAGTAGCCCTCGGTCGATAAGATCAGGAGCTTCGGAGCTGTTAATACGATAAGAATGAAAATGTTGTAGAGTAATGTTGGTGTATACCCAAATGCTTTCGCATACTTCTCTTTAAGACGACGTGCTTCGGAGAATTTCTTCTCCGCGCCTAACATATCACCGCACTGTAGCCGTATTCGTCCCCACGCGGAGAGTAGAATTCGTTTTTGTGGAGTCGATGCTGCACCAACCAGGCGATCCATTAATTGTTCTACCAAACCGAAATCTTTTACCGCAAGGGCACAATTGACGATGGAATGTAAAATGCGCGTTTCCCGCGTGGTCCAGAACTCGTGCGCTGCCTTTGCGTGTGATACGGTTCCAACAGTACGTTCGAAATACGATCGTATCTGATTTACGACCGCCAGTAGATCCGTCAAACGATTCAGTGCGACACGTGGCACACCAAGATAAACGGGCAGCTCGGCAAGCAGCAACCGGAAAGAGAATGATGCCATGGAACCCTTTCGATCGGCGTGCATGTCCGGATGATAAAACTCGAAAAAGACATCCGGATTGCATAGCGCGCCGAATGGTTCCGCTTCAACGCGTGCTATTTCATACTGGCCCAATTTTACGAGCAGTGCTAAACGCGTAAACCACAGCTGCAGTGAATTCGGGCTATGCTTCACCGGATGGCCAGCATGGCCAAAACCTTGCTGTTTTATCGTCAGCAAGCGCGCTGTCAAATTAACAGCCGATCGGAAGCATCCATTCTCGATCAGCTCTCGCAATCCTCGTTCATCTTGGGTAACGTTGTCCGGCAGCAGTAGCTTGCGCTGTTGTGCTTCGCTGGCGTCCACCAACAACCCTACGGCGTCCTGGACTGGATCAGTCAAATCGGTGGCAACACTCACACCCGGCATGGTGAGATTTGTTGGTGGAATGCCCGGGACCATCTTCGGTGGTTCCCACATGTCGCGTACACTATCGGGAATGTTTATTTGCGCTTGTTGGTCCATCGAACTGTTTGCTAAGTAATCGTAAGATAAATATGCTTCCGATACAGCTCCTTGGGAGCGACCATCTGCAAAGGAAAAGAAAACACTTCAGCGCCGCCCACAAAGCCTTTGCACTCCATGCACATACCTTCGTCGGCAGTCAAGCTATCAAAGCAGCTCGGCGGATCGTTAGCAAAGTATTTACTTATATTCGGTTCTGTATTGCCACTCTTTGCCATTTGGATGCTAACTAACAGGTAGAAATATCTATTTTCCTCGTTGTAAACGGAGGAGAGAAAAACATTGAAGTGATACAATTGCTTTTGTTTTTGGTTTCACACTGCACGACAGTTCTATCACAATGACGTTTCACAATAGTCAAGATAAAACAAGATAGATGTGTCTACGGTGTCGAACACCCTTGAAGAATTTTTTCTACTACCTAGTTTATTCATTACTTTTATGCACAATTTTCTGGATTCATCTGGATTCTGATGGCGATGGTATTCTGTATTCCGATAATTATTGTAAAATTTAAAAAAATAATTACGAGTGGCATACCCGTCCACAGTGCGTTCGAACTTCATGAACTGTCATTTTAATTTACGTCAAATAAAAACAACATATTGCCACCACTCTTCCTCTCCAAAACCTTCCCGACGATCCATTGTTGATTCCGGTTCGCTTTTTCTGTGCGTGCATTTACTTGTGTGTGCAAATAAAACATATTAATTAACAAACTTCCTAGAAAGCTGTGCGGCTGTGCTGATTGCGTTTTAGGTGCTACCGTCTTTTCATTGTGTTCTATTGTGCAGGTTTGTTCAAACGAAAGTAGCTGTACGTCGGAAGCATTAGTGCACGAAGAAAGTGTATAGTCATCATCCGGCGCTCATATCATTTTGTCTATAGTGTATTTTCTACTCACTTATGACTGCTTAATACTGTGCTCATACTTACCTACTTAATAATTAGCATCTAGTACAGTAGTCGCTTTGTCGATTTTCTAATTGTATTTCTCCCTATTGCCCAGTTTCCTGCATCCTCTGCGAAACAGATCCAGAACGACATGGAGGAACGCACCGGAACAGAAAGAATTTATGGTGGATGTGAAGGGCCGGATGCAATGTACGTGAAGCTCATCTCGTCCGATGGACACGAGTTTATTGTGAAGCGAGAACACGCACTAACCTCCGGCACGATCAAGGCCATGCTCTCCGGTCCGGGACAGTTTGCGGAGAATGAAGCGAATGAAGTAAACTTTAGAGAAATACCGTAAGTTGTCACTAAAATTATGTAATTAAAAGCCTCATCCCTTGAAGCGGTTCCCTTTGCTCATTCATTATGGCACGCGCACTTGGGTTTCCGTTCTAAACCTCCGTGAAATCTCCCTCATTATAACTGATAAAGTGTTTGGAATCGGTAGAGCTACCTCAGCTATAACCTTTGAACTTTATGTATGGTGGCGCCAATGAAAAGATTGAATAGTTGGACGTTGGACGGCGATCACGATCGATCGTATGATGGGAAGATGCTGTTATTGATGTCCCACATCATTCCAATCATTATTTTAAAAATGTAACAATGTAGTAAAAGACTATGAAAGTTAGCGCGAATGATGAAACAATTGTGAATGATACCGAATAATGACCTTTCGTTCTATCTTTTTAGCTCGCACGTCCTCGAGAAAGTCTGCATGTACTTTACCTACAAGGTACGATACACAAACAGCTCGACGGAAATACCGGAGTTTCCAATCGCTCCGGAGATTGCATTGGAGCTACTGATGGCCGCTAACTTTCTCGACTGCTAGGAGCTAGTGTTAAGGTGTAACTTGGTTCCCCATGTTTTTTTTTGGTTTTGTTTGTATATATTAGGACCCTTGAAAGATAAAACTACACTGATAACATCTAGATCCTTCCGTAAAGTATGGCACGTAACTGAGGCTGAGCTGATAATGAGATCGTATGCTTTCAGAAATACGGAAGAAAGCAAATGGAGTACCCACAATGTGCATTTTATACTCAAACCGATTTATTAATCGTTCGTAGTGATCAAAAGCCTTAGCATAAAGATGTTGCATGTTTCATAGAACTCTCTTGCTCTGCAATAGTTGGAGGATCGCTTTCTCAAGTGGATAAATTCAAACGCAAATGTCCTATTCCGCTTTTTTATTTTATTTTTTTCATGTTTACAATCGCCTTGTTTCCAGCAAATTTCCAGCAACAAAAGCAATGATTGTAACACTTATTTCACGGTAGGGAATATCTAAAGTAATTAAATCAATCATTTACAAGCAGAATGTTACATGTAGCCAACGAAAAAATGCAACATCAGGGTGTAAAACTCCTTTCGAGCTAGGAAATGGACAGTTTTGTTGTAAGAAATATGGAAAGCAAGTGTGAAAAATGAAACTTTTACCGTAAGGTTTGCAGCTAAACTTACAGAGGTAGGCAAGTCGGTCACACTCTATCACGCTCGCTTGTTTTGCCTCACCAGACAAAAGAAGGATCCCAAAAAGACCAGAAATGTGTGTTTCTGTATAAAAGTTAGGGTTTTTTTTTGTTACTTCATCTTGTATTGTTATATTCTTCTATTCGTACTACGATAAATAATAAAAAAAGGAAATTTGGTAAAGGAAGCGAATATATCTGATAGTTGGTGTCGATGGTTAAGGACGAAATATCGGATCTTTCAGAGTAAAGTAACGAAGAAGCGTTCGTTGATTTTCTTGGGTTTATTTGATGTGATCAAAGCGCATTATAAATTTGAATCATTATTTAATGAAATATTCACGATCATAAACCCAAGCACGGCATCATCTCAGCGAAACGCAAACAGAACAAAATGACCAACAGTTCTGCATTTCATCGTATCGTATTAATTTTAATTTCTTTCAAAATTAAAAAAAAAACTTATCTCTCATTTTAGCTTGTACTACAATCAAGAAAATGTAATTGGACAAGCGATGTTTCGCGGGACACGTACACAAAGTTTAAAAGAAATAACCAAAAAAAAATATCATAATACAACACCAAATTAAGCGAAAATCACCAAACATAAATTAAGCTTCAGCAGAAGGTTATGGTTCGGTTTTTGTTTTGCTAAACATCTCGATCCGATTGCGTCGCTCGCTTTCCAACACCTTCGCCCGTTCCCAATCTTCCCGCCCCAATGACTTCCGGCCACGGCTCAATCCAAGCAATCGTGCCAGCACGAACAGTGCATGCAGATCGTCCATCGTGACCGCACTGTTTTCCGTGCGCATTCGAACGAAATCATCCTGCACGATGGTAGGATCGAGCGTTTTCATATCGAACTCACGCACACGGGCAGTGGTTAGGTATCGGCGCATCTCGTCCAGCTTTGGTGTGATGTAGTGCCGGCCAGCTTTAATCGTTTCTTCGATCAGTTTGATCGCATCCAGATCCGGCACGATGGGCAGATAGCAATTGCTCTGAAGGTGAGATGGAACGGGGTGTAAGCAGGTGGAAATATTGGCAAGTATTTGTTCGTTTGTCAATTCACACAACTTACCGGTAGCATACTTTTTCCTTCACTTAGTATCAACACCGGCACGTCGGCATTGAAATCCAGCTGATAAAATTGAAAATTGTACTTCAACCGTTGGCTCTTGATGAGGTGTGCAACGTGTTTAACAGCTTCGACACCACCCGATTCGAGCTTTCCCGTCTGCAGACGCGTTTCATCCAGCACCAGGTGGGTATGGGGAGCTAGTTGCAACAGACCGCTCGTTAACTTATTCGTTGTGTAGTCTTTTCTGCAATAGAATACAAGCAAGGAATAAGGAGATTGGTCCAAGCAGACAGAAATGTGTATTAATTAGGTAGGAATTGGAAGATATCTCTTACTTAGGCACGAACTGCACCGTATTCATGGTTTCGAGCGTCATCGGCAGATAATGGCTGACGGGCAGTAGCAACTCCAGCAGCTCGTACAACGAACGTGTATAACCGGGTAACACTTCCGCCGGAATGTTGCTGATATTTAGCGCGAATTGACCTCTGCATTCTACCTCGTCCCGTATGTACACCGACGACACGAGATGGCACAGCAGATAATCGGCAGCGATCCCGTCCCCGAACAGACACTGCGTGAAAAGGTTGTGCAGATCTTTGAATGTCGTTTCGCTAGCTATGGCCTCAGCGTTTCCCAATTCGGCGGACTCTCTTTGCCTAAGTAACAGTGGATTCGTGTGGGAAAGTTTCCGTACACTGATGGCGTGCAGCCGTGGTATTAGCGAAGGAGGTGGATGTGTTGCCTGATGCTCCGATACATCGTCCGCGAACTCATCCATCCCGGTACTATCTCCGCTACCGTCAAGGGCTGGATCAACGGAAAGGAAACCAACCACCTCAATCACAGTGTTAAGCGTCCAATCGTCGCAGTTGCTGTACAGCTTGACCAGACATGCTTTTCCGGGTCGATCGGCAATTGGTGAGTTGAGCAGATAATCGGCAGATAACACAGCTCCGCTTGGTGCTGCTGCTGCTGGAACTGGTGCTTCGTTAGTGGCCCTCTTTTTCACTCCATTAGCACAAGTCTTAGGAGTGGTTTCAGCTGTTGAACCTTGCTCTGCTGTGGTCATTCCATCGATTTCCATTTGCTCATCATCAAGAGTACGTTTAACGGTAGACCGGCAAACTTCCGCATCACCATCATTCGGTGTTTCGGAGAGTTTAAGCGGAAGAATTCCCTTTTGTTCCTTTTCACATTCTTCAGCCCACCGATTCTGACCGGGAATGGTGATAACAAACAGTGATCTGCGCTCACCGAATGTGTTGTCTCCGTTACAACCCGTATCCACAACTTCCGTTGCACTGTTGTACAGTAAAATGTCCCGATATTTGCCGTTCTGTTGCCGTACTACCGAACCATCGGATTTGGAACGGACAGTGTATCGCTCCAGATAACACTCCGGGTCTTGCATGTCCTGCAGCATACCGCGAAATCGTACCAAACAACCGTCCGGCAGGTGAGCAAGCTCGGTGCAGTTGATTAGGGGAATGGAGGACCACACGGTATCGACCGATAGTTGCTTCACACATGCTGATTCGTGAGCAATGAAATACTCTGGAGTCCAACCCGTACAGCTAAATTCCGATTCCATTGCGAAATGTTTCATGTGCTACGGGACACCACCTTTGAATTGAATTGCTGGATCGATTCCACCAGACGATGCAAAAAGATGCTAAACATGTTATTTTGCGCCAAATTCGTCTGTCACACGTGCAAGGTTCTTATAGCTTAGGTACGTTCAAAAATGAACGAATAACCAAGATTGCTTCAAATAGATGACCCACCAACACAACGAACGAACAGACCCAGTTAGCAAAATTAGGCACCAAAAACTCCAACGACCGTTGCTCAATTCACACGATAATCCTTCCTCCCTCCTATTCCTTTCTCCTAATTAACTATTTCTCACTACTCCCGGCCTGTTCGACTTTCCTTTTAGGTTTTATTTATAGTTTTATTAAATCGTATGGTGTGGTCGTACCGGAAATTAAGCTGTGTGTCCACATGTGTCTGAGGGGTTACGAGGGATTAAAACACGTGTGGGTGGAGCTACGTGGGGTTAGAACATGTGTGGCTGGAGTTACGAGGTCTTTAAACACGTGTGGGTGGGGCTAAACACTTGATACCGAAGCAACGAGGGCTTCAAACTCGTGTGAGTGTTGCCAAACACTTGTGGGCGGGGCTATGGATGTTTAAAACGCGTGTGGATGGGTCTAAAACACTTGTGGGCAGGTCTAAGAGGGTTTGAACTACGTGTGGGCGGGGCTAAGAGAGCTTAAATACATTTGGGTGTGGTTAAACATTTGTGGGCGAGGCTTTAAAGGCTTCAAATACGTTTGGAAGGCACTACGGGGGCTTAAAAGACTACTGGAAGGGTATACGCCCTTGTAACCCCTACTACAATTATTTGAAGCCCCCTTAGCTCCGCCCATAAGTATTGTAGCTCCACCCACAAGTGTTGTAGCCCCGCCCACAAGTCCTCTTAGCTCTACCCACATGTGTTTATGTCCTAGTAGCCCCGCCCACACGTGTTTTAGCTCCACCCACTAGAGTATGAAGACCTCGTAGCTCCACCCACAAGTGTTTTAAGCCCTCGTAGCTCCGCCCACACGCATTTTAGTCCCATCCACGCGTGTTTAAAACACCCATAGCCCCGCCCACAAGTGTTTAGCAACGCCCACACAAGTTTTAATTCCTCGTAATCCCGCCCACAAGTGCTTTAAGCCCTCGCAGTCTTGTTCTCACGTGTTTGAAGCCCTCGTAGCCCCGCCCACACGTGTTTCAAGTCCTTGTAGCGTCGCCCACAATTTGTTTGTAGTTGAATCTTCATATTTTTATCCCTCATGCAGATCTTCCCACGCTTGTTCGGATGTTTTTATTTCCCTCCAATAAAGAGTACAAAATGCCATTCGTTTAACTTATGAAAGCAAATAAAACTTCAAAGAACTTTATTGTCCGTGTTTCAATGTTCTGTTCGAAATGCGAGATTTGCATTAGCTCCCTTTCTATTATTTTACACTGGTCAACAAATCGCTAACAAACCTTTTTAACAAAATATCCTACTCGCCAGTAACACTGTACACGCCATTCGAGAAATAGAATCCACCTCCCAGAGCCGCATCTTCACATAAACCGAGCAGCAAATGGCTGTGTTGCTGCCCGATTTCTATTGTACCTACCAGTAACAGTGTTTTTTTTTTGGTTTGGCCATAAATATGCTCCAATTTGGATTTAGCGAATAGAAAACACTACATTCACAGGCGTAAAATAAAGGCAAAACATAGGTTTGTGAAAAACAATTTTTCAACGTATGGTGGTGTATGGTCGAACATATTCGATGATCGTCATCGATGATAGTAATACCTCAAGATCCGTGTGCTTGAGGATGCGTTGTACAGGTTGGTACAGGATTTGTGGTCGTTGCTCGTGATGGTTTCGACATCCATCAGATAATACATACCTAACATACCTATTAGTCTACGATTAGATTCCATAAAAATAGTTCTACTATGCAACATTCAGCAGTTTTGTATTGTTGTTACTCTGCACATGGTATAATAGCTAACACTGTATATAAATTCTAGTATATGGAGATATAAATATCCATTTAAATACTTTCTTCCAATTAGTCTATTAAATGCATCGATCGCTAGAAATATGTAAAACTTTATAAAAGCATCTAACAACTTGCATTATGTCCGGTAGCCCGTACATGATTCTTTTTTGTAAGGTTTAAGTATTTAAGAGGTGTACTACCTGCCATTAGGATTCTACTATTTCAAACAATTCACTGCATTACTTAACGATCATCTTGTCGCTATGCTATGCTTTCACGTTAACGCTCCACTCAGTTTGTTTTGGTTTTACAACAAGTTGTGGAAAGGAACAACGTAACGTCGATGAAATTCTGAGTAAAAATAAATCTTACAACAAGCTCAATAGTTTTTGTTTACCACACACAAGCAAAATTCATTCCATTTCACTATCTTCCTGCCGAATGGATGAGAGTAGATCTTTTACCGGAGTCAAACTATGTTCGTTAGCGCAAGTAAGTATGCAGCACTATACATCCGAAGATGGCTGTAACTACGGATGGCTGTTATCTTCTTGGCTGGACTTCATGATTTGATGTGATTGCTCACTGCACCGAACTAGATCTACACTAACCATTCGGTGGCCAACGGAAATGTCAACTTTCCCCGAAACGTGTTCGTAGCGGTATAGCACGGTATGGCCTGGGATAGTTTCAACCCGAACGGATAGCATCCGGTAGGGGTTGTGCGTGTATCCTCCAGCAACAGCACGGCGGCCGATGCAACCGGGATCGCACCACAGATGGAACCGGTTTCATTTCCACGTACACGAAAACTATCATATTGACCAATGGCATCGGGGAAACAGGCGCATCGTCCTTTCCTACCAAGAGTACATCTATTGCTATCAGCTTGATTGCTGTTGCTGCTGCTAGTGCAACTGCTGTTACTACTACAGTTGCTGATGCTTCTTCTACAGCCTCGACTACGTTCGCGATTACAACGGTGAGCGCTACTACTTCTACTACTACGACAACGACGATCATGATTAGCGACGGTAATGGTGACGTTTGGGGAACAGCAGGAGTTCGTTGGTGAATCGAGGCGCACAAAGATACCGCGCCGCATACAGTTTTCTTCCGCGCAATCATGTCAGACGGCGGTGCCCGTATACAGCTGCCCAGGGATAGCCGTCGGTATCAATGGTTCCGGTTTAAACGTGCGTCTCAAGCGCTGCAAGCAGACGAGAAATCAGATATTGGAGATTGAAACAATATTACGGGGAGCTTTGGTTATTAGACAAGTGGTGTGATGATTGAGATACCCTCAATATGCATGCTGTTAGGAATTATGTTTTTTTTACATCAATTTGAAGAAAGCCTGAACTCGAGGGCATTGAATAAATACTCTTAATTACTGTTTCCTCACATTTGGTACACTATTGAACTATTCATTGCATAATTTCAGGCGTAGTACTTAGTACAATGCATCTTGGAAGAATATGTACTATTAGACTTGAATAATTATACGATGACATTGAGTATTTTTTTTTGTTTTCATGCAATTATAATATTAAAAGTGTAATTTTTTCAATAGATTGTCACTTAAATACTTACATCTTCACAGTTGCCGGGACTTTTCAAAAATTTATAAATCACATACGTTGGAATGCAAAGCACCGATGATAGTGTCAATGCCCAACCGGCGGCTACACTCCACTCAGGATATTCATACTCCTCGCCAAGCATTTCCTCATACCCGAGCAGTGAAAATATCAGTATGCACTGGAACAGAGGAGAAAACATTTTAAATTACAATAAAGCATAAGAAAAATACCTTCCATACAGTGAATACGTACGAACAAAAATGTCGGACTGATGTACTTCCAGCAGATGCGCCAAAACAGTGACGGTTTCTTGCCCAACATTTGTTCGATGTCGGCCGAAAAGTTCTCCACACCGTAGAACCAAAAGACACCGGCCGCTTCCACAAACACTACGAACAGTATCGCCAGACCGGGGCCGTACACGTTCAGGAAGTTTACCAAGTACACGCCACCCTGGAAAAAGTGAAGAAGGAAAATTAATTGAAATCTTTAGTAAAATAACAATCGATTGACCAAGTTAGGAACAAAATGATTGCTCTACAATGATTAGAATCGTTCAAAAAGCTCATAAATTGTGTTTCTAACTCGTCTAAACGCTTGCCATGCTCACACATTTAGTGGATTGTAGTCGATTAAATGTAGCTAAACGTGAACGGTCCATAGCAGAAAGATACATATCTAGTGCAATGACATGGAAAAGGTTATCCTTCCGTAACGCTTTGACGGTTGCATCCTGGACACACCTATCAATGAAGGTGTAGGCAAGGCGCGAGAAGAAACTGTTCCGAGATAAATCGTATCCATTCAACACCACCGCACCGAGGCTCAACAGGAACCCGTTTAAACGGTTTCCCCATTGGCTCATGCATAAAAACATGACCATCCCCTCCCGGTGGATACTTCCTCCCACCCACCACGATACACATCGGCACGTATCGTAAGTGATTGAATTAACTCCGGAACATTATTTATCACTTGCCGGCCACTTGGTGTGCTGTTGTGCAAATGGTCTTTCTGTGGCGGTGTGTGCACGTTTACTTATCAATTCAAATGTTGTGAGAATGCCGGCCCCATACCGATGTGAGTGTTTTGCCAAGGTCCATAGCCTGGCACGGTCCTTTAACAGAAATCTGGGCCAGGCAAACTGTTAGAATGGACACAAGCAGGCCATTAAATAGACATTTATTTGTCTTTCGGTTCTTTCTTCCACCGTTCGGTCATTATCTGTCCAACAACCGGCCGTGGAACAAACGAACAGATCCTTCCATCAATGCCCCAAACCCATTTGAAAGGCTTTTTCCTATTGCAACTTGAAGAAGCTTCGAGCGCAATTGAACTCGGAGTGAAAAGTCCTTCGTTCTTTATACTGTCTATCACTTTTATCTTCTCAGGCTTTCGAAGAAATGGTTTCGTTGCCATTCTTCAATACTTGTTGTTTCTAACCCAACTGTCGGCAATCAGCTTTTGATGTACAACCCCACAAAAAGTCCATTTTGATTGCCAGCTTGTTGATTTTTCTACTTCGAAAGGCGACTACAAATGGATTTTTTACTTCCTTCTGTGTTTTATTCTGTTTATTAGGACTGTCTATTCCAAGGACATTTGTAAATGGGAGTTAATTGAACGTTAAGTGATTTGGATAGAGTTGAGAAAAATATATTTGAGTTTTTCTATAACAATTGATAAGCCTAATCAAAGCGCTGTTTCTTCAAGGATGGGAGACTTAAATGATAGAAGTAGCTGAAACCGATATTTTTTTGGTATTATTTTTTAACATCTTTTCTAAGACCAACTATTTATGAAGTTTCTTGAGGAATTCAAACACATTTTACATAACGCTTAAGTTTCATTTACGAAACATAAAACAAGAAATATAAAGCTGCAACTGACAGGGGAAGAATTTTGGAATGAACTTAGGAAGACTTTTGGACAGGATAATTTAGAAAAATGGACCTTGGACACAATTTTATAACCTTCCAAGACGAGTCCAACAAGCCCACAGGATGTTAGACATCCGTTGGGACCTCCTGATTCAGACTAATTTGGAGCACTTTAAGTCTAAAAGTCGAATCTGACCTCTATTCATCGCCGACTAGGCATTAGAATGATTTCTATATATATCATAAATAATACATAAGATCGGTATAGGTTAGATATCTTTAATATCTGGTTCAAGAAAAAATCATCCTTCTGATGTATTTTCTATCATTTCCCAAAATTCAATAGAAAAATACAGAGTAAACACATACGAGAATGTAACGTGTATATATGTATGTTCAAAAGGAACTAAACCATGTAAAAATTATTATGGTAAAATAAATTCAATTTTTGTTCCATAATAAAAGAAGTAAAAGACAAACATCCGCTAGAAAAAATGTGTATCAGTTCTTGCATCTTAGAGAGCTCGAAATGAAAGGACTCAATTCCTTTTACACTTTATATTTATAAATCCTGTCTAATACTATTGATATGAAATCTGAAAAGCTCTGCAAAAAAGTATTTAAACAGATATACTTACATATGTCATAGTGGGAAGCGCACAGATGTAGATCAGTCCAAGCAAGATCAACACAAACAGCTCCCGGCGGCGACCGATCGTACGCGGATACTCATCGCACAGTGCTGTTATCATCGCCTCCAGTCCACCGAACGTTGAGTCTAGGCCGAGTGTGATCAGCATCAGGAAGAAGATGATCGACCAAAACACCGACCCTTTCATCATGGCGATCGCTTCCGGATAGACGATAAACACCAATCCCGGTCCCTCGAGACCAACTTCCTCGATCGATTTGTTCTGCACCTGTGCCATATAGCCGAGTACGGANAATATGACAAACCCAGCCAGAAAGCTGGTAAGACAGTTGATGCTGCTCGTCAGCAGTGCGTCACGATAGCAGTTGTTGTTGAACTTGTTGTAGCTGGACAGGGCCAACAGTGTTCCGAAACCGGGTCCAAGGGAGAAGAAGATTTGTGAGGCAGCATCGATCCATACCTGGGAATACGAGGGTAGGAGGGTTTGAAAAGAAGAAGTTTCCCAACAACTCCCATAGAGTTTTTTGTGTACTTACGCGCGAATTATTGAGCTTATCCCACTGGGGCGTTAGATAGTAGCGAATACCTTCGGCCGCACCAGGTAGTGTGACACCACGGGCTAGTAGAATCAGCAGTACGACGTACGGGGCAAGAGCCGTCACCCATACCACCTTACCGGCACTACGAACACCTTTCCAGAGCGAGAAGTATACCAGCACGAACACACCGAAGACACACAGCGCGAGCGAAGGTTTCACCGGTCCCATAAAGTCCAGTCCGTTCGATTTGTACTGCTCCAGCACCTGACGTCTGCAGAGAAGCAAAAAAAAAAAAACGCCATCGAAAGATGATAACGAGACTACACTTTTACTATCGGCCATTATCGGATTCTCCTGCTGGATGATAGCACACAAGCGAGACAGACGGAAAGACTTTATTTTCTAACTAAAAGGATTTATGATTTGTACACCTTTATGGCATTTTTGTCTGATTTAGTCCAGTAGTTACTACTTACTCAAAAAATTCCCTCGCCGGACTGGCCAGTGCGGGCCCTTCGCTGACAATGCTTGCAACGGTCGACATGGTACTGGTGGTCAGATTGGACAGCATCGTTGGCAGTGTGCTGGACAGCAGATGTTGATCATACTGGTAGTAGTGCGGGTGTGTGGTGGCCATCGTTGAGTTGCCGAGTGCAGATGCAACCAGTGTCACACCGGCTGACGCTACATTCGTGGTCATCGATGACATGAGCGTAGTCGTCACCGTTGGTACGGATGCCGTGGTGGAGGTGAGCGTTGCATTAACCCGTCCAGTGACCGGTGAGCAGTTTTCCGTGTTCCACGGATTGCCACATTTGGTCCAGGGCAGCTCGTAGCTGAACGAAGCGAACAAATAGTAAACGGCCCACCCGATGATGGTGTTGTAGTACATGCCCATGTAGATATCGATCAGACAGATAGCGTATCCGACACCTGTTTTTTTTTGTTTTTTTTTTTGGGGGAAAAGATACAAAACGAATCCACATGACGATTAAGTATCCAACGGAACTCGTCCAACAGAATCGTAAACTTGCATCCTTGCAAAAGGATGATAATTTTAAAATATATTACTTCCGATCCGATTGAGTTATTGGTCAGTGACGCATAAAATCGGATAGCGTCGGTGGCAGGTGATTTACGATGGTAAGCGTCCGTCCGATTTATTGTCAACCTTTGCCGGGGGTAAGTGAACGCGTACACACGGTCGGTGTTGGGACGGAAAACCGTGTTACCGTTCCATTAATGTAGGTTACCCACAGGGCAAACCTTGGAGGGCGCACAAGAACGGAATCGTGCTGATCCCTAAGGAGTCATTTATGGAAGCGAATTATTTCCCAATCAGACACATCGATACGGATTCGGTAGGCCTGAGTTTATGTTCTTCTGTAAGCTACATTTTGATACGTTTGGCCAATAAAAGGCAAATTTTTCATCACACAAAAATTATGTACAAATAATCATCGATTCAAAGCAGCTTTACCTTAGCTTAGCTTTAAAAAAATAAAAACGGATAAACATTAATCTAAATTTAATTAGCAGACAGGCACACAGGCCACAGAAATATTTTTAATGATAGGAAAAAAAAGAATTATTTTTTTTAAGTTTAAAGTTCCACACATAAAAAGATTCCCCTCGTTAACCGTAGTGTCTACGACCAAAAAAAAAACACGTTGTTCTACGATTGCCTACCCGGATAGGCCAAAAATTTTGTATGGGAGTTTTCGTTTTTTCGGATTCTGAAGCGTATATCTTTTGATCTCGTCGTATTTGCATGAAACTTTCAAGAAAGATGGGTTTTTTAGTTGTCCAACTAATACCATTTAGCTGAGAATTTTAATAATTCTGGTTTTGTTTTTTTTCTTGCATTTTTTACTAAATTTTCTCCGTATATCTACTATTAATATTACCATACTATTTGCATGGGATTTTTCAATTTTCGGATTCTAAATCATGTATAAAGCATATATATATATATATATATATATCTAGTTTTTCGGGGTTAATTGTAGCCATTTAATCATCTTCATTCATATTTAATCTTTGTGTATTATTTTCGCAACTCGGCGTTATTAAACAAAAAATAAATCCTTTTTTTATAGTTAAGAGCTTTCCACGTAAGCTATTATAAACCTCAAATGTTATCATATTACTAACACTAAGTGCTAACATTTCAAATTATTTACATTTGGAGAAATGTGTGTTAAATTCAGAACACGAAGAACAAGCATGTTTTTTTGACATAAATAGCAATTCCCTTTATGTTTGGTTCTTCCTGAGGTATCTCGGCTGAAGGTTGTCCAAGAAAACTACCGAAAAAATGAAAACTCCTATACAAATCCTATGGCAAACCCGGTCAGGCGGTCATAGATATACGGAGAAAAATTTGAAAAAAAGCAAAAAAAAAACAAAAGAAGCATTTTTAAAATTATCAGCTAAATTATATTAGTTTGACAATTAAAAAACCCATCTTTCTTGAAAGATCTTCATGCAAATACAACAAGTAGATATACGCTTTAGAATCCGAAAAAATCCGAAAACCTCATACAAATCGTAAATACAAATTTGAAAAATGGTAAAAATAATTTTAAAATTTTTCTTTTTGTACGAAATGGAGAAAAACATGTTTTTCTAGGCATTTTAATAATTTCAAATCTGTACTACTTTCCTATAAAAAGATATTAAGAAATAAAATAATGACAATAGGGTTAAACCCTTTTCCCGACTTATCGTAACCGTCCGGTAAAACCCACAAGTCCCATCGAAACTGTCACTAACCCACGGACTTACAAACGTTCTACCGTAGAAAGAAGATACGAAAACACAAAAAAAACTCAATCCGCAAGGAGGCACCTCACTTTAATTCCCAACTCCAGAAGGGGGGGGGGCGGCGTTTTGTCCGGGGAACAGTACATTTACGAGTTTGCACAATAGATTTATTTCTCCTCACCAAAAAAAAAACTTCTACACGTAGGTACGTTCATTCGCACATGTTTCACACATTTCTTTCCCTACATTTCGGTTTGCGGTTCGGCCATGTTCTAGTTCTCCGTATATGTAGTGTTCTGCTAGTCAATGGTAAACAACCTTCGAGTTTTCGAGTGTCGTACGTCCTTCTTTCTAAGGGCAAAGTAAACCAAACCCTGCTGGTTCCATTCTTTTCCCACCCCTGGTTGATTCTTATTCTTGCCGACCAAGTGGGATTTACTTTCCGTTGCAACGGTACGGTACGGACTGCCGGGGTTTACAAACTCGGTGGTTTAGGCACTTGTTGCTTGCCGGTTGGTACCCAACAATGGGTTTTACGCGGTGGCAAACGAATCGAAATGCAACGATTCAACAAGTTACCCGGTCATGGTTCCCTTAGTACGATTTGTTGAAACTAGAGGCGAGCCTACCGCAAGGAGGCAACACTACATAGAAGCAGCTCAAATCAAAGTCATCCTACCACATTCGTGTCCCTTCTTTCCGCTGTGTCTTTACCGTCGTGGACAAACTGTTAATGGACCGGAATGGAAAGCTTCTGTTATTGTTTATGTATTCGATGCTAATCACAAAATGGACTGACCTACTACTTGCCACACGAAGTGCTGCGTCCTCTTGAGACCGGAGTGGTAACGATCCAAACGATCATTCTACACACTACACTGCAGTCGAATCAATACTCAGTCACTGACAATTAATCAGAACCGAAGGAAGACATGGAACTGAGGGGATTCTTTTTTTATGGACCAGCTTTCTAGCTTCCTCCTTGGAAGCTCCCGAGACTGATGGGTGAATTAATTGCTCGTAACAACTCGGTAAAAAGAAACGAACCCACTTTAAGCAAAGGATGACGAAGGCAAACTTTGTACAAGTGACGAATACATACCCAGACACACACACCCACACATACTGATACACGGACACACCCTCGTTTGGTGTGTATTGTCCGCCCGGAAGTCGGTGTGCCAAGGGTGCAAAATTAATTTACAAACTCACAAACCCGCATGAACATTAGCCATATTCGTTCGTCACCAACCCGGTGGGGGTGTCTTTTTTTTGTCATCCGCCGGTCTGTAAGTTCATAATTTATGAAAGTCTGATTTCAAACAACTTCCCTACACGAAAGCTCAACCATCATCGTCTTCACGGGGACACGGGCCCGTAGTACCGCGGAGGAATGCGAAAGGGCCGCCCTGCTCATCCTGCCGAAGTCGAATGAAATAGGCATTGTTTGTGACGTTATCACTGGAACACTGGTTCCTTGCCGGTGTCGTATTTCATGCACGGTCATAGGGGCACGATTTTAAGGATACACGCAAATTGTCACTTGTTGTCTCGGTGCAAAAATTCAATGGAAAATGTCTGCTTTTTTTCTTTAGTGAACATATATTTTTTTTCAATCTTATTTTTCTCGTCTAACATCATCTTAAAGATGTTTTGAAATTAATTTTTAATAAATCAAGCTGTGTAGCCTTTTACACGAACGATGAACTCATACCGTACGGTTTAAGCATTTTTTTTTGTTCGTTTTGCTCGAGTAGCATGACGGATATCTTGTCCTTACCGTCAGCCCGGCCAAGAACAGGATTGTAGTACGCCCCCTTCTTAGAAGCGACATCGTCATCGGACGATGATTTTTCGAGTAGCTGCTCATCAAGCCGGTGAGGATGTCTAAATTTCACACATCCGGCACTGAAACGCATGAAAGGGTGGCAAAATTTAATCTAATTCCTGCCAACTCTCAATCTCCGCAATCAATACCATAGCGCCGGTAAGAGGAACAGGAGCGCCGGGTTACGTCCAGAAGATGATGTAGCCCCGACCCGGTGGGCTCTCGGTGGGCTCGGTTCGCCTGTATAAATGGATGCTAAATTGTCTATTCAAAAACAATTTCAAATTATTTCCCATTTTTAAGGCTATACACATCCGAAAGGCTGTGGGCTGTGTGGATTGTGCCGTAAGATGGGGGGAAACTCTGGGCACTAGGGCAAGATAGGGTTGGGCAAAGTTTGTCTGCACTTGAACTTGTTTCGTGGTTTTTGTGCAAGAAATTGCTATCAATGTTTTAATTTAGAGTAAAAGCTCAAGGTGAAACCAGAGAACCACAATAATCAAGGTGCATCAATTACAAGCGGTTGTCTTCAGTTGAAACTGCATAGTCAACTTGGAAGAGTTGCAAATACTAAACAAAATCTCTAATTAAAATACTTAAAACTTACACCAAACTCTATACACCGCATTGACTGTAATATTCTTTCAAGGTTTCTTATGTCTGATCAGGAAAATAATATATTTTTTTCCTTGGCGTAACGACCCACGATCATTTCTGTACCATTCGAATTTCTTATTAAAGTTGTAGTTAGAGAATCCTTGAGAGGATGGTTCGAATGGAAATTTTGTACCGGTTTTGTAGTTTAAATCACCAATGTCGGTACCGAGTACGCCATCGGGTTAATTCGTACCATTAAGAGAATCCATTTTTTCTTTAATTCAAGACCAAATGGGACTAAAAACTTGGCTTCACTTAGTAGATATTTGCTTAGTAATAACTATATTTTATTCAGCTAGAAAAGATCACCCAAGATACATAGGTGCAAAGTAGTTATGGGAACTCTAGAGCAGAATCATGAATCTACTCCGACTACAGGGTTTGCAAAACCGGAATTTCCATCTCCAACAGAATCCGGATTCAACACCGAAGTCTACTTATTATTTATTATTGAGGATTATTTGAGGATTATTGAGGATTTCTGGTTTCGAATAGGTTTTTTCTTGTTTTTAAAACACTTTTCGCTGGTATTTTTCATAGATTTCAATTGGTATTGGTATTGAGCATCAATGTTTCAAAAGCTCCATTGTCGTCGAGGACTATATTTGAACAGATTTCACTGAGGTTTTCTCCCATTTGTTAAGAGTTTACAATAATTGGTTTGTTCGCAAATTAGTAAGGGTGGTTTTCGCTGTTCTGTATCATTTTGGTGATATCCTCTAAATTTCGAAATTGATCCGAAGTCGACTGCAGAATGTAATCGAAGCTTAGCAAAGGATCGAGCGCAAGGATATCGTGAATACAGATTAAGGAAAAGAAAGATATAAATCACGAATTCATTGTGCTTTAGTACATATAAACTGTTGTTTAGACACATTAAAGTCTTGATCTGTTTAAACTTCTCTACAGAGCAAAACTGTCGAAACTGGCTTTAGAACGAAAAGGTAACAGAAGAATTGGAAAATAAATAAATAACACTTTTGAAAAAAAATCGGATTAAAATTAATTTAAGGGAAATTCTAATTTTTTATTGCTTGTTATCATTAATAGAGATAAAAAATGAATTTTAAATTTAGTTCAAACCAGGGGGCGCTTAATAAATTGGTGTGTGTTATGAGTTTCCTTTTGTCCATAATAAAATTTTCAATTGTAAGGGATTCTAGTTTCGTTTTTTTTGCTTTTAATGCTTTATTGAATAAATACAGTAGAGTTCGGGAAAATGACAAGAATTATACATTAGAACAAAAAGGAAAAGCGATGCAAAAGTAAATGAAAATTATTTTCTCATTGATCAGCTGTAGCCAATGGAGACGCCCAGTACTTTATGTACCTGTTCTCCCAAAAAAAAAGTTACTCCGAAAAAACTGTCATAAAAATCGCACAACGGACTTTTGCTAATAGTTTTAAAATTAATAGCTTACTTCAGTACAAATATACATTATTGCATATTGCATTTTCTTGCCAAATCACAAAAAACATCGATCAGGTATTTAATAAATTATATTGATTTAAAGTTGATTTTTTAAAGCATTTTTCCAAAAATCTTGATCTTGACACCCTCCTTCTCTGAAACCAGATTACTTAGAGACTGGTTTTTTTTTATTTTCCTAGTTCAATCCAATAGATTGAGAAACTGTGTTTGGTTTGCCACTAATTGAAAGTTAGTTTTTGAATTTCATCTCGGTAAATCCCCAACGTGGCGATGATAAGCTTTATCGGGGACATAAAATAAAAAAGCTTGATTGTTTTTATATCCGCCAGTCGTAATGTCCAAAATAAACTAGAAATGGTATTTTGGACAAATATTACAGTAGAACAAGACAGCAAAGCGTATAAAGTAGGTAATAAGTTATTAAATTAATCAGATTCCATCAAATACATTACATTTGCAATAGTTATAATGATAGCTATTTTTGAATTTGTTGATGTCAAATGTTGTTCATTTGATTTTTTAAATTTAAAGTAAGTTTTTACACCTGTTTTTTATATCTGTTATCGTTTAAGAGCAGAAAACTAAAAGCTATACAAACATTAATACTCGTAGTCATGCTGTTTCTTAACATCTTAATATTAATCCAAATACCTTAAGATAACCATTCCGACACTCAATCTCACCACTACTAACAACACCTATAAAATTCTATTGTCCAAGAAGCAAGAAAAAAAACACTCGCAACAGGTAACATGGCCGGCATAGATAAAAAAAAGCAGTAAGCCGCTGCTAAAAACAATCCACATCCCGAAGTACCGATGTTAAGCTTTCCAATCCAATTCCTTCAATCGGACTTCTACCATTGCATAGGAGTTTCGCATCAGGGGTTAAAAGCATGTTTAAGCTCCTGCCAACTGAGAGAGAGAGAGAGAGAGAGACAGAACAACGCGTACGAAGAGGATAAAGTAGGGACAAAAAAACAAAAACTTGAACCAATAATCGTTAGCACTTGTCAAGTTGTTGTACCGTGCGTTTTGCCACCGATGTTCGTGTTCGCTTTTTTACCATTTCAAATTACTTCTAGCGAATGTTTATGGACGTGTTTTATTGCCCTGCTACCGTGACGGTGTAACGTACTCTTGGCCGATTTTCTTCCGTACCGTTTGCTAGCTTGCGTTTGCTGTAAGCACATTTTTCCCACACGATTCTACCTTTAGAAGGCAAATAATGCTTGTACTAGTGTCGGATTAAGCACAAAAAAACAGTATATTACTTTGCTTGTAGTAGCTTGTCGAAGAGCATAGATGAGTTGAACTATCTACTATCTGTTGTGAAACTAAACCTGCTAACTTTTTACTAATCGATAAAGAATTCAATAGCCGTGTGAATGATAAGAAATCGAACATAGAACATGCAATATTTGTGGCAAATAAAGTACTGTTCTTATGTGAATTTTGCATTGCGAATTGCCTACCTTCAGGCGTATAAAAATATTATTGAACTCACATGAAAACCTTGCTCCATATAATAAAAATGGAACATTTCAAGCCAGTTCTTTTGGGAAGTGGAGTTTTTCCTCGCCTATTTGCTTACAGCTAGATCGATTTTTTGCTCATAAATTTTCCAGTAAATCAGAGATAATCCGGTATCATCGCCATTCGGGTTTCGTTCGCTCTTCAGAAGGATCATCCATCTGAATCGGCACATAAAAGCGTATGTAAAAACTATACCAATCGAGGGAAACGAGAGGTTGCTCAAACCATTCAAAACAGAGGAAAGGTAAATTTTATCTTCACATCCACTGTGGCAAAGGTTGTTCGTCGTAACGTGATGTGTGAGTAGAATGCTAAGGTTGATGAGCGACGTGCAATTGATTTGTTGATTTATTACAAACCGTGTAAAAGAGGTGCAATAATCTACAAACACACATTTATTCTTCCTCATTGTAACGCATTGCTGTATGCAAATCTTTCGGAGTGGACTTCCGCAGTGGAAGGATGCAAAAAATAAAAATCCCCGAAGGTAAGAAAAAAAAACGTGCAATTGAAGAATCGGAATCTCGATAGACTTTGGAGGTGGATTCCTTCCTATAAAGCGAGGGAAATCATCTAAATGATGGATCTCATCCTGGCGCATTTCCCTCTTGCCTCGAATGTACATTGGGCGGGGGGGACGGTTGGTGACGAGTGGAAATTTTCTTGATTTTACCCTATTTTTTCCCCCGATTTCCTTTCCATCTTTACTTCCGCTTTCCGATCCGCTTAGCACCAAAAACCCGGGCGAAGCAATTGTAACCATTATACCGTAGGCACGTGCGTTTGTGTCTGCGTGCCAGAGGAACATGCGTCGTGTGTTAATGTCTCCGCCTATCTACTTCCTGAGGCGGCTGCGGAGAAGTACACGGCGGTACTGCTATTCACTTCCTTTAACGAATCAACCCAACTTGCCTGATTTGTCTACGGTGCTTGATTGCTCGCATCATATCCGATAGCGACCTTCCTGCACTTTTCATCCTCCGGTTTGGTTAAGGCACGAACAAAAAAAAAGCATGGAGGAAAAAATAGTCTACAACTCTAACGCCGCGTACCGACTGATCGATCCAATGGAACGTTGAAATGTCACGTACGAGGGGTTTTCGCGGGCAGCGAATTATTGCTGTTATGCTGTCCTACCTTCCACAAAACGGACATTCAAAACCGCTCGGATGAAAGTGAGTCAATAATAAACAACCTGTCCGGCGAAAGAAAAAAGAAATAACCTTAACGTACCCAATTTTTCTAAAGCATCTTTTTTATTTAGGATGACTTTTCCCTTTCTTCCCAGAAGGATCGTTAGAAAGAAAGGGGAAGTTTTTTTTCCAAAATTGAAAAATAACAGTCTTTCAATCCGATTGGGTTAATTAGTGGAATGGTCAAATCATTAAATTTTTGGGTGTCATTTTGAGACAAAACTTTTGTTTTCAACTTGTTCTTTTGTTTCCAAGAAATAATTTATCTATTCATTTATAAAATCGATTGTGTATTATTGAGACGCTTGAAAAAAAAATTACATCATGATACTTTTGTCATGCAAATTGCATACATCAAGGCAAACGTGTCTACATTCGTCTGATACAGTGCGTAACATAACTATATTTTCAGTAGCTTTAGGACAATAAAACACACAATTGATAAGATAGATATAAATGTTCTACAAAGTCATGAATAAATATAAAAATATGGACGCATTTAAATCACTTACAATACGTTTATTATATGCCTGCATAGATTGTGGTTATGCAGAAACATTCTTGAAATTTCACATTGGAAATTTCCCTGGATAATTCCTGGGTGGAAGCCTGATAATTGTATGGCAGACATTACCAGAAGTTTCTAAAAATTATTGCAAATTATATTTAAATTTTTTAACGTCCTTTAAAATAACTGTATTTTTGAACGATTGGACGTATTAAAAGATGAATTCTCGTAGGTGGTCGTATAGTTATATTACATGAAAAAATTGATGTAGTTACAAACAATTTGTACTGGATATGTTAATGGAAAAGCATAGTTCTAATACTTTAACCAATGATTTTTTTTATTTATCTCTTGAATTGTGTGTTTAAATAAACAAAAAAATAATTTAAAAAAATATCACCCTTACAGTTATGTTACGCACTGTATTTACATAGATATATGACAACAATTTTCTCCCCCCGAAAATAATTTCACAATTTTTATGGTACCTTTTTTAAATATATTTACATATGGAAAACACTCAGCTACTACTTACCTTTCAGTGCCGGACAGATGCGTTTCCAGATGGAGAGGCAACCGCAACGATGAAACTGTCCCAAGGCAAGCTCCATGTAGAACAGTGGCAATCCACCAAACAGCAACATAATGCAGTACGGGATAAGAAATGCACCGCCCCCGTTCTGGTAGCAGATGTACGGAAAGCGCCACACGTTCCCCAAATCCACCGCAAATCCAATCACGGCCAGTAGGAATTCCGCCTTCTGACTCCAGGTTTCGCGACGCCGTTCACCGGTTAACGCCACAACAAGGTTGCGCTCCTTGCCCGACTGGAGAATCTGTGCCGTCTCCGTGGTGGCCTTGGTCGGGGCCGAACTTCCATTGGAGGCTGGCTCCTTTGGACCGGCACCGGCAAGTACTGCTGCCGTGTCGGATGAATCGGGCGGCTCATCGCGTCCACCATCGCCGGACGTACCGTTGGTACCGGGTGCCGTATGCCAGGAGTCACGCTTTTTGGCTCCCCGTGAACCGGAACCACCCGAACCGGAGGAATTGGTCGTCCCCGGCTCGGTTCCCATCGTGCCGGGTTGGTTCTTTTCTCTTTTCTCGTTGCAAAATGTTGGATGGACAGTCTGGCTATCGCGTGGCGATGGTTTCAATGGGCTTATAATTGGGGCCCTCTACCTCTGTATCGGATCGGCGCTGCTCTAACAAATCAATTTGTAAGTCTTCCTCAAAAAACGCTAAAACACGGTCACAAACGAGCCCGTTACCGCTTCCATCTCCGATCGATTAAACCACCAACTTATCATCTTCGCTTCCAAGAAGGTACGGGTTTTGTGGTTGAGCTTTTGAGCGGATCCTTTGTGTTTTTTTTTTGGCTAGGATGCCCGCAAAAGGACGAAAACAAAAGCCCTGCGTCTCGGCAGATGAGGAAGTTGTCTTCGCTAATTATTACTTCCAAAGGTGGACATTATGGGGCTGCTTCTTCTGCATACTAAAAAAAGGGAAGAAAAAGGAGTTTTTTTTAATATACTGATAACCACAATACCAAATAAAAGGACCATTTAACAAAATATCTAAAACAAACACGACAAAAAAAAGCTCCAAACCGCTAGGACTTTTTGCTTCCTACAGGCGGGTTCAAAAACATTCATGAACTTCTTATGATTGTTATGAAATGTTTCTGTTTTTTTTGTTGTTCATTTTTCACATTTCAAAGCCTACCGACCGCAAAGGGCCGGCACGGACAAGAGAGACAGTAATATTTAAAATGGACAACAAGCGCACAACGAATAGAAAGAAAAATACTGGCCACAAACTGTTCTGTGGATGTGCAAAATGGTAACATTTCCGGTTACGATAAGCTTTTCGCGGTGAGTATCGTGAAAGAAGGTAAACGTAAATTGGATGCAAAGGGAGAATTGAAGTAGCGGGAAGGGCACCGGGGACTAAACAGGTAAAATGATGCGGAAAAAGAGCATTCGTTCGGCTGTAAAATTGCTTGAAGGGGTCGTTTTTTTGTGCGAGTAGTCTGTTGTTTTTTTTTACATAAGATGAAAATTTTTCAAACAAATCCTTAAATGTCAATGTTCCATTAATAAATTAAGGGAATAAGAGAAATTAATATTACAAAACTAACGATAATTAAGTAAACATTAACAATTTATTTAAAATGCATCAAATAAATTCCAAAACCTCAAGCTGGGTGTAAATAATAATTCAATTAAGTAGAGCAAACTTTAATTATATTTTCAAAGAAGTTGATTATCAATTGCTAAAATAAAACATTGATTTTGATTAAACTTTCAACAGAACTTTTCCCCTCATGGAGACGCCTGGTGTTTCACAGATAAACATCATTTTCCTTACCAAAAAACAAAAAAAAAGCTTTCGGCAACAACAACTTCTCAACAACATTTCACTCGAGCACGAGCCAAGAGTCAATAGCAAAACCTAACCTGCACCTTTTTGGCCAAAAGTTTCCAAAACAACGATAAGAATCGTTCCGCGTAATGGAAACATTTAGTGATTCTCGGTAATAAGTTCAGCCCGGCATCAACCTGTACGCCACGGCGTAAGTCAAACAAACTCGGGCAATTTCAACCAATCGGTTTTTCCGGTTACGAATCGGTTGCTAGCAGGGATCATTATCACGCAGTGAGCGAACTGGTCACCCGTGAAAGCTGTGCCTTACCTTAGGTACCGTATCAACTGGCAATCAGCAGCATCATGTTTGTGTGGGGTGCAAAAACATCCCTTGCTGCTTGAACCTAGTTTTGTTTGTTTTTGTTTTTTTTTTGGGGAACACACAGGTGAAAAATCTCGGACCGAACCAGAACCAAAGCACGACAAATATGACGAACACACTCGTTTACACACGGCATGCAAATATGAGCGTCAGCTTCAAAGCGAAAGTTTTTTGGCATACGAAAGCAAAGGCGGACGGCTTGCGAAATCTTTTTTTGTTCCCCAAAAAACACAAGTGGAAAATAAGCTTATGTATGGTATAAAAGTCAACAGAAGTGTGAGCAGAGCGAACACAACACAACTCAGTTAACAGAATCGTAACGGCAGATCATCGTAACGACCGGAATCGGAAAACCCGTTCGCCTGCGTTGTAAAGTGCAGCAAGAGGAAAAACAAATTTTCTCCCCCCTCATTTTCCCCGATTTCTGTTTGCCATTTTCTTCATTGGGTTCCGTTATCCTGCGTGTTGTTAGCGATTACCTTATCTGTAAACAAAATACAGGTTTTTTTCTTCCCCATTTCTGCATATTTTTCTCTCTTTCTTGCTCTCTCTCCATTCACTCTAAAGCTGTCTTATTATTCTTAATGAAAGTTATAATCGGGTGCTTGTTTTGTGTTTGTTAAATTCCATTGCGGGCTGTTAGTGCGTAAAGCTGGCCATCCTTCTATCACTAGGAACGGTAGCCGTGGGTGAACCATGGGAAAGCCGAACTGGGTTTTTTCGGGAAAGGTTTTTCAAAAGATGGCGAGATTATATTCGGAAAGGTTTTTTTGCCTTCTTCTTCTTAGCACATTAAAGAAATACACTGGAAGACGGTAAAAAAAAACCTCATGTTCGGAAGCTGGCAAAGGTAAATGGTTATAGCAATGATCTAAACATAACGAGCATTTAACCGGAAACGGTACCAAAATGCTGTGACATGGCGTAAGGTAAGGGCCTTTCGGTTTTAGTTGTTACCGTTAAATGGCGTTCCATTTCCTATCGTGGAATTATTTCCGTTAGTACTTTACAATCGCTATCGCATTGCTATTTTGTCCATGACATGCATTGTTAGTATGGTTTATTTTTAAATACTAACTATGCTCAGAAAACAATTGTTCAAAATATGTCTCAATTTACTAAGGTAGAGACATTTCTGGATTATATTCAAGTACAAATAGAAAATGTAGAGGAAGATACATCCAAGAAGATGACATCTTATCATCGTTTTTGAGCTTGTCATTTTTTTTGAGTTAGTAGTGCATGAACTTACATTAACTTAACATAGGCCGAAGGTGCTAAGAGAATCGAAGGTGAGAATAAAAGGAGGTTAAGAAGCATTAATAGTAACATAAGTAAGATAAGGAGTACCTCCAGCGGATGAATTTCATCTCGTCCGCCATGTGTCCGGTGTGTGACACTTTAGAGGAGACACCGGAGCATGTGCTATTCTGTTGTGAAAGCAACGCCCCGTCTCGTGTCATAATAGGACGTGGAGTTGGAGTTACAGTTACCCCGGGAAACATTGTCGCGGTGATGATCGCCAGCGGCAGTGCATGGGGAACTGTAGCTAGAGAGATTAAGGCCATCATGGTGCGGTTGCAACAGCGTGCAATACGCAATGAGCGCCGCAACCAATAAGGTCACAAGGAGAGAAGCGAAAGGCAAGGTTCTTCGGGATCTTGTCAAGTAGCATTTTAGTGGCATGGCACTGACTGTCTTAGGACTAGTAAGTGACAAGTCGTGACGGTCTCATCCTCGGCGGTGAGACTTATGTGCTTGCTGTTGAGATGTAGATATCGTCCATTTTTCGCCTGGTCCTCTAACCAAGGGCCATAGCGCGGTGCCGTGGGAGATTCGGTTCTTTTAACTCAATCGAATGTACCCTAAGGGTTGCTGTACGAAGTAATACCCTCCTGGGTGATCCGTCAGTGGTTCGAGGTTCGAGAGGAGTTTAGTCCGTAGGTGCTTATGCAAATCGGACAGTCCCCAGAGCGTGGTGCTTCCAGCTTAGCTGGTCTTCCCTTCTGGAAGGTGGGTCCCTATGAAGGTTCTCCTCTCGGTTATAAAAAAAAAATCTATTTTTAAGCAATCCAATGGTGCGCTCTACTATTTCCCTACCTAGAGAATGGTTTTTATTAAATGCAGCATCTGGTGTGTTTGGAGCAGGATTACGTTTGGGGGTAATCAACCACGGTTTTGATGGGTATCCAGCATCACCTGAGAACATTTAAAAGATTGTTCACATAAAAGATTATTTACAGGATAATTTAATGTATTACCTAGTAGCTTAAAAGTAGTTTGTCCACTTCGATACTTG
>CM028105.1:8186239-8213033 GCA_016170015.1 Anopheles longipalpis | reverse complement strand
GTACGTTCATTCGCACATGTTTCACACATTTCTTTCCCTACATTTCGGTTTGCGGTTCGGCCATGTTCTAGTTCTCCGTATATGTAGTGTTCTGCTAGTCAATGGTAAACAACCTTCGAGTTTTCGAGTGTCGTACGTCCTTCTTTCTAAGGGCAAAGTAAACCAAACCCTGCTGGTTCCATTCTTTTCCCACCCCTGGTTGATTCTTATTCTTGCCGACCAAGTGGGATTTACTTTCCGTTGCAACGGTACGGTACGGACTGCCGGGGTTTACAAACTCAGCGGTTTAGGCACTTGTTGCTTGCCGGTTGGTACCCAACAATGGGTTTTACGCGGTGGCAAACGAATCGAAATGCAACGATTCAACAAGTTACCCGGTCATGGTTCCCTTAGTACGATTTGTTGAAACTAGAGACGAGCCTACCGCAAGGAGGCAACACTACAGGGAAGCAGCTCAAATCAAAGTCATCGTACCACATTCGTGTCCCTTCTTTCCGTTGTGTCTTTGCCGTCGTGGACAAACTGTTAATGGACCGGAATGGAAAGCTTCTGTTATTGTTTATGTATTCGATGCTAATCACAAAATGGACTGACCTACTACTTGCCGTACAGAGTGCTGCGTCCTCTTGAGACGGGAGTGGTAACGATCCAAACGATCATTCTACACACTACTCTGCAGTCGAATCAATACTCAGTCACTGACAATTAATCAGAACCGAAGGAAGACATGGGACTGAGGGGTTTCTTTTTTTATGGACCAGCTTTCTAGCTTCCTCCTTGGAAGCTCCTTGGAGACTGATGGGTGAATTAATTGCTCGTAACAACTCGGTAAAAAGAAACGAAACCACTTTAAGCAGGGATGACGAAGGCAAACTTTGAGCAAGTGACGAATACATACCCACACATACTGATACACGGACACACCCTCGTTTGGTGTGTATTGTCCGCCCGGAAGTCGGTGTGCCAAGGGTGCAAAATTAATTTACAAACTCACAAACCCGCATGAACATTAGCCATATTCGTTCGTCACCAACCCGGTGGGGGTGTCTTTTTTTTGTCATCCGCCGGTCTGTAAGTTCATAATTTATGAAAGTCTGATTTCAAACAACTTCCCTACACGAAAGCTCAACCATCATCGTCTTCACGGGGACACGGGCCCGTAGTACCGTGGAGGAATGCGAAAGGGCCGCCCTGCTCATCCTGCCGAAGTCGAATGAAATAGGCATTGTTTGTGACGTTATCACTGGAACACTGGTCCCTTGCCGGTGTCGTATTTCATGCACGGTCATAGGGGCACGATTTTAAGGATACACGCAAATTGTCACTTGTTGTCTCGGTGCAAAAATTCAATGGAAAATGTCTGCTTTTTTTCGTTAGTGGACGTATTTTTTTTCAATCTTATTTTACTCGTTTAACATCATCTTAAAGATGTTTTGAAATTAATTTTTAATAAATCAAGCTGTGTAGCCTTTTATGTACACGAACGATGAACTCATACCGTACGGTTTAAGGATTTTTTTTGTTCGTTTTGCTCGAGTAGCATGACGGATATCTTGCCCTTACCGTACGCCCGGCCAAGAAGACGATTGTAGTATGCCCCCTTCTTAGAAGCGACATCGTCATCGGACGATGATTTTTCGAGTAGCTGCTCATCAAGCCGGTGAGGATGTCTAAATTTCACACATCCGGCACTGAAACGCATGAAAGGGTGGCAAAATTTAATCTAATTCCTGCCAACTCTCAATCTCCGCAATCAATACCATAGCGCCGGTAAGAGGAACAGGAGCGCCGGATTACGTCCAGAAGATGATGTAGCCCGACCCGGTGGGCTCTCGGTGGGCTCGGTTCGCCTGTATAAATGGATGCTAAATTGTCTATTCAAAAACAATTTCAAATTATTTCCCATTTTTAAGGCTATACACATCCGAAAGGCTGTGGGCTGTGTGGATTGTGCCGTAAGATGGGGGAGACTCTGGGCACTAGGGCAAGATAGGGTTGGGCAAAGTTTGTCTGCACTTGAACTTGTTTCGTGGTTTTTGTGCAAGAAATTGCCATCAATGTTTTAATTTAGAGTAAAAGCTCAAGGTGAAACCAGAGAACCACAATAATCAAGGTGCATCAATTACTAGCGGTTGTCTTCAGTTGAAACTGCATAGTCAACTTGGAAGAGTGGCAAATACTAAACAAAATCTCTAATTAAAATACTTAAAACTTGCACCAAACTCTATACACCGCATTGACTGTAATATTCTTTCAAGGTTTCTTATGTCTGATCAGTAAAATAATATATTTGTCTTTATGGCGTAACGACCCACGATCATTTCTGGGTCATTCGAATTTCTTGTTAAAGTTGTAGTTAGAGAATCCTTGAGAGGATGGTTCGAATGGAAATTTTGTACTGGTTTTGTAGTTTAAATCACCAATGTCGGTACCGAGTACGCCATCGGGTTAATTCGTACCACTAAGAGTATCCATTTTCTCTTTAATTCAAGACAAAATGGGACTTAAAACGTGGCTTCACTTAGTACATATTTGCTTAGTAATAACTATATTTTTTTCAGCTAGAAAAGATCACCCAAGATACATAGGTGCAAAGTAGTGTTGGGAACTCTGGAGAAGAATCATGAATCCACTCCGACTCCAGAGTTTGCAAAACCGGAGTTTCCATCTCCAACAGAATCCGGATTCAACACCGAAGTCTATTTATTATTTTATTATTGAGGATTATTCGAGGATTATTGAGGATTTCTGGTTTCGAATAGGTTTTTTCTTGTTTTTATAACACTTTTCGCTGATATTTTTCATAAATTTCAATTGTTATTGGTATTGAGCATCAATGTTTCAAAAGCTCCATTGTCGTCGAGGACTATATTTAAACAGATTTCACTGAGGATTTCTCACATTTTTTAAGAGTTTACAGTAATTAGTAAGGGTGGTTTCCGCTGTTCTGTATCATTTTGGTGATATCTTCCAAATTTTGGAATTGATCCGGAGTCTATTGCAGAAGGTAATCGAAGCTTAGCAAAGGATCGAGCGCAAGGATATCGTGAATACAGATCAAGGAAAAGAAATACATATATAAATCACGAATTTATTGTGCTTTAGTACATATAAACTGTTGTTCAGGCACATTAAAGTCTTGATCTGTTTAAACTTCTCTACAGATCAAAACTGTCCAAACTAGCTTTAGAACAAAAAGGTAACAGAAGAATTAAAAAATAAATAGGGGAAAACCTATGGAAAAATCACTCCAATTTCCATCACTTTTGAAAAAAATTCGGGTTAAAATTATCTTTAGGGAAATTCTAAGTTTTTATTGCTTGTTATCATTAATAGAGATAAAAAATGCATTTTAAGTTTAGTTCAAACCAGGGGGCGCTTAATAAATTGGTGTGTGTTATGAGTTTCCTTTTGTCCATAATAAAATTTTCAATTGTAAGGGGTTCTAGTTTCGGTTTTTTTTTGCTTTTAATGCTTTATTGAATAAATACAGTAGAGTTCGGGAAAATAACAAGAATCATACATTAGAACAAAAAGGAAAAGCGATGCAAAAGTAAATGAAAATTATTTTCTCATTGATCGGCTGTAGCCAATGGAGACGCCCAGTACTTTATGTACCTGGTCTCCAAAAAAAAAAGTTAGTCCGAAAAAACTGTCATAAAAATCACACAACGGAATTTTGCTAATATTTTTAAAATTAATAGCTTACTTCAGTACAAATATACATTATTGCATATTGTATTTTCTTTCCAAATCACAAAAAAAATCAACATCGGTTAGGTGTTTAATAAATCACATTGATTTTAAGTTGATTTTTTAATGCATTTTTCCAAAAATCTTGATCTTGATACCCTCCTTCTTTGAAACCAGATTACTTAGAGACTGGTTTTTTTATTTTCTTAGTTCAATCCTATAGATTGAAAAACTGTGTTTGGTTTGCCACTAATTGAAAGTTGGTTTTTGAATTTCATCTAGGTAAATGCCCAACGTGGCGATGATAAGCTTTATCGGGGACATGAAATAAAAAGGCTTGATTGTTTTTATATCCGCCTGTCGCAATGTCCAAAATAAACGAGAAATGGTTTTTTGGACAAATATTACAGTAGGATAAGACAGCAAAGCGTATAAAATAGGTAATAAGTTATTAAATTAATCAGATTCCATCAAATACACTACATTTGCAACAGTTACAATAATATCTTTTTTTGAAGAAATTGTTGATGTTAAATGCTGTTCATTTAATTTTTTTTAATTCAAAGTAATTTTTTACACGCCTTTAATCACTTATCTCTACCATATCTGTTATCGTTTTAGAGCAGAAAACTAAAAGCTATATAAACATAAATACTCGTAGTCATGCTGTTTCTTAACATCTTAATATTAATCCGAATACCTTAAGATAACCATTCCGACACTCAATCTCACCACTACTAACAACACGTATAAAATTCTATTGTCCAAGAAGCAAGAAAAAAAAACAGTCGCAACAGGTTACATGGTCGGCATAGATAAAAAAAACAGTAAGCCACTGCTAAAAACAATCCACATCCCGAAGTACTGATGTTAAGCTTTCCAATCCAATTCCTTCAATCGGACTTCTACCATTGCGTTGGAGTGTCGCATCAGGGGTTAAAAGCATGTTTAAGCTCCCGCCAACCGAAAGAGAGAGAGAGAGAGAGAGAACAACGCGCACGAAGAGGATAAAGTCGAAGCGGACAAAAAAACAAAAACTTGAACCAATAATCGTTAGCACTTGTCAAGTTGTTGTACCGTGCGTTTTGCCACCGATGTTCGTGTTCGCTTTTTTACCATTTCAAATTACTTCTAGCGAATGTTTATGGACGTGTTTTATTGCCCTGCTACCGTGACGGTGTAACGTACTCTTGGCCGATTTTCTTCCGTACCGTTTGCTAGCTTGCGTTTGCTGTAAGCACATTTTTCGCACACGATTCTACCTGTGGAAGGCAAATAATGCTTGTACTAGTGTCGGATTAAGCACAAAAAAAAAACAGTATATTACTTTGCTTGTAGTAGCTTGTCGAAGAGCATAGATGAGTTGAACTATCTGCTATCTGTTGTAAAACTAAATCTGCTAACTTTTTACTAATCGATAAAGAATTCAATAGCCGTGTGAATGATCGAGCAGAGAACATGCAATATTTGTGGCAAATAACGTACTGTTCTTATGTGAATTTTGCATTGCGAATTGCCTACTTTCAGGCGTATAAAAATATTATTGAACTCACATGAAAACCTTGCTCCATATAATAAAAATGGAACATTTCAAGCCAGTTCTTTTGGGAAGTGGAATTTTTCCTCCCCTATTTACATACAGCTAGATCGATTTTTTGCTCATAAATTTTCCAGTAAATCAGAGATAATCCGGTATCATCGCCATTCGGTTTTCGTTCGCTCTTCAGAAGGATCATCCATCTGAATCGGCACATAAAAGCGTATGTAAAAACTATACCAATCGAGGGAAACGAGAGGACCCTCAAACCATTCAAAACAGAGGAAAGGTAAATTTTATCTTCACATCCACTGTGGCAAAGGTTGTTCGTCGTAACATGGTGTGTGAATAGAATACTAAGGTTGATGAGCGACGTGCAATTGATTTGTTGATTTATTACAAACCGTGTAAAAGAGGTGCAATAATCTACAAACATTCACACATTTATTCTTCCTCATTGTAACGCATTGCTGTATGCAAATCTTTCGGAGTGGACTTCCGCAGTGGAAGGATGCAAAAAATAAAAATCCCCGAAGGTAAGAAAAACAACGTGCAATTGAAGAATCGAAATCTCGATAGACTTTAGAGGTGGATTCCTTCCTATAAAGCGAGGGAAATCATCTAAATGATGGATCTCATCCTGGCGCATTTCCCTCTTGCCTCGAATGTACATTGGGGGGACGGTTGGTGACGAGTGGAAATTTTCTTGATTTTACCCTATTTTTTTCCCCCGATTTCCATTTCCAGCTTTACTTCCGCTTTCCGATCCGCTTAGCACCAAAACCCGGACGAAGCAATTGTAGCCATTATACCGTAGGCACGTGCGTTTGTGTCTGCGTGCCAGAGAAACATGCGTCGTGTGTTAATGTCTCCGCCTATCTACTTCCTGAGGCTGCTGCTGAGAAGTACACGACGGTACTGCTATTCACTTCCTTTAACGAATCAACCCAACTTGCCTGATTTGTCTACGGTGCTTGATTGCTCGCATCATATCCGATAGCGATCTTCCTGCACTTTTCATCCTCCGGTTTGGTTAAGGCACGAACAAAAAAAACATGGAGGAAAAAATAGTCTCCCACTCTAACGCCGCGTACCGACTGATCGATCCAATGGAACGTTGAAATGTCACGTACGAGGGGTTTTCGCGGGCAGCGAATTATTGCTGTTATGCTGTCCTACCTTCCACAAAACGGACATTCAAAACCGCTCGGATGAAAGTGAGTAAATAATAAACAACCTGTCCGGCGAAAGAAAAAAGAAATAACCTCAACAAACCCAATTTTTCTAAAGCATCTTTTTTATTTAGGATGACTTTTCCCTTTCTTCCCAGAAAGATCGTGAGAAAGAAAGGGGAAGTTTTTTTTACTCCAAAATTGAAAAATAAAAGTCTTTCAATCCGATTGGGTTAATTAGTGGAATGGTCAAATCATTAATTTTTCGGGTATCATTTTGTGACAAAACTTTTGTTTTCAATTTGATCTTTTGTTTTCCAAGAAATCATTTAGCTATTCATTTATAAAATCGATTGTATATTATTGAGACACGTGAAAAAAATTACATCATGATACTTTTGTCATGCAAATTGCATACATCAAGGCAAACGTCTCTACATTCGTCTGATACAGTGTGTAACATAACTATATTTTCAGTAGTTTTAAGGCGATAAAACACACAGTTGAAGAGATAGATAAAAATGTTCTACAAAATAATGAATAAATATAAAAATATGGACGCATTTAAATCACTTACAATACGTTTCTTATATGCCTGTATAGATTGTGGCTATGCAGAGTAATGACAAAAAAAAGTTAAAACCATAAGATTACAAAATAATAAAAATTAACATTCTTGAATTTTTGCATTGGAAGACTGATAATTGTGTGGCAAACATTACCAGAAGTTTCTAAAAATTGTTCCAAATGTTAGGTATTTAATTTTTAGACGTCCTTTAAAATAACTGTATTTTTGAACAAATTTTAAGACGATTGGATATATTAAAAGATGAATTCTCGTTGGTGGTCGTATAGATATATTACATGAAAAAATTGATGTACTTACGAAACAATTTGTACTGGATATGTAAATGGAAAAGCGTGGTTCTAATAATTTAACCCATAATTATTTTTTTTATCTATTTCTTTAATTATGTATTTTAATATACAAAAAATAATTTAAAAAAATATCACCCTTACAGTTATGCTACGCACTGTATTTACATACATGTATGGCAACAATTTTCTACCCCTGAACATAACTTCACAATTTTTATGGTATCATTTTTAAATATATTTACATATGGAAAACACTCAGCTACTACTTACCTTTCAGTGCCGGACAGATGCGTTTCCAGATGGAGAGGCAACCGCAACGATGAAACTGTCCCAAGGCAAGCTCCATGTAGAACAGTGGCAATCCACCAAACAGCAACATAATGCAGTACGGGATAAGAAATGCACCGCCCCCGTTCTGGTAGCAGATGTACGGAAAGCGCCACACGTTCCCCAAATCCACCGCAAATCCAATCACGGCCAGTAGGAATTCCGCCTTCTGACTCCAGGTTTCGCGACGCCGTTCACCGGTTAACGCCACAACAAGGTTGCGCTCCTTGCCCGACTGGAGAATCTGTGCCGTCTCCGTGGTGGCCTTGGTCGGGGCCGAACTTCCATTGGAGGCTGGCTCCTTTGGACCGGCACCGGCAAGTACTGCTGCCGTGTCGGATGAATCGGGCGGCTCATCGCGTCCACCATCGCCGGACGTACCGTTGGTACCGGGTGCCGTATGCCAGGAGTCACGCTTTTTGGCTCCCCGTGAACCGGAACCACCCGAACCGGAGGAATTGGTCGTCCCCGGCTCGGTTCCCATCGTGCCGGGTTGGTTCTTTTCTCTTTTCTCGTTGCAAAATGTTGGATGAACAGCCTGGCTATCGCGTGGCGATGGTTTCAATGGGCTTATAACAGGGGGCCTCTACCTCTGTATCGGATCGGCGCTGCTCTAACAAATCAATTTGTAAGTCTTCCCCAAAAAACGCTAAAACACGGTCACAAACGAGCCCGTTACCGCTTCCATCTCCGATCGATTAAACCACCCACTTATCATCTTTGCTTCCAAGAAGGTACGGGTTTTGTGGTTGAGCTTTTGAGCGGATCCTTTGTTTTTTTTTGGCTAGGATGCCCGCAAAAGGACGAAAACAAAAGGCTGACGTCTCGGCAGATGAGGAAGTTGTCTTCGCTAATTATTACTTCCAAAGGTAGTCATTATGGGGCTGCTTCTTCTGTGCACTAAAAAAAAGGAAGAAAAAGGAGTTTTTTTTAATATACTGATAACCACAATACTAAATAAAAGGACCATTTAACAAAATATCTAAAACAAACACGACAAAAAAAAGCTCCAAACCGCTAGGACTTTTTGCTTCCTACAACCGGGTTCAAAAACATTCATGAACTTCTTATGATTGTTATGAAATGTTTCTGTTTTTTTTTTGTTCATTTTTCACATTTCAAAGCCTACCGACCGCAAAGGATCGAGACGGACAAGAGAGACAGTAATATTTAAAATGGACAACAAGCACACGAGACAGTAGAAAGAAGAATACTGGCCACAAACTGTTCTATGGATGTGCAAAATGGTAACATTTCCGGTTACGATAAGCTTTTCGCGGTGAGTATCGTGAAAGAAGGTAAGCGTAAATTGGATGCAAAGGGAGAATTGAAATAGAGGGAAGGGCACCGGGGACTAAACAGGTAAAATGATGCGGAAAAAGAGCATTCGTTCGGCTGTAAAATTGCTTAAAGGTGTCGTTTTTTTTTGTGCGAGTAGTCTGTTGTTTTTTTTACGTAAGATGAAAATTTTTCAAATAAATCCTTAATAGTCAATGTTCCATTAATAACTTAAGGAAATAAAATAAATTAATATTACAAAACTAATATTAATTAAGTAAAAATTAACAATTTATTTAAAATGCATCAAATAAATTCCAAAACCTCAAGCTGGGTGTAAATAATAATTCAATTAAGTAGAGCAAACTTTAATTATATTTTCAAAGAAGTTGATTATCAATTGCTAAAATAAAACATTGATTTTGATTAAACTTTCAACAGAACTTTTCCCCTCATGGAGACGCCTGGTGTTTCACAGATAAACATCATTTTCCTTACCAAAAAACAAAAAAAAAAGCTTTCGGCAACAACAACTTCTCAACAACATTTCACTCGAGCACGAACCAAGAGTCAATAGCAAAACCTAACCTGCACCTTTTTGGCCAAAAGTTTCCAAAACAACGATAAGAATCGTTCCGCGTAATGGAAACATTTAGTGATTCTCGGTAATAAGTTCAGCCCGGCATCAACCTGTACGCCACGGCGTAAGTCAAACAAACTCGGGCAATTTCAAGCAATCGGTTTTTCCGGTTACGAATCGGTTGCTAGCAGGGATCATTATCACGCAGTGAGCGAACTGGTCACCCGTGAAAGCTTCCCTTAGGTACCGTATCAACTCGCAATCAGCAGCATCATGTTTGTGTGGGGTGCAAAAACATCCCTTGCTGCTTGAACCTAGTTTTGTTTGTTTTTTTTTTTGGGGAACACACAGGTGAAAAATCTCGGACCGAACCAGAACCAAAGCACGACAAATATGACGAACAGACCCGTTTACACACGGCATGCAAATATGAGCGTCAGCTTCAAAGCGAAAGTTTTTTGGCATACGAAAGCAAAGGCAGACGGCTTTCGAAGTCTTTTTTTTCCCCCAAAAAACACAAATGGAAAATAAGCTTATGTATGGTATAAAAGTCAACAGAAGTGTGAGCAGAGCGAACACAACACAACTCAGTTAACAGAATCGTAACGGCAGATCATCGTAACGACCGGAATCGGAAAACCCGTTCGCCTGCGTTGTAAAGTGCAGCAAGAGGAAAAACAAATTTTCTCCCCCCTCATTTTCCCCGATTTCTGTTTGCCATTTTCTTCATTGAGTTTGGTTATCCTGCGTGTTGTTAGCGATTACCTTATCTGTAAACAAAATACAGGTTTTTTTCTTCTCTTCTCCATATCTTTCTCTCTCTCTATTCACTCTAAAGCCGTCTTATTATTCTTAATGAAAGTTATAATCGGGTGCTTGTTTTGTGTTTGTTAAATTCCATTGCGGGCTGTTAGTGCGTAAAGCTGGCCATCCTTCTATCACTAGGAACGGTTGCCGTGGGTGAACCGTGGGAAAGCCGAACTGGGTTTTTTCGGGAAAGGTTTTTCAAAAGATGGCGAGATTATATTCGGAAAGGTTTTTTTCCTCCTCTTCTTCTTAGCACATTAAAGAAATACACTGGAAGACGGTAAAAAAACCCCATGTTCGGAAGCTGGCAAAGGTAAATGGTTATAGCAATGATCTAAACATAACGAGCATTTAACCGGAAACGGTACCAAAATGCTGTGACATGGCGTAAGGTAAGGGCCTTTCGGTTTTAGTTGTTACCGTTAAATGGCGTTCCATTTCCTATCGTGGAATTATTTCCGTTAGCACTTTACAATCGCTATCGCATTGCTATTTTGTCCATGCCATGCATTGTTAGTATGGTTTATTTTTAAATACTAAATATGCTCAGAAAATAATTGTCCAAATATGTCTCAATTTACTAAGGTAGAGACATTTCTGGATTTTTTTCAAGTACAAATAGAAAACGTACCCAGGCCGTTTTTTATGAATAAAAAAAAATAGAAAACGTAGAGGAAGATATGACATCTTACCATCGTTTTTGAGCTAGTCAAGATAATTTTCCAAAATATCTGCTAAGCAACTTGGCAAGCATGAACTTACATTAACTTAACATAGCCCGAAGGTGCTAAGAGAATCGAAGGTGAGAATAAAAGGAGGTTAAGAAGCATTAATAGTAATATATATAAGATAAGGAATTAAAATCAACAATTTCGTATGGGACTCTAGTTATTGTAAGGCAACTAATCGACGCCTATTCTCAGGACAGGGAAGTCAAATGGAAGCTAACACCTTGCTAATGGGAAATTTAATAAAAGACCTTTGCAGTCGCTTGTTCTATATACTTTTATAGATTATTTGTCAATAGGGCCCCGAGAGCGTTGGGAACATATTCATTACGGATTTGGAAGCCAGCTGGATGTTAATTCTGTCGACGAAAGCCGCATTTGTTATGCCTGGCTCGAACGCATCCCAGACATCATTGAAATTACGACACATTACCAGGAACGGGTAGGAGGATCCACACACGGTGCGAAGAGTTAACGTGGTCATTCATTAGACCCGCTAGGAACAATCTCCTGGCGTTCGGCAACCAATTCTCAAGGGGCGATAGTCCAAGCAGCAAGCACCTGGTCCGATAATCCAGTCGGCGATCCCAGGAAATCAGAGCGAAGCGCGAAAGCTTGCACTGGATGAACTCGAGTCGTGCGAGTGGCCGAGCTGCAGTAGGCCTCCCAACGATATTAGCGTGTTCCAGCTAATCCTTCAAGGAAAGTCTCGAGTCAAGTAGAACACCAAGATCATTGATGCACTGCGTTCGTTCGAGTGTCAGACCATCGATTTCGTAAGCGAAAGTTAACGTTATCACGCTGTACTTCACGGGACAGCGAGTGCCAAAGCATTACGTTTACACCAAGAGTTGGAAAGCTTGAACGAATCCTGGAGAACGGCGTGATCAGCAGAACAGCAAATCGCACGAATCGTCAGCATACAATAAACGGTTATTAGCTGGTAGAATCGCTGTAACATAATTGATGAAGATGGAAAACAGCAATGGGCCTAGATTGCTGCCTTGCGGCACTCCAGAATACGCCGATATGATCCTCAAGAAGAAGTCACCTAGCCGTACCGAATAGCAGCGATCGGAAAGATACTTATGACCTTAACCATTCCGTTAACAATTTAGAAAACCACTTCTAGTTTATCCTAAGGAGACTAGGACACCGAGCAACAGTCAAGTGATGATCATACAAATGCGCAATAAAAATGAGCTACAAGAATCCTTTGAACCCTTACTGAGAAGGGCGTCAATATGGGCGTCGAAAACGTGAGAATAATAATAAAAGTCATATGCCCAGTTCCTTAACAAAAGCTTTAGGTTCAAAATTGGTGAACGGCAAACGAGCGAACGAGATTGCATTATGTTAAGCAGGACAAAAGGATGGACTCATTAATATGACACCAATTGGAAAAAATGGTTGCAAGTTGAAATCGATTCTTGGTAAAGCTTTCTCAACTAATCAACTCTACACAACACAAATGTGTCCAGTAGAAAAGATTATCTTAGAATTGAAAACTCCACCTCTTCCGTTACATATTCCACTTCAACTTGGAAAAAAAGTCCAGAAATGGTGTTTGTGGTTAAAGTAATGACAATTAAACATTCGTTTAACTTCTCCACCAAGAGATATGAAAAAATGGCTTTAAATGTTTTATACACAATAATTAATGTACGGGAATTCCAAAACCGCAGGATTAATCTGTGCTACAAAGTACAAAACTGTCTCCTATCACCGTAAAGATAACGGTAACGTTAACCTCATCATCAAAGCCGATTAACCCAATGACTCAACTATCGAATCAATCACTTGATGGCACAATAAGAGAACCCAAATCTAGCGAACGGGTACCGTAATTACACACACCGTTGTTCTGCGTACAAAATGATCATGCAGCAAATTATAGAAAATTAAGTAAAATTTCACCTCGTTAATGCAAAATGAAAAAAAACCCCCAAGATGTCTCACACCATTGCATAATAGCTGCAACGCTTGAAGGGCCAACACTTGGATGACTAATTCCCAATGCCGATTACTTTTGGTTTTTGAATAATCATCGATAAACACTTATCGGCGTAACGAATGTGTGACGGGTAAACTGTGTCTTTCGCACCTTAAAAACCTTATATTCCATCCAAACGCGACTTTGACCGGTAGCGGCCATATTTACATACTACCTTCGCGACAATCTTTTCGATGGTAGATGGTTACGCAAAGAAAAAAAAAGATGCTTCATCACCCCGGGAGGATGTTGCGTGACTCACTCATCGCTGCACGGTATCTCGCACCTAGGAATGGTTTTTTTTTTGTTTCGATTTATCTTTATTTGATACACACTTACCTCAAGCCTTCGAGCGTATAATGAATGATAGGAGGAAGTGATTTTGTTCGCCAAGTCATTGTTAAATACGACATATTTCTTGCCTACCAGAAGTAATAATTATGGGTGTGTTTTTACAGCACAAAAGATGGCGAAAAAGAATGAAAATATTTGACCAAGTTGAACTTCGCTACTATGAACAATGCTTTATCTTCCGGTAGACTGCGTGGCACCTGAGGTAGCCAATTTTTTTCTAACACAACCATTAACATTCTTCCCCATCGATATTGTGTATCTTTTTCCATTGATGGATTCGTAATCAAAAATGCCGAAAAATGCTTATCTCTTCTAGACGTTGTTAGTCTTGTCATCGTTATCACACCACGCGTCCAATCTACAGGAAACAACCATAAACAAACAATGGCTATTGATAGCTATGGTGCAGCAATGGTCAACAAGTGAAGTGATAGATGTAATACTAATTAATAACATTATTTAACAATAATTGCACTTTATTAAATGCTTTTGTTGATGAGATATTTTTTAATAAATTAATTATATTAATATTTTAAAACTATAAAAGGGTAAAAAAAACCAAATTTAAACATTAAATAAAATTAAAATTTGTCACTAATTTCTACGATAGAACATAGAAAAGGCTTTTAAGAGTTAAACATGAAAATTAAAATATAATTAATCTACACATCATAAAAAGTGTTTTAACTACTTATGTTGCTTGTTATTTATACTTATAAAAGAAGAAGTATTAAATTTCGGTGTAAAATAATTTTTTTTCTAGATGACAAGTAGAAAAAAAAATTTATGAAAAAAAAATCTTATACTTCGTTTGCTCAACACAACATTGAGGATTTTTTTCGATAAACCTAAATGCAAGACTGTTCTTTAGAACTGTTAACGGTCTTATCATAAGCCTAATATCTGGTCAGCTGTAACTGGAGTTTCTCCTCTCGTTGTGTGGCACAGGACCTCAAGACAAAGTCTTTTTTCGCCATTTTTTATTTTCCTCGCCTTCATTTACTCATAGCAGGATAATAAACAACTTTATACCAGTTCTTTAGCTGACTTTTTGTTCAACAGTTGGAGACAATTAATTAATATTGAAATAAATTTTTAATCATTTGTAGAAAATTATGAAAATTCCTCCAAACCATGAAACGGAAACTTCATTCTCGTGACAAATTCTCTCGGAACAAATTCTTCGTGTATGTATATTTATGAAAAATTTATAAATTATCACAAAAAAAATTCTTCTAATATTTCATAAATGAACTTGGACAATACCGCCAAAACAGATCATTATTGATGAAACCGATCCTTCTGTAAACCACAATTCGACTAATTATCGTCGATTCGCACCCACGGACATTCCTGTTCAACCGATTAAAACGCGTTTACTTCACCACTTTCGAGTGGTTTTGATTATTCGCTTCTTTTGTTTACCAAACATCAAGTACGGCGGCACACACGTACACGCCCCATGCTGTGGCTAGTTGAATGTCCGAATCAACCCAATTTCGGCAACGGTTAGAACGTTACTACGGTATGAGTTCCCCCCTAGAGAAGTTAATTAAATTGTGCTGGGACGGACGAACGCTTACGTTGGCACTTTTGACCCAAAATATCCATGACAGTGACCATCCGTCAGTGTGCGGAAAAGTGTGGACGGTTTTGCTGGACACTGATTGAAGCTCTACAATTAACCCTTGCGTATTAATGCGTTTAATGTTCTTTATGATAAATAGGTTCCATGCCCTTTTTGGTTGCATGAGTAGATTTTGTTGTCGATTTATTAATTAAATAAGAATTTATCGCACCTCAGCACATCATGAAATATCACTGTCATCTGTCAGTGATACACCCAATTTGTGACAGTTTGGGCGATTTACTAATACTAGCTTAGTCACCAAAAATTATTGAAGTAAATTAACTAATAAAAAATTGGGTAAAATTATTTTAAAAAAATATTTTTCATAGCATTAAGTGAGAGTTTTATGTTCGGGAATGTTTCGGATAGTTAAAATTTTCAATTACCCATCCTCACGATCATAAAACATTCCCACAATTCCCAATTATTGTCATTGCCAACCAAAACAAAAAATCTCATAAAAACACCTGAATCATCAACGGTTGGTATAATTGATGCGCCATGCGAGTGACTCCATTTGCCGTAACAGAGACAAGCTCGAGACAACCATTTCCGGACATGTTTTTGTTTTAATACCTTTTTCCCCAAACTCCATTCATATGTTTTCTTTTTTTTAAGCGGAATGGGAAATAAAATTATTCATTTTTGGTTGGCAGCAAATCAAAACTATAAATGATTTATTTTATACTTTACGAATGTAATGAAAATGTGAAGGAAGTTTTTAATTGACTAATCTTTTTTTGCTTGTGTTTGAAGTGATTTCTTTTAAAATTATTTATTCGGAAATAAACTTTGGTTAAATACTTAAATTGCTTTAATTTTCTATTTATTTAAACTTTTCATTTCAGTTCTTCCTTAACCCATACCATCACAAACTCGTGTCCTGCGTGTCACTACTTACGAGGGATCTTTCATTTCGTCAAATCGAAATTCGCTGATTAAGTACATCCAACCCTTTCATTGTGTGTCTGTGTGTTTTTATGTCTCTTTTCTTGGTTTTGCTTCTTCTGTTTGTCTTCCTCTTGTTTATCATTTCCATCTGTAACAAGCCACACGAAGTCTTAGTTCCCATCGTCCCAAATGGAGGCTTTTGGTACCGTAATCCGATTTTCTGCTCCATCTACAAATGATGATTTCATTTTCCATAAACTCAAAGCTGCTTGTTTTGGTGCATGCAAGATAGTGGCGAATATCTCGTTTTGGAATTATTTGTTTATTTTGTTACACATTTTGTCAATTTTATGCCTCCGCACTTTTTCGTACCCTTTAGAAGGATATCATTTAATTTAAAAAAGTTTTTTTTCTTGCATTTCTCATTTTTTTTTAAAGATAGAATCGTTATTGCTGATTGCTCCGGTGTTAAAAAGTCAAAACTTTAATGTTGCACCGACATTCTACAGACGATCAGTGCGCCGTTTCGGCACCTTTGTCTTGTCCGACACGATAAGAAACCCCGTCCAAACATGGCCATGTCCGGACGAGTTCTTCACATTCGCAATGATTATGCCATGAAATTAAAACGAAGCCACAGCATGGAAAAGTGAGAAAACAATTACACAAACCGAGAATATGCCAGTTTAAGGTGGTTCAGAAATTAGTTTAAATCGGTTTTTAAACACCAAACCAAAAACACGAACCTTTGCCTTAGCGTTATCAACTGTGAGGCGTAAATGGGGCGCATTTGGAACGCAAATGGAATAATAACAATTTCATTTACTGGCCATTAATGCCATCTCTGTTTGCGGGGGTCGTGTGAAATATTCAGATTGTAGTGTTTTGTTTTGTGGTGTCTGGATGTTTCACATTTTCAGCGTGGCAAAGGGCAATGAAGGTTGTTAATTTTTACCAACATTTGACTTTCGTTAGAGAGAGAGAGAGAGCTTATCGATCAGTGAGATTGTTTGTTTACAATTACCCAAAACAAGCGTACGGGGATCTTCATGATGGACTTAGTGTGGTAAGTAAGGCAGAATTAAAACAACGGGGTGATTTGCACGCAATTTACTCTTGAAGTGAGATACCTATGGAGCATTAATGGGAACTACTTGTAGAATTTCTCTTTTTGAGTAAAGTATAGGAACAGTTGGAATAAAGATGAATGAAATCCTCCGATTCTATTGGACGTTGGTTTGAGGAAATAGAATTCTAACAAGAAAGTAGATAATTGTAGCTAAGATCTCTACACTGATGCGTTACAGTACCTCAGAGGTAATAAGGAACGTTTTGGGTGATCTTGGCGTAGTGTTGGTGGCATTGAGTGGGTTCGTTAGGCATAAGTATTCGACAGTTGGTTACCTATATGAGCAAGTGTGATGTACACATACGTGATCACTCCTGGAGAGTCATTCAGAACTTCTCAGTTCTCGTCTATACAGAGGAACTTCTGGTAATTAACATCCTGATGGTACTCTATTCAACACTGTTGTTTGTCCTTTCCAAAGTAACGAAAGAGTCACTAAGATTTCTATAATATATGAATTATAGGATTTCTATATCTATGTCCGGTGGTGTATGTATTAGGGACGACAAGACCATCCAAACACACGATACAAAGGATTGACTATTCTGCTAAGGAAACCCTAAACTGTTTGGGCAAGACCTCTTGAGGTATGTAGTGCAACAAAACTAAGAAAATACCTTACTGTTTTGCCATGATGATGAATTATCAGATCACCTAGTAGTTAAACGAAGAACAATGCAGAATAAATAAGTAACTAAAATATAAGATAATAAATAAGTAATAAATAAATAACTCACTGATTGATCTACTGTTAGTTAAGGACCCCTTTAGTTATTTTTATAAGATTTCGCCTCAAAGAAGCCTTATTTGTGTAAAATTTAAAGACTTGAGGAAATTGAAAGAGAATTTGTTGAAATTTGTTGAATTTCTATTTGAAAAGAGAAAGAGTTCACTAATTTCAAATAGTTTTTTTTTGCAGTGTGATAAGAAGTTTTAATCAACTTATATATAGCTTATAATTGTATCTTGCTTGCTAGGTAAGGTCCTTAAAATATATCTCATTATTATGTTTTAAAAAAGTCTTGAATCGAAATTTAACTTAATTGATACACTTATCAAAACATCATAAAAGTTGAGAATACAACTTGTAATATTTGAAATGCCTTTTTACAATTTAAAACGTATAACATTAGAATATTTAAAGCTTTTCTTAAGCTCAACATTTAAGTCCAATTTCAACGTTCCCCGCATAATTTTTCCTATTTTATTTACTTCCTTCACTGTCTCATCTAGACAACCATCCAGATACAATCAGTTCGTTCAGCAAATAATTCCCTTTTGCTTGAGCCGGGGGATAGCATTACTCAGCAAAGCGGGCCATTGAGACAAGGAAAAGTGAGATTTCAAATTAAACCCAGATCGTAACTTACGACACCCGCTTATTACATCCTTTTTTTTGGAATAACACTTTTTCTTGCCCTCTTCAATATCGTTGGATGCATTTTAAAAGCGAAGTATAATTCTCAGATGTCGTAAATTGATGATGTCTAAATGTTCCAGCATGAGAACTACACAGCTTTTATGGTGTTAGAATGAATTTCAACAAACATTAAAACAGTTTCCAATTCAAGCTAGGAATGAATGTTGAGCGTTGTAAATCAATCCCAGCATCGTTAATGGATGTTAGGAAAATGTTTACATCCTTAACATTCGAACAGTGTGTCCAGTTTGAAAGATACTCCCATCAGTCGATGATTAAGAAGCATATAAATTACTTCAAACCATTCACCATTAGACCAACCCCACGAAGAACTCAAACATCCGGTCCGGACAAAACGGTAGAAATCCACCGAGAGACAACGCACACATTAGAATAAAAGTCATTTGCGTTTTGCGTCGGAACCGGAACCAGCAATGGTTTATTGCCGTCTGCCCACAAAACACCGACACCTTCCCGAAGGGTACAGGCCCCATTTCCAGATTGCAAGTCACTCGCAAGGGGGGAAACCCGATTGTGTTCCGGGTGCTGCCAGTACAAAACATTTAAGGGCCCCGTCTCGATCGGTGTCGGTAATTTGCGGGCAATTGCAGGTGCGATGAACACTACGGAACACTACACAACCATTGATGGCCTACCATAATTGGGTTACGGGCAATGGCAATGGGAACTGGAAAATGAATTACATGAAATCGATAAACTATACCATCGGGAGCAATGTCGACTACTGCCGCACCATGGTACGTGGCACATCCGGGAAAGTGGCCGAAGGAAAAGGCTTCAGTCCTAACCTTAGGTTCTTTTACTTCATTTGTGCAGTGCCGTTGCAGAGACAGTAACGGCGGCGGGCAGCTTTGGACGTCTTTGGAGATTGTAACGATCTTGCACACGTTATTCTCGCAAGGGGGTTTTGGAAAAGGATAAGACGGAACCTTCAACATGGTTTCGACTTCCGTCGCCAAACGGAAGGAGGTTAAGTTGCCCTATCGAACCGCTGTCTGTGTGTTTGGGTGTGGGTGGGCCGGAACCAAAGTTTTGAAGGTGATTAACTATCGAATACAATTTTCCAACCAACCAACGATACGATCAAAATGGCGTGCAGGAAGTGCACGGCGTCCTTGGCATTGGAAGGTGCAAGATTGCACCGGATAAGCCCCCTCCCCTGGGTGGAAATTGCGGGTTCCGGTGTGATGCTACACATTGACAATGGTTTTTGGAATTGAATTTGCAGTATTAGTACCTTCGCATTAGTACTACTGATCAAGTTTCCTTCTAGCAACGTATCAAGCAAAATATTATTAGTGCTGTTTTTCAGTATTTCAAACACAAAATGTTGTAAAAACGACAAGTAAATAATAAAAAAAAACAATTAAAAACAACTAATAAAGTGTTATTTAAAATTGATACCAAAACGATCGTATTATTACTACTTCTTTCGGACAATCAGAATTTGCTTTTCCATCGTAACTCTCTCTCTCTTCTTGGCTTTAACGACCTTACAGGTCACGCCGGCCATTTCTGGCTTACTAGACTTATTTTTACCACGTAGCCAGATAGTCAGTCCTTGCTACGGGGGACGGTCCGGATGGGATTTGAACCCGGTCCGGCCGTGTGGACTGGCGTCGTTTATCAAATGCACCACCGGGCCGCCCCAATCGTAACCTGTCTCTTATTTATCACAATAAAGCAATTAGTGTCTAACTATCATCAACTTTTCATCAAGTTAAGTTCCGTCGCAATGTGTTTTGTTTGTTTAGCAAATTTTAACTCCATTCTGCCTCGGAACAACCTTTAAACGAATGCCGCTTAATTGATGATTAGGTAGTACAAAATTGGCAAATATAGTAAACAGACACACGCTACGTCGGTCAAGTGTCGATGGAAAGGTTAAAACGTTGTACGAATGTTTTTGGTGACAGCTTGTTTCACGCCACGATAAGATGAGCGCTTATCAATGTGATCGAATTGTAATAGATGCTAAGTAATTCAATGGCAAATCAGTTTCGTAGTGAAATTGAAATAGGAAATGATTGACATTTATTGACGCTTAGGTGACTTGGCGTATGGGCTTCTAAGATATATTTGGACGAAATTTTGATCTATTGAAAGAGTTAAAAAATTAATGTTTTGAAGTAGAATAATTTTAATTCAATTCAACCGATTCAACGGCTTTCAACTGATCAATTAACAAAAGTCAACGTCAACACATTCCACTCAAAATTCCACTGAAATAGAACATTTCGTAACAGTTATTATTTCAATATTCTTCCAAACATTCACAGAACTTAATATTGAAATGATCTGAATAGGGATCGGTATGAATGACATTATATAAATTGTTTTAAAGTAAAAGCTATGAACCTGGCACGGTTCTTTAAAAGAAAGTCCTATAAATTTGTTCTTAAATGTAAATAAACTTAACATAAATTTTTCATTTCCAAAAAAAACATTAAGCTTAAAAGACAATTAAACCTTCATTTTAATATTTTAATTATTATCAGTAATAAACAGTCAAGAAGAATTAGAGACAAGAAGATAAATAAGATATGAAAAAAACGTTACATTCTTTTAAATATAACTCAAGAAACATAGTTTTATTTTAAACATTTTCTGGTTAAATAAATTTCTTTTACATTTTTCTAATAACAAATTTTCTTTATCATTAAATAAAAATATTTCAGCGAGGGCGGAGCTTATTTATAAAACCTTTTTGGCAAAAAGGGAGAATTATTATTGTTTAAGTTGGAACAAATTGCGTTCGTAGGTGAACTTTTGTGAATTGTAAAAAATGTTTTCCTACAGTAATTATGTTTGTGTTTAACCAGGATTGATAAAAGCAAACGTTTGCTGTCCCGGTATGTACGAAATAAAGATGAATAAGATAAAACCCTGATGAGAATTTTACGGGCTGTGGAAGTCATCGTCACGTCAGATAAAATCAAAATGTAGTTTTACAACACAATAGTTAATAAAAAGTTAAACATAATAATTTAACTCATTTTGAAAATATGTTTTTTTAAATATACAAACGGCACCAGAAGGTAGACACATTTTAGTACTAAACTTAAATTAATTAAATATAAATTTACTCCCTGGCGAAACCATTAACAACATTGTTGACGCGTAGACGTCAAGAGGGCCATTTGACGAAAGCTAGTTTCGTCAAGTGAGTAGTGAGAAAATAGTGAGTAGTGAGATGGTCTCTCACGATAGGAACACTCATGAAAAAACTTATAAATAGGGCTAGAAAAATGGAATAAATCCTCTTACATTTTTGGAACCTCGAAAAACTACAACCTGTTTGGTAAATATCGCAACAAAAAGAATCGATCCGAAATTTCGCGAAGCTGTTCAAACATTTTTTTTTCATATCTATGGGTTTTGTTCATTTTTTTTGTTATTTGTATGAAAGAATATATTAAATTAAAAATTAAATTTTCTCTAATTTTAGTCAATTTTTATCTTTTGCCAGATGCGACAAATTGGTTTACAAGTTCACAAAGTAGTTTAAAAATTATACACTTTATTCAATTCAAACCACCATCTAAAAAAATATTAAACTGTCCAAATTGATGAACAAAGAATTACAAAAAAAAGTAAATAAAATGTTACAATTACAACAACACCAAAACATTGCTAAAAAGAACAACTTAAAACACTCAACGACACGTTATCGCTTAACGATCGTATCAAATCGTATAATTCTCCCTTTGACCATCCTTCTTGAATCAATTCAACCAATTTAAGTCAGCAAAAACTAACAACACCCACCGTTACAGAACGATCTTCTCTAGCAAAATTGGCCTTATTGCACTGCAGTATATTAATTAAAGTGAGCTGAAAATCTTCGACACGCGTCGCGACCCCGTCGGCAAACTCATTTCGGCCCAAAAAATTAATCCTTTTTAAGTGACAATAATTGCGTGCGGTAAATGCTCGTCTTAATAACGAAGGGAGGAAGGAAAGTTTTGTTTAACATACAATTTAGAACTGTTTGCAGCAAAAGAAAACAAGCCAAAAAAGAAACAAACCGCCGTTGGGTGCCAGAAACATGGTCCATGGCAAATGGTAAATGGTTTTAATTACTGTAAATACAACGAGCAATTGTGTGCCTACAACTATTTAATATGAATGTCGATGCAAAGAGTTGTGAAGTGAGTGTTAAAACAGTCTAATTATCAAAGTACAAACATACCATTAATTGGAAATTGATGTGAAGCCTCGTACTCGTCTATGGTCTTAGCCAGGTCTTTAGATTCTTCCGGGCCGATTGTGGGACGGATAACCAAACAGACCGCTGAAGCACCCCTTCCGGGTGCGTCTGGCCCGTCGCTCAAGTTACCACCCACGAGTGTTCCCACTTAACCCTGCCCGCCAAAGGATTCCGCACACTTCCGTCACCCAAAATCGCGCGAGGAGGTCGGTTATTTTTGCAACTTGCGTCAACAAATTAATCACCACTTAATCACCCTATTTGCACTAATTTTTACGCCACGACAGCCCCCGAAAAACTGGCGGTCCTTCCAGCAATGGTCCACCACTAATCCACCATCACATCACCGGCTGTCGACGATCTACTGCAACCGCTCATTTGGGCACCACTTTGTCCATACTGTATGCAGGTTGAAAAAGGTGTTAAACCATCGGAACAAGAAACGAAACAGATCGACACATTTGGGTGTCGGAACACCAGCAATAATCGAACCACATCTACGCAAGGCGATGTGTTGCGGTCTTTCGAGCACTTACCACTGTTTACCAATCGTTTGGAGCAGACACTTTTAGCAGGCGAATGTTTCGCTTACCGGAAGTGTCCAAAATTGGTTCTAACTCACTGTAGGTAATTCTATTCTAGCCATAACAAAAGCTTTAAAGATACTGAACTAAAATGTATAATAATAATATTTTCGTGTAATAAATAATAAAATGAAAAGACCTTTAACGTTCATTAAAAACTTATTTAAACTTGGATATTTCTTTAAAATACAGACGCATTTAAACACTTTATAACTAATGTAATACATGAAAACTTGATTTAAAAAAATCACCGACGGCTATTCAACGAGTAACGATAAAGAAAAACGTCTACAACAACCATTATTTCACTTTAAATTTTTAAAACAGCTGCACTAAGCAACCAAAAATAAGTAAAACAAAGTATTAAATTTAAAAAATTAACAAACAAATGGAAAAAAACAAGAAAAAACAGAAGGAGTTAAGATATACAACTGGTGTAGTTCAAAACATTTACAATGATTAATTTTGTTAATTATAATTTAAGTCTCTCATACAAATAGTATAAAAATGACAGAGTTTTACAATTTCCATCACAATGCTTTATCAATTTTACAATAGAAAATGTATTAAAAATTATCATCATAAAATCACGCAAATTATTACAATACATTTTATGGAAAGAATAAATTAATATAAAGTGAAAGAAGTTGCGTTTTCTTTTTAAATGTGTTTTGCACGAATTCTAGATTTTTGTTGCTCATAATTTAAAAAAAAATAGTTTTAAGTTTCTATAGTCCTAACTCCCTAAAATCAGCACAACCCACACCATTCACTACTTAAAACCACTAATTCATGTTCACTGAAATCGCACAGCACAGCACGATCACTATCAACCTGCACGGTCCGAGGCGCAAAACAGAACTGAGCAGTAGAATGCTTCTTCAGCCCCAAACTGACCGTCCTCGGTGGGAAGCAATAAAGGACACCCGGCCATACCTGCAGTGCAACTGTTGCTGATTCCGTGATTTGCTGCTTACTGCTCGAAACGCTGCGAGCCAACTAAGGTAACGTTGCCACCGAACGGACGCTTAAAAGCAGAACCACCCCATTGGGTAACCCTCGTTTCTATTCCCTCCTTTCTTCCTCACCACTTCCATCGTCCAATGAACATGATACGGGCGGGCAACATCATCATCAGCAGCAGCATCATCATCGTCGTTTCATGTCGTCGTCATCATCGTCGTTTTGCGTTCGGAGACTTCACGACCGATGATGCGTACGCTCGGGAAAGGCGCGAACGCACACGTTGCCTGTTGCGCTTGAAGCAAAAGGCCACATGGTCAATCGTTTTGATGAGCGGGTAGGATTTGATTTTTCGACAGAAGTTTTTTATGTTTTTTTTTGCTCAAGTTTTGATATTGTCCAGCATCGTCCTAAGGCATGGTATGGAAATCAAATCAGGAGTAAAGTTTCCCAACAAAACGACAAAGTAATCTGCTGCCGTTGGGGAATCGTACCCGGTACCCGGCAGTGGAAAAGATGCAGCAAAAAAAGGGTCACCAGAACATGCTGCCAACGACGACGGCCGACCGTTTTTGTTTCGACTTCAATGCGCTTTAACGTCCAGCCGGGGGTCGGCGTTCCCGTAAGCTTTCGTGTTTCTATATTGAATTTATTTGTGTGCGAAAGAAAACCGACAGCAAGCTTACAACGGCATTTTAAAGCAAGCGTTTACTTACCTTCCAGAATGATGGACACACCTTCAAACCACCAAACAGCCATCCATCCGCCGCGGCTCCTTCCGGTAGAACCTACCTTATGTGGCTTTGCGGCTCTTAAACCTCGTCTCCCATGTGTTATTTTGGACACTGCTCCGTTTCGGCTGGCGCCAGGCCGGATTTAACATTCATGCCGGCTGTAGCAAGTGGTTCATTTTGCCACTTTTGGGGTTTNCATACACAAAACGGGAAGGAAACATAAATCTAGTTAGGGCCAATACTATAATACGACGGGCCATGGCAAAGTCCTTTTTACCGCAAACAAAGGCGAGATCGAGACGGGAAAGGTAGACACATTTGTCGCTCCAGTGAGATTGATGGTCAACACTCTACGTACTCGCTGAGCAAGGCAATGAGCAAACATGCGAACCGGACATAGATTTTTGTTAAAATCGGATTTTAGAAATAGAAGCTGCTGGGAAATAGAAATAGCAAAACAAAAAAACAAACAAGGAAAAAATCTAAAACAAAAAAAAAACATTATTGATTGGCTAGAAACTCTTCCATAATGCATATATGTAAGCTTTGGTTTCTTACTTGGTGGTGTGTACATTAATTGTTCCGTGTTTCTGTTTGTGTTAATTTACATGCGCTAATGATTATTACACCAGCAAGAATTTGATTGATGTTTTTAGTGTGTCAACGGTGCTGTGTTCCAGCAAATATCTTGTGTAAGTTTTTTATTTGAATTGTTTGCTGAACTTTCTCTACAAGAGAAACACTGCGAACTGCGAATCTTTTTTTTCAAATGTATATCGACCAAAAACAAAGGGCGGAGGGCTGCGGGGAGAAACATCAAAAGAAGTGTTGTCCGTTAGTGTGAAGGTATAATGATGGAAGGTTGAAGAATTATATTAAATAAAACAAGAAAGATCGATAAAAAAAGGTTAGATAATGAAATAGGGCTAAGGTAAAGAGGGAATGAAACACACAGACACATCCACGAACCGCTAAAAGCTTGAATGCTTCTAATAATGAAAGGTCCAATAGATAAAGTTCGAAGGAGTAGGAAACGGATCGCTAGCTACTCCTGCAACACGATTGCTGCTGCTTCATCCAAAATATGGTGCTCGGTGGGTGAGAAGAAGCAACACATTAACAGGCTGTAAATATATGTATAAACAAAATATATTATATTTTTACTGACGACAAATAAAGAAAAATACACAAACACACGAATATAGGCAAAAAAAACAACAGCAACAACATAATAAGAAAACAAAAGCCCCATTTGGTTGTGTTTGAATGTTTTGAAAATCGAAAGATTGCACTGGTTCAACTCTGTTTATTATTCGCTGTTTGTTTGCACCTCATCTTCCCAGATCAAGCTTTGTCTCAATTTAGAAATATATAATATATTTATGTACGTCCGTAAAACATTCCAACCCCACTAATGTATATATATATATATATTTATATGTGCGCGAATGGGTTCGCAAGATCACTGTTTATCGCCGTTTTGTGTACCATTCGGTTTCGCATTGTTTAACAACTTATCTGTTTGTGTTTTTCCTTTTTATTTTTGCATTTAATTTTTCTTGGACGAAACTTTGACTTTTTCTGCTAGCGCACCAAGCAATTAGACGTAGACGTAGACGTAGTGCTTTACTTTGCTTAGGTAAATGTATGCCGGCGTTAAGAAACCCGGCATCGTGAACAACCTTTCGTTTCGACGGCTTTTTTCAGAATCATCGGAAGGAAGAATAGTATAGAAATGAATAAGCCGTACTTTTCTGGGGTTTTTGTTTTTACTGCAAGCAATTAGTAGATTGGTTGGATAGTAGAATTGAGTAGCACTCTTTTTTTTAGGACATTTTACATGTTCGTTGTTTCTGTTATATAT
>CM028105.1:8132884-8178918 GCA_016170015.1 Anopheles longipalpis | reverse complement strand
GTTAAAAAAAATACGTCATTACTGAATAGTGTTACACTATTTCATTCGATTTTCCACATTCACAACCCATTCAGAGGTATTTATATCGCATTGCAAAACTAGATTCTCTCTACTTTTTATTATTTTTCTGTACACCTTGTGGTCTTTATGGTATAAAATTATCACAAAAAAGGAATGCACCTAAAGGTTATCATACAAATAATACATATAAATGAATTTACAAATGTTTACACGTTTTGAAAACCAATGTTCCAGCAAGGTGAGGGAGGGTTAATCAGAAAATTGGTATCCCGGGGTAAAACATATTTACTCTCATAAAAGACGTACATACTTTTTTATATTGTACAACTTTACTGCAGCATCATGTTTATCCATCGCTTCGCGATTTTATTCTATACCCAATAACCAGTTGTGTGTTATGTGTAAAGAAAAGAGAGAATATCACTTGTAGTACTCTTTAAAATAACAAAAAAAAAAAAACATTAAATTTGCCAACCCGCAAAACGCACACAAGCGACTGGTTTGCGGCGAACGAATAAATGCACCTCACATTATGTAGGGTATGGTGAAATTCGATAAACAAATACCTCGGACATCATGATTCATGCGCTTAGTCATACGCAATAGAGAGAGTGTTGAGGAATTCCATGCGAACGGTAAGCATAACACAACACGAAGACGATGAATGGATTGGCATTGGGTATGATTTTGGTGCCCTAGAAACGTCCGATCAATCCCGTGCCCTTTTACCATGTGATGTTTTCTTTATCGTTTTTAACCATAATAGCAGTAAAAGCATGTCTGGTTCCGGTTAGTAACGGTCTGTCTGTCAGTAGTAAAGATCATTTTCATTTTAACAACGAGTATGATCACCGAGAAGAGACTAAATTTTTATACCTTTCCGGTCCTTAGCATTTCTGGTGTTATGTTATAGTTAATTCTAAATATATAATTTAATCAAAGCGACATTCACAACACTTCCTGACATACGATCATGTGTGATCAATCTTAACTTTACATCTTCAATACTTTGTTTATGTTTTTCCATTCAATGCAACCTCAATTATAAGACGCTTAACGCAGAAAACAAAACAAAATTCAAAACTCCCCACAATGAGCGCGGTATGCACATATTGTTAATAACTTTACGATCGCAAAAATGTGTTCCATGCATCTCTCTTTGTTGATGAAGTTTAGGATGGAATCTGAAGAAAGTGTTAACAACACCGTGCTCAATCAATCAGCCTGATAAATGTACGCCATTCCGGATGCGTTTCGACATTTGTTTTCTTGTTATTTTTGTTATTGTTGTTGATATTATTACCTCGTTCCGTAAATGGACCATCCTGTCGTTCCTGAATTCGTTGAAATAGTTCACCACCTTCCATGCTAAAACAAAAAAAAAATATAGAAGTATTAAAAAAATTTGCTTTACAAAATGTTTCATTTTTCAATCAATATATTTATTTTTCTCATTTCCAAGAGAAACGTAAGAAAAATATTCCACTACGGTTGATAGCAGAGTATCAGCGCCACAGCCTTAATCTAAGCGCGAGATTAAGGGATTTAGTTCTCGTTCTTCTTCTCTAACACGGAGGTATAATTATATTCTCGAACCGTTATTGCGGAAGGCAACACAAAAATATACACAATGCTTAAATATAGGACACCCTCCCCGGCAAGAAAGCAAGAACTTGGGTGCAATTGGGTTCTGCAATTGGAATATTAACGAGTAACGGAACAGCGCTGTGTGGTGTGACGTGTTGCTGATTTGGAAACAGTTTCCCAGCGTGCCCAATAAGGTGGCTTAATTATTCTGCTTGATTTTTACCGGCAACCGGTGCCCCTGGTTAATTGTGTGGTATATTACCATTCCATAACGACGAGCAAACATCGATTGCCGCTGTAGCTATTCTCGTACACGTCGATGACATTTACGATGTTTCGGCAACCGCTCGCTCGCCAGTGGAGTTCCACCTCGCGCCGTGCCTTGGCATTGTCGTGCAGTACCTGCGAATGTATCGAAGCAATAGAAATACCGGATCAGTTTTGCATATGAGTAATAATCAGGGTTAGTTAAATCGCGCATCTGAATCACCGAACGGGGGGGGGGGTGAAATTTTAAACAGTGAACAAGAGAGTGTCTTGTGCCACTGATTAGTGAGTGTGTGGCCGTCGTGCTATCCGGTGCTATTTTGCGTCGATGAGATTGTTTAAGACACCCCATTCAACGGTTCATTCGACCGTAAACAATCTTACGTTCCCACGCAGGAAATATGTAGCTTCTTACGGATGTAATCTGACGTCATCCAAGAGAGGGCTCAGAAACAGATCACACTCCTCCCGGCTTAAGCAACGAGGAAGGAAAGGAAATCGAACGAATTATTGCGTCCAATTGAGGCTGCTGCTGGCACTACGGAAACTGTCACCATTATCCCATACTTCCATGGCATCGTCGTTGAGGAGTTGTGGAGGACCCTGAAGCGTAAAGCGTTTTAATGGGCGTTAATTACAGCGTGATACACGGATGGTTGAGCGCTACTAAATGCTCTTCCAATCACTTTATAGCGTACGAGATCAGCTGTAAACTAACTTGAGCTTCGCTGAAAACAGACGGAACATCATAAAACATTATCACCAGAAAATCATCTCCACTATCGTCCATTTTCGGAAGCGTAATAAAAAAAAGCACAGAGATGATCATTTGACCTTTTTGACTTTTTCAATCATTTGACCCGTCTTAGTGTAACGCACGGGCCACCTAAGACGGGTTAAATGAGTTTGAAAAAGAAAGTAATTCTGCCGCAAACTATTGGTTGCGAGTGGGCCCTGATTCTTATCATTGTCTACTGATGGACCGGGTCGGCGCTATAATTGAGACCATCAATACACAAAGTCATGGTACAGTTCTTTTATAAAACTATAGGATTACTCAGTTTTTTGTGTTTTGTTTTCAATAATGTTAGAATTAAATTAATATCATAACAAATATACTAAAAATATAATATATACAAGAGCTTTTAACTTGTCATATTCTTGATATTTCTTGGCGAATTATAATACTTAAAACTATACGAATTGTATAGACAAAATACGAAGAATAATTATATATGATTATCAAATCTTTTTAGAAAAATGGAATTGAATGAAAAAAGCCATTTTACGGAAAAAGATCTATATAAATTTAATTATTTTGTAGGATCCAATATATTTCGCTACATATGAAAAAATGAAACTTTATGTAAAATCTGGTACACAATTTAACTGCCTATTTTCGTTATAACCCGATAGGAACGATATGATAAACTAACAAATTGTTGAATACTTATTTACTAATTGTGTTAATTGCGTTATAATTAATTTCATTCGAAGGAGAATTTTAAAATTAAAAATAGTATTAATAAGGTAAAAATGCTGAAGGGTGTTTGTTGAACTATTTGTTTAAATGATTGATAACTTAGCCTTAAATAAATTAAATTAAAATTAAAAAAATTAATGAACTATTTATTCTGGTGTTTACTACAAAATTTTCAATACCATTGGTGGTCCACAAATAGGATCGATATTACTCTTCCTTAAGTGCCCAATTTTTGACAAAGTCTCAGATCGGTATATTAAAAAAAACCCCAGAAAATCAGGATACCCATACTATTTTAAAAAGCACTATTTAATTGTAATAATTAATAAATAATCGAATTAGTGTTTCACATATGTATGTTAACGTTGCGTTGCACATAGCTATTAAGTATATACAGATACAGTAGAGCGCCGATTATCCGGGTACCTTTTATCCGGCTCTCCCATTATCCGTGCAGCTCAGAAATGACAGTTCCAAAAGCGAATTGACATATTAACTGCAAACCGGTGATGACAAGAAATAAAAACCTCAATAGGAAATGATACAATTGACTCAAGTTCGATCAAATTTGAACAGATTTAGTTTGCAAAGTGTACCTAAACAAATTAACATGCACCCAAAAATAAGTCCACCCATTACACACTAAAGACTAATATTTATCAATAAAAAGAGTTGTGCCTATTATCCGTGATATTCGCTTATCCGGCAGGGCCGCGTCCCGAAGAGCACGGATAATCGGCGCCCCACTGTACTTGACTAGAATAGGAACAGTTTCGGTGTTCAGTGTAGTACATCAAAGATTGCGATCATCGTGAGCAGACCACAGAGAGCAAATTTGCCCTAATATGATTCTTACTCTAAAAAGAAGAATAATTTCTCAATAATAAACCTTAATTCCGCTTTGGCTTACAACCAGCATTTGGACATTTTTATCAAGGCAAACCTGGCTTAGTTGAAGGAATTAGGACAAACTATCTAATCAGAGCATTGATACAAATAAACAAAGTCTAAAAATGTTTGTAGATATAAACAAATGTATACAGAAAATCCACATGATTCACACGAACGAATAACTCATCCTTTAAAAGAAATAACTTTAAGGCCGAGTACTCTTTGGGATAAGGAAATATCTTCCAACCGAAAATAAATTGTATCCTAGTTTATGTCTCCAAATAGTTTTGTCCGTTCTTTATGAATAAAAATTACAATATACTTTCTACTAGAATACAGCCTTTAGGAGTACAGTAAATATCACCAGAAAAGTGTACAGCTAGGGACAAATCGACAATATCAAATCGTGTACTATACACAGCATCATACACAGCAGTACAAACCTTTCAACATTTTATAGCTTCATCGATAAGTGTCCATATCATCAAACATGCTAAAATTTATCGAGCATAAAACCTGTACTGATAAGAAAGTGATGTATCTGTCTCTCCTTCTCTCTCTGTCTATCCCTTAAACATATACAAACACACACGATAACATAAACACGTACACACTCTAGTGGCACTAATTTCAGTCTGATTTATCGCACCATTTTCATATCATCAACTGATACGAGGAACGTGTCGTTGGCATGTACAACGTGTGTAAGGATTGAAACAGAGGTGAGCAAATCTCCTCCACGGTCAAACCCCTGCTGTTACCCGTTCTATGCGCGCATATCATATTTGTGGTGGGTAAAGATAAGAAGGTGCCGCGTACCAACGGCATTTTTGCTGCAGTAGTAGGCCCCCAGGTGTTGCGTCGTTGCTTCTGGGTGGCGAAACGACGAAATGGGCCTGTTTTGCATAACTTCGTCATCGGCTTCGACCCAGACAGCTTCCTTACGCTGGGTGGACACACTGGTGGATGTGTGGGCTGTTGCGCTTGTCGGACCGGATCATTTATGATCTATTGCTTTGCAGTGCGAAACTGTTGTTGCTTGTTGTCGTCTTTCGCATCTTGTGCTGCAGCTTACAAAGCAGCTTAATTACATATTTTTGTACTTGCTTTCGGACAATTATTCTTGAGATGACATCTTCCGCTGTTTTTTTTCTATTGACCTATGCAAGATGTTAGGCAGTTTAGTGCATCACATCCACTACCAGAGTAACTAAGCTCGATCGCGTGTGCATAATTGTTATTTCTGGCGGTCAAACTACCCTGTAAGGGGGTAGGAAACCAGTCAACCTGCCAGACAGACCACACCACATACGTACAAATTCCGCTGATTGATGTGTGGTTTGGTAGGAGCACGGAGCCAAAGTCAGACATTTTAGAGAGCGCCATTACCTTAGTCACGCCAATTACGAATTGCGATTGCATTGAAGGTTCGCCGCCCCACGGGAGGACACAAACGCAATTGAGCCACATTACGAATTGGTCTCACTGTTAGTAGCCCCTCTGTTTGCAGCCTCCACAAACCGTTCATGTGGTACAGATACTTACACCCCTGAGGTGCAGCATCACATCTCGCATGACATTTGTCAGGGGTGTGCTAATTAAACGATCGGTAACATCGGTTTAATCATGAAATTATTACAGTGGAGCGCCGATTATACGGACATGTTGAGACTCAATGGTGGCCAGATAATCGAAAAACACGGATAAAAGGTTCACAAGGTTTGGTTGACAGGGTTTGCGTTTATATAATACATTTTAATGTTTGCTCTTATTTTTCCTACGTTTAAGTAGCTGTCCTTGCTGTCCATGAATTATAACAACTCATCAGTTTTTCAGTCACTCATCTACTGATTCTGAATTAGATTCATCGTCCGTATTACATCTTGTTTCTATAATAATGCCTGTGTCACTTTTGAATTCGTGTCCAGGATAATTAGAATCCATTAGCAGCCACTTCTCTGCACTTTTCTCGCCCACATGTTCCAAACATGATAGTTTTTGAAGATCCTTCCGATCCTTAGTTTATACAATCCTTCAATTTCCGAAGTTTCAAGACCGAAGTAGAGTTACATCTGGAACCTTCTCTCAAGTATGAGGCAATAAAAATATAGTATCAACAATAGTCATTTTTTCCAAAAATCTATTAACCTTATACACAGTGTACACATGTGTGTAAGTCCTATTCCTTGGAAAGTACGAGCGATTATAAACGCACCTCAGATTTCATGCATTAAAAAAAAAATAAAATTGTCATTTTAGAAGCTGGACGGATAATGAGACAGCCGGATAAAAGGTTCCCGGATAATCCGCGCTCCACTGTACATCAAAAATTGCTCTCTAGCGTGTGTGTAGCAGCACCGCCATAAAAGACTTCAAATCGATCCACTTTTTTGTTTTGTCTCATGCATAACCAACCACGATTCCATGGGAGCGATTACGCTAACGCCAAGAAACCTTACACCGCTTCCGGATGGAAATAGATTAAATGGGTAATTGGCCAAAGGCTAATGGTACATTAGCGGGTAAAGCTCTAAACGAATGTGAAGGTACCGCATAAACGAAGCCATTGGAGGCTTGTGAAGGGACACCCATTTCCCGAACGTCATTGAAGATCGAATGCTGGAAATGGTGATCCGATTTGAGTACAATGCCAGGGCACATTTTTGCACCTTTTTTCTATAGAAAGCGTGTTTGTATACGTGAATAGATAATTACTATCTAAAAATATGGCAAAACTTTCACGCTAATTACGCATCGATTCAGAGTTAATTATAACTACAAATAAATATATGTACCTAGGTGTCGTGCAATCTGCCCCAAAACATATTAAAGTAATAAATGAGATATTACATAGATTAAATTCGCGTTTTAGGGATAACAATTTTACTACTACCTATATTGGGACTACATATTTTTTGTGTGGACATCTCTTAATAACATTGCATCATTATACTTGGACAGTTTATAGGCGTGTATTGTTTCGCACAAAATCATAGTAAATTTTCAGTCAAAAAAATTCTTTTTTTTTATGGAAAAAAATGCGACTACAGCCTATTGTTTGCTTCAAGAAATTTTTGGGACAAACTGTATAGTAACATAACACGAAAAAATGCAAAAGCTAAGCCAAGTGAGCAGACACAATCGCATATTCTGCATTAGGTGGGATCAAAATGGTGTTATATATTATGAGCAGATTCCGGTTATAACGCATGATCTGTACGTTGGTGTTGTTGTTTTTAAAAAAAATGTTTTTAAGAGCGTTTTTAGAAGAAAAATAATTCCCCTAATGTACATTCGTGACAAAATCGGAGTTGTCATGGAATATATAAAGGGGTTTCTGTGGTACATTGTGTTAAAAAATGAGAATAACATTTGACTAACATTATGGATATGGTGGGATAGAGCAAATATCGTTTATTATGAGCTGGGTAACAATAAGCAAACAAAATCCGGGACAGATCGGATTGGACCGTTTCAAAAACCCATCGCATGAAGATATCTTCGAGGTTGTGATGTCAATTAGAAAAGGTGTGTAAACTGAGTGGAATAACATATCGTCTTTCATAATGATTTAGCAGCTGTATTTTAATGAACATATTAAACAACTCAAATGCGATCCCGTAACGAAAAAGCGTTTTGAAATTAAGCAGCTTAACAATTACATTAAAATTCATACTTCTGCTAAAGCTAAAAGGAAACACTATTTTTAGACTTTAATCCAGATTTAGTGAACTCTTACAGAACGTGATTTAACACTCACGCTTATCATGTTAGTATACTTCAGTTACAATGCGAGATCGTATCAGTCTAGCTGTGAAGATAAAACTGTACCGAACGACGACGCGGTCACCTGGGTTATTCGTTGTTACGTGGACAGCGCCAAAGGGAGGAGAAAAAAAATTATATCAAGCAGCTTCATTGATAGTGATCAACATTGTAGCAAGAACGTTAGGAGTGTCATTGTTACTACCATAAACGCACAAATGCGTTGCAGATTACGAGAAAACGCCTTAGAAGATCGGCCCAAGTACATCCACTATGGAAAGANCAGCTTCATTGATAGTGGTCAACATTGTAGCAAGAACGTTAGGAGTGTCATTGTTACTACCATAAACGCACAAATGCGTTGCAGATTACGAGAAAACGCCTTAGAAGATCGGCCCAAGTACATCCACTATGGAAAGATGATGGGAACGTGAACATCGTAGAAGGCCATTCTCAAAGGGGGGGTTAAAAATGTAAACCTCCTCACCATTCAACAAGGAGGAGTCACTGCTCCACGCACACACGGGCTTGTAAGTGAGTGTTTGAATCTTTACTTCCGCTTTCGATTGTGCTTCATTCCGCTCCCCCGCGGCATATACTCGGCCTTACCTTAAGCGCATACTTGTGGCCCGCTGATTTGCTTGTACACTGTACCACCTTGCCGTTGATGCCGAGACCGAGAACGGTGTTGGAAATATCGTAGTCGTCTGTGATCGGTGTCATCTTGGGTTGTCGCGGCATTGCCATCTGCTGCTGTTGTTGCTGCGTCGGCAGCTGTTGGACCGGAATCGGCTTCATCGTGTACATGATGACGAAATGTTTTTTTTTACTTCTTTTCCGGTTACTGCGAACGTATTTATTGTCCAGCCAGAACTAACCAGCGGACAAATTTTGGGCCACAAACAAAATACACACACACACAAACTATGCGCTGATGCAAAAATGCGTCAGACTTGTTTTGTTTACTTCGGACTTTCTCTACACTCGATGACGAGCTCTCGAGGCCTACTTTTCGCTTTCGCGGTGCGATTAGAATCGGCCTGTCGCCCAAACGAAACGAATCCACTGAAGGTTTGCCGTAGGCCCAACGCTGTTTGTATCACTGCGTGTGGGAAGGGTGGCACATGGCATTGGCGCATATGTGGTGTACGGCAAACGTACGTACATGCAATTATATAACAAATCACGAAAGATGGCACACACTACGCGTCGGAACTGAACACCAACAATAACAACAACGGCAATACACTTCTCACGGCACTTCACTGTAATGTGTGCGCACGGATGTTCTAACGGGCAGCCCGTTTGGGGAACGATAGAAAGACGCGACACAATAGAACTGAAACACACGGACACAATACACACAGTATAGGAACACAAATGCACACGTTATTCCGCTATAGATTTGTTGGAAATGCCACGGAACCGCTTATTTCTGGCTGGTTATGCTTTCTTCTATGCTCACTTCACCGTTCGCAGCATACGGTGAAATCTTTTTGTCATTGTGTCATCAACGCAAATAACCGAAGTACTCCAATCGCAATCAACAAACCAGCGTGCAGCAGTTTCATTCGGTAGGATGCGTATAGTTTTTTCACTGGACTTCAACAATGACGTTTCTTTATTTGACTTTGGCGCAGTTTGACACCCTTGCACTGTCAGTGAGCGAATAAATTTGAAGATGTTAAAAGAATTTACTCACCTTCATGCGCGTGCATGTCACTGTTATTGAAGATTTCTTATCAAAAAGCAAAGGAAATTATAAATTTATTGTTAGCTATACGCATATCCAACGATGCAGAGCAAACGGAAGTGTTGGATTTTTTTCGAACGACCATAGTGTATTTCTCACTGTTCACTCTTCTTTCTCACTAGCTGTCCAATCAAGTCAGATGTAAACAAACAATACAAAAGCCGCGCAAACCGGCATGTTTTTTTGCGACGAAGCACCATACCGATAGCACAGCACGCTGAAACAATGGCAGTTAATCAATTTATGCATCCGAGAAATCGATATCGTCAAAAGGCCAACTTTCAGCAGCTGGTTAAACTATTTCCTGAACTAAATGAGGTGGCCAGTGTGGTAAGTACACTTACGCTATGTATCAGCACGATTCACATCCGGTATTAACACAGCGTCACATTGCAGGATTTAACAGGGAAAGTAAAGCTAGATTATCGCAACAAACAAGCAGTGCATTTGCTATCGAAGTGTTTGCTTCTGCAAGATTTCGGCTTAAAGCTAGAACTGCCGCCGAATAAGTTGGTTCCAACACTTCCCCTTCGTTTAAACTACATCCACTGGTTGGAAGATATTGGTACCGTAGCGCACTGGGAGGAAAAGGAGAACGTTCGGGGCATTGATATCGGATGTGGTGCTTCCTGTATTTATCCTCTGCTTGCAGTGGTACAATCCCAGCAACGCTGGCACATGGTTGCCATCGAAAAGGCGGAAGACAGTTTGGAAAGCGCAAAGGCTAACGTCACCCGGAACGAGCTGCAACGTTGCATTAACGTGCAAGCACAAAATCGAGACGGGAATACAATTCTACTGGACGTGTTGAAGGACTTTCCCGACGAATGTTTCGATTTTTGCATGTGCAATCCGCCGTTCTTCGATAGCAATTCCAACGAACTAAAGCCGCACGATCGTACCGGAAAAAGACGGGAACCTTCGAACGCTAGTACCGGTTCGCTGGAAGAATTGGCTACGGAAGGTGGAGAGGTAACGTTTATTAGTCAGATTATAGAAGAAAGCATCCAGCTGAAGGAACGTATCTCGGTGTACACAACGATGATAGGCCATAAAAGTAGCTACGAGAAGATATTGCGCACACTGAAACGGTCATCCATACACAACATCACTGTGAGCAGATTTTGCCAAGGCAATACGACAAGATGGGCCGTAGCATGGAGTTTCGATGCTAAGCTGCTGCTTTCGCTCGTGCCGAACAGTTTGGCGACAGGCGAAAATAATGTGTCTCCTGGGAAAAACAAAGCCATCGGAAAGCCCGTGGCCTGCAGAATCTTTACTGCTAGCGATATGGACTCAATTCAAGCGGTTAAAACATGTGTCCTCGCTAAACTGAAAGCGATAGCGATCGACGTGCGTACAGTGTTCGAAACGAACAAAGCGGAAGGAATTATTTTAGAACTTACGGCTCAGGAGAACACGTGGTCACATCAGCGGAGAAAAAGACGTGCCGCACAAATCAGCCCACAAGGAAAGAATGGAACGGAAGCAACAAACGGAAACGGCCTGGAGCATAGCAATAACGAAAAGAGACCAAGACTTGACGTTGAGCAGCAAGAACAAAACTCTCAGCAAAAAACTCACACAGACGATCCGTATTTGCGGGCGGCGTTGAACATCCATCGTAAGGAGGACGGTTTTTATGTAGCCCTACAATACGTGGCAGGAATTGCTGGCAAGGATGCAGTTAATCAGATTCTACAGTACCTAAAAAATACGATCAAAGCTACACCGGCCGAAGTTACCACAGATGTTGGTAAACAGGGTACCGAGTGCCCTTTAGCCATATAGTTACGTTTGAGATATGAACCGTTAATATATAAAATGTTATATTCTTCAATGAAATAAAAACGTATCAAGAATTGAAAAAGAATTAAAAAAAACACATGTTGTTACATTTACAATAATTGATTCTTACACATTTATTTTCCCGGTCGTTTGACGCAATTAGCGTATCATGTAATTTTATAAATATTACACATCCGTATCGATCCGAAATGCAGACACGCGTTCGCGCTCTACAATGTAAGGTTAGGAAAAGGTGAGCCTTACTAGTCCGATCTTTAGCCAGCATGCATTCCCTAACTTTACCTGACTTTTGGTACCTACCGTATCTGATGCAGACCTAACAGTTGAAACAAACGAACAAAAAAAAAGAAAGATAAAATGCAAATAGCATTTTAAGCAAATCACTGCTAACCTTCACTCAATCAGCATCAAGCGGCGTACGCCATACCGCTTGAGTACACGCGTGACGCGTCCCATGCGCCAAATTGCTTAGCCTATTACACCTTCGTATAAAAATATTTAACAAACCTACGGAGCTCCTATCCGGTAGCAGCGTATTCCGTTTCAAAAACTTTTCAAAAAACATACCTACAAGCTGTGACGATATCATAACAGAGAAATTTAATTTCCAATTTTTACACGAAAACAGTAACTATTTTACACTGCCCTACACTGGTTGCGCTATTATGGAAAAAGCAATAAACGGTAACGGTAATTAATTTGAAGGAGGAAAAAAACAAACGCATAAGCGTAACATTTATCCGGTGCCGAACGATTAGCTTTACAAAATTATCGTTCATTGCGCCCGGCCCCCCCTCAAAACTTGCCAAAGGCAGAAGCGCGCCTCAAGACTTGCATTATTTCACGATTGACTAATAAATATAAAAAGTACGAAGCTTAAGCATAAATTTATAATAAAAAAGTATTCACAAGTCTTGAGTGTATGCTTCGGAATTAGTCGTCTTTCCCTGCCAAGAGTACAGCCTTTTCAGATAGAGGCATCCTTTGCGGTTCGATGAACTCTAACGCCGGATGCGCATGTCTGTCCCGACTACAACACACCCACAACATGACACTAACTACGTCGGACGAATAAATGCGCCAGCCCAGTTTCCTGGTTGCTTTCAATCAAATTAAATGCGTTCGAGCGATGATTGTTGGGTGGGGCGACGATCGGTGGAAGGTTCAGAATTTTTACCTCCTTCCGACCGTGCTGACCAATGTTACGTCCAATGATATTCGTTGTGATCTTTTTGAACAGATCCTTCTTTGCCTTATCGATCTTGTTCCCTTTCGTGCTGCCGGACGATATCTTTTCGTCAAGCTTCTGTATATCACCGGCGCTCACGTTCGGGATCTGCTGCAACACTTCCAGTATGTTTGGGAACTTTGGTCGAAGTATTTCGTACGTCTGCACACCGAGCGTAATGAGCGATGTCTGGAATTGATGTAGCGATTGATGTGCATTAGTATGTTTGTCCGGAAGTTACATTTCCCACCGAGCCCACATACCTGATTAGATTCGTGCTGACCGTGCAGCTGAAGTGCCTTCAATACCGCGATGATAATGTGTGATGCTAACGTTTCCGTGACCAACTGTTCCGACGCTAGGAATCGTATGATTGGACCGCTGAGCAGTGTCGCTTTCAAGCTCGAATTGCTGTCATTCCAAGAAAGCACGCTGGAATTGTGAGAGAACGTTTTCTTTAGTTAGTATAAATTTTCTTTTGATGTTTGCTCTCCCATTTCATACCTTAAAACCGTCATAACGATTGAATTACTAGTGTATTGATTGCGCAGCAATTTCCCACCGAGATCACTGATGACTTCCGACGTCATGGCAGATTGGGCAGCGCGTGTCAGCGCTTGCGGTGTACCGTCCATACTCTGATCATCCTGATCCATACCGCCAGCCATCGGTGCATCGGTGGCTGAATTTGCAGTCGGATCTATGGTACTTCCGACCAGTGCCACCTTGAGCACATCAATATACTCTCGGGTAAGCGTTCGATTGAGCATATCTTCCAACACTTCCTGTGTGTCGCTCACGTCCTCCCCAAGCTCGCCAGATTCGTATAGCGACGTAATGTAATGCCAGCGAGCAGTCAGTCTTGTCAACACTGCAAACAAATAAAAAAAAATAATTTTCATTCATTCTTGCTGAATACCTGATATTCCGTGCTGCGTCGAGACACTCACTGAATGGTACAAAGTGGGCAAAGATCGGCAACAGAACTGGCTCATGGAACACCGGTGGGCAGGAGTAGATAAATGGCTTAAGAAATACCCGAACGATGGTTCGGAGGCGAAAGTCTGGCACATACTCCAGGCTGGCAAACACACTTCCAACGATAGCGTTCGCGATTCCGGGCAGGGCGTAGAGATCTCGCCCGAGCGACGGTCCAGCCGATCCCATCATGTGGTAACAGTGCTCGAAGATATTCGACAGAAACGTTTGCATGCGCCCGAAAGCTGTCGGTGGCATCTTTTGCGACGGATCAAGCGGATCCTGCAGCACCGGCGACACACCGAGCAGTTGCTTTTTCTCGCTCTCCTGCATACCGTTGGCGTTGCGAAAAGAGGCAGAAAATGTCTGCAAAGCGTCCGGTTTCCACAACTCGTTGAGACAGCGCATCAGCGACAGGATGTGGGGTAACAGTGGGACAACGTGCGAGGTAGCTGGATTGCGGCAGATCGGATTCCCAGACTCGGTTAACGCTACGACGAAGCCACCGCGCGAACAACGATCCGGATCATCTGGCCAAGAGCAACGCTTGATAACTCCCAGGACGAGACTGAGCGCGTACGTAAGCTGCCTCCGGTTCACGTTGTACGGATCCTCGATTGTAGTGGCAAACGGTTCAATGGCTGGATGGTTCAGACCGACGTACTCGATGAAGGTGTGAGCATTTTTTACCACCGGCATCAGTATTCCGCCCCATATCGATACTCNACCAGCCCTACACCGGCACAAAAGTGATGTATCGTGGTAATTGAATCTCTTTACTTTTTCAGGTCGCAAGCGGAAAAAAAGTAAAACGTCCAACTACATCATCAGCTGTGATCCGACGGACCTCTCCCGGCAGGCGGACGGTTTCGTGGGGAAACTGCGCTCGAACGTGTTTGGCACGACATTCTTCGTGTATGACAGTGGTACAAAGAATGATGCTGTCGCACCCCGTCTCGATCTGGCCGTCGTAATCTATGTAAGGAAGAAAATTTAATTATCGAATGTACTTAAACACTTACGAATGCTCCCAGTGAAAGGCTCCCATTTCTGTCATTAAAACTTGAACCTTGTGTGGCAGTGTCATCGTATATAGCGTTTAAATAAATAACATCCATGTGTTATGAAATTTAACATCACAACAAAATCTCCTCCGTTGGCAGCGTGTTAAGCGTGTCAGGGAGATCACAATCAGTGGCAGCAGCAAATTGAATTAAGCGTCCCTTTTGTTTTCTTTCCAATCCATTCCAACGGATACAGGACACCAACATACTGGGTTTTAAAGGGCCGCGCAACATGACGGTACTGCTGCCCGGGATGACGGAGGACGATCAGCGGGTGCAGATAAGCTCGGTCGATAGCCAGCAGGGTCTGCTTGACTGTTGGAAATCGAAGGTAAGCATCCTGTAGTAGAGCAGAGCGAGAAGAAACAATTGGTAGACACATATCGTTGAAGTGGAAAAATGTTTTTTTATATTTATGTTAGTTTATTCCATTTGACATTTGATCCGCTTTGGGGCTGGTGGGAGTGGTAACAAAGTTGCATACATTTAAGCTGCTCGGGAATGATTAAGAGTACCAACTCTCGTTGAAGCTGAAGGAAATGTTAGGTTGTAGGAAAAGTACAGTTGTTTTGTTGTTGAAAAAGTCGACATTAATAACCCAAATTGATCGACACATTACTATGTGCAGCATCGGTCAGTAGCTAAAAATTTACTGTTTATTACAACCATTTGCGCAACATTGTATTAAAAAAAGATGTAGAATGTTCGGGTGCGACAACATTTAACCCATTTCATACAATTAAATCGTCCCATTTCTTTAACTGATGATGAACAAATGAGTCAAATACGACAATATTGTGCGGAAACGATCGGAAACGACCAATGAGACCAGTGAAGCAACTGAAACGATGGTCAAATCAGGACTAACGGCCAGAATTGTTCTGCTGTGTATTTTGTGGGACTGGAAGGGTGGATCGTCTATTATGAGTTGCTTCCGTATGAACAAATCATTAAATTCAAAGCTCCCAAAATTTTACCCAATTCATACAATCCTAAATATGTTAAATAAATAATTGAAGTTCTAAGAAAAATAATGAATTGTTTTCCCCAACCCAAGATGAGCATTTTTTTGCATTTTTTTTCGTACAAAACAAAAAAAAATTATAGAAAAATAGTACATTTGTGAAACATGTAGACTGCAATTTCTAAAGCATTTGATACACATGCTCCATGTCTAAAACTTGTCTATCCTTCACGAAACTCCCTTTTTGCTGAATATAATCGCTTTGAACTGAATATAGCCGCACAAGACATAGTAACTACGTTACGCACGGTCTTCGGTTTCATCATTAAATTATGCTTTGTTTTTAGCACTCCTGTCCTGTACACTGGATAACTCTAACAAGCTTGTCGTGAAAGTTTACCGTTGCTTTCACCTCGAGCAACAAACGCACAGGCCAAGACCGGGTGGATTTACAGCGACTGGATCAAGCGCAGAGTTGCAGCATCCCTTCGCACAGCTGCCTGTGTCACATGCAAACGTTTTAGGGGTGTACCTGTCGGTCGCTATCAGTTTTATCGTTGCTGATCCCCCGAAGGTGGTAAATCTTTCCTTTACGGGTTTTTTTTGCCACTTCCAATCGAGGAGTACATCGAATTTAAGCTACAATCGTTTGGATCGATATACACACGAGTGCTTTCCGTTGGCGATGATGTTAATCATAAGCTGTACGGCTGTTTTTGTGGATGGAAATATATCCTTCTTGCAAGCAGTGGATTGAAGACCGATCGATTTTTTTTAGTACAAAACCAGTGACAAATTCCCTGGAGGAACGAAGACCAAGAGAGACGATAGGTTTACGTTGAGTTGTGAAATACCCATAGTAATAATATGTCACGAGACATACATTTTAAAAATATCCTCTACTGCAGCTATGGCACAAGGTTTTATTTATTTCTAAAATTTACTCAGTATATTAAAAGAAATTGAAAAAAATGTATTGCATTTTCTTGAAGTTTCAAGTTCTTGAAAAAATCTGGTAAAAATGTCATATTAATATAAAAACAATAATTATACTGATAGCCGTATCATCGAAAGGGGGAACACGGTTTGCTCATAGTTTATCCTGCTGTTCCATTCCCTTTAACTCTATTGTGGACGATGCTAATGAATTCCACGAATTGGCATTAGTAGCCCATGGCTACTGTCGGGCGACCTCTGCCAAGGATGTCTGCAGAGAGCGTGCCCTTAATAGCATCGTACCACCACGTGCACTTCGTGACCATATTTTAAACCGAGCTATATTCAGCTGAATACTGTGTACGTGTGTGTTTATGAAAGCATTTGCTCCTGGGACCAAAGCGGACCGATAATCGTCGGTCAGTTATTTGCCTAGCCGAAAGCAAAAAAAAACCCATTACGGTGCCAGAGCGGGTCCGCATCGTGGCGCTTATCGATTGTGCCTGTTACTAACGTATTTCTACACCTGCTTTACTTTTCTCACCTTCGCCCCCCTTCTAGAACATGGACAATGTCGTTGAACTGCACAACAAGACGCCCATCTGGAACGATGAAACGCAATCGTACGTGCTAAATTTTCACGGTCGCGTCACGCAAGCATCGGTCAAGAACTTTCAGCTCGTGCACGACTCCGATCCGGAGTACATCGTGATGCAGTTTGGACGGACGGCAGATGACATCTTTACCATGGACTTTCGGTATCCGCTGTGCGCATTTCAGGCATTCGCTATCGCACTGTCCAGCTTCGATGGGAAGCTGGCCTGCGAGTAGCACCGGCGCGTGAAGATGAATGGAACACTCACGGTACAACCATACTGCCAACCTGATGGATATACACTCTCAACTATGGTGGTGAGAAGCCGAGGAATTGAGATGCCGTTCCTGCCGGAAGGAGCACTAGGAGTTAGGAAATTTGGATTGCTAGAATGCATTAGCAGTTAGGTTAATTTGTTGCGAACCGTGCTATTTATTATGGGTAGGTAATATTAATGGTTAGCGTTTGCATGGGTTTAAAATGGCTAAATGCTACGATGTAAGCAAAACCCCCGGCAAAACATCACTAAATGTGTAGATATTAGTGTGGGTTTGAAACAGATTCCAACTAATCGACAATATGGTAATATTTTAAATGTTTAATGAAGGGCCCAGAACGTGTTTAAAAGAAAAGCGTTTGTTTTGCATATTGCTGCTCAGCTATGCTGCATGCTTAACGATTTTAAACGTATGACAACATTGTGTCATACATCCCAGGCTAAGCAAGTTGCAGCTATTTGGTTTGGCCTAAACATATTTCACGTGTATTATGTACAGTAGATTGGCAAGAAAACAAAAAAGCTACCCGAAAGGAAATGGCAAAAGATTGATCAAAAACTTTTTAAAACGAAGCGATACTGCTACAAAACACTTTGGATTGTACCGATACATAACGATGCAAAAATGGTGCATTGTTCAGACAAACATTGCCTAACATTGTACACTCTGCGGTGAGTTAGAAAGTTGAACAAATAATATAAAATACAAAAACAGTGGTAAATGGTTGTGTCATAATCAAAACATAAACATACATTTAACAATGTTAGCTCAGTTAGCAAATAAGCATCGCAGCGGTAGCATATGTATATGCTCAGTGAAACTGTTAACAATTAAGTGTGTTGAGGGATCTGACGATATGTTTCTCATTTATTGGTAATTGTAGGCTTTTCGATTCAACCGTTTTCGGACAACTTGAAGAGAAGGAAGAGAGAAAGGGAATGGGAGAAGGATAACAGTTAACGGGAAGGTGTAGAGAAAAGCTGGCACTTCTTACGGAATACCCTTAAAAAGGGTTTGGTAAAAATGAATCAGCAGCAAAAATCTGTTTAGCAACAATTTGAAACAAACGCTTTGATAAATGTAGTGTACGTTTTAGCTTATTTTTTTCTTATTTCAGCTGGATCAAAACCACTGGAGAAAGATTCGTATTACTTCTATTACCTATTGGTTTCTTTGATTGAGGCTATGGTGAATACACCCAAAAACTATTTAATGCCCCATACAGTGAAAAGAATTCATAAAAAGGACTACCGAAGCATGAAACATTTGCAAGACATTTCCGGAAAATAGGTATTACAAAATTATTGACTGTAACGGAAAAGTCTCGGAAAGCTTTTCCTTGCCTTAATGTCGCGCTTGTCTATAAATGAAAGTTTTCCCCCTTTATCTGCACTTTATCGGTTCTGAAGTCTTTCTCGCTGATAATTAGCTTTAAAAAAAAAAGAATGTTTCACAAACTAAGACGTATATCGTGTCTTTAGCAGCGTGCATTTGCAAAATTGTGTTAAAGCGTAAGTTATAATTCATCATTAGACATTTTAATTACATATCTGCAGACGCAGCAAATGATTGATTTTTTTTAACAATTACATTAATTTTGTGTGCGTGAAGTGTGTTCAAAAGGGGTGTAGGGTGTACTTTTGCTAGCAAAACAATAGGGCAACATTGTGTTGTGTTTTTGTGGAAGATATTTTAAGAAAATTTTATAAACCGCTACCAAAAAGGCGAGAAAAAGTATTAAATTCTTATTGCAAAATGGTGGCAAAAAAATGGAGATAAACCGTTTGTAATACAGTAACTGTGCTATTTAGTTTAGTGGTAGAGTATCTTAATTTCTGGTAATAGATTTCTGGTACAAACTGCTTAATAATTTACAATACATTTTTTTAAGTAACGCAAACAAAGGGAAAGATTTAGAAACGGAACTAAACTCAACAAATCGTAAGTTAACACGTCTAGTCAGTGAAACGTAACAAATGGCGAAGAGTATAGTGCACTCGTGTGACACACGAGCAATAATTAGCGTGGGTGTTAATGGTCAAACAGAGGCCATTTAAATTAGTGCATACGCTGCTGTACATTGCTGGGTAACAGTAACAACTAGTAGAGGTAATGTTTGCAGTAGTCAAACACATTTCATTTGTATACTTATTTTCCTTTCCGTTGTCCATTCAGCTTACGAAATGGTAGAATTAATACTACAAGCGGTTTATTTAAATAAGCGCAATGAGTGTGTTCGCAGCGGCGCGAACAGGGGTAATTTTTCGGAACTTACGAATACTTTCTATCAAAAAAACAGGCGATACCTTTTTAAGCGGTGCTAAAAACCGTACCGTTTTGTGCTTCTTTTCTTTTAGTATTGATCGCACGCAACGAATACGATCCTTTTATTATCTAATTACTCTCTCGCATTCTCTCTCCCATTGTCTCTCCCATTGCGTAAGTGCGTAGCATCAAAATTCCCCGAAGCGCGTATTTGACGTTTTGTCGGACATGTCAACAATAGCGTCGTTATTGTTGACACTCCGCCCCGTGCGACGGCTCCATTGCCGTGGTACTATTTACATGTCCGACGTCTAACACTACTACCTTCACTACTGGTCGTTCTAATCGCGTTCCCTTTGCGGTCTGAATGGTTACCCGCCTAACTGTTCCATCTCGNGCTCGCTGGGGCACTCCGATTGCCCAATCGTTACCGTACGGGAATGGTGGGGAAAACAGGGGGCCAGTAATAAATACACAACGAAAGAAAAAAAAATCTCACACACGCTGGCCGGACGCATACGCAAACAATCAAACACGGACACGGACCATCAGCTGTAAGTGATGACCCTGCAGCCGGTGTGCAATCGGACGCCTTGGTTGGCGTCTGGTTAGCATTGACGAAAGGCTGCAGCCGAGTGAAGGATAGCGCCCTGCTTTGGGATGGAGATTGTGGCCTTTTAAACCCGATTCCCATACGGTGCGGAATAGATAAATGTATATCCGTTGAACGTTTTTTCGGCTTGATCTAAAAGCCAAGGATCATGCCGAATATGAAGCGGAATATCGAAACAGGGTTTATTAAATGGTGCTGCAAAAACAGCCCTTTTTAATATTATGCAAAAGTTTTGTATTAAATAAAACATTGCCAAAGAAAAGTGTAAATGTTTAAACGTGTAATATAATAAATAAATTTACAACAATATGGCTAGCCCATTCTTTAAAAAATGAAAAAAGTATATTTGCAACACTTGTTCCGATTGATTGATTGAACAAACAAAATTGTCAATCCCAAATGTTTTAAGTCCTTTTCTTTTTAGTCTTAGTCTTTTTAAACAAAAATTTTGACATTTTCATATTAAAAGTACTTGCACTATTTAACAAGAAATACATTTCTTTTTGTCTCTATAATATTTTAGGTCAACTCTTTGTCATAATTAAAATATAATATGTAGTTTAAATTAAATAATATTTAGTTTTTTTTCTGTATTTCGTAAATATATAATTACGCGGGTCGTTAACTATATATATAAATGTCTGTCAAAAATTACAATGATGAAATAATATTTGGGTAATAGTAATGAAATAAAAATGGAATAAATATGAGTTTATTCGTTCTCCATTTTATATTTTAAATTAAATAATTACACATCCATGAACATAATCTTTCGTAAATATCTAAATTCATCTGTCAAAATGAACCAAAGACGAATGAACTTTTAGTTTGACCTGATTCGTTACCCGTTAAATTCGTTAAATTATTTTCGTGCTTTTTTAATATTAATGTTTCAAATGTTACAACATGTATGGCAATTTTTTTTAATTTAACCGTCCTAGCTACGATTGTAGATGAGCTCATAAATCTTTTCCAAATCTTTAATCTTCTGAACCGATTTCGTACCTTCGATCGAGCAAACCCCATCGCAGTGCTTTAGTTTGTCCGTTGTTGATATGCAAATTTTTTTCCCTCTATTCTCTGCACACGCATCAACCGATTCCCAGGCTTCTTTGGTGCGATGCAACTCATTTGAATATATTTCTCACTCAATACGATCAGCTGAGTGCTGCAGTACCGATGGATCGAAATTCGATCGAAACGAAGAAACGGTCTCTGAACTATACTATTGCGCAATGATGCTTTCGCACACATACGATCGACCGATGCAAACACCATTGTCAACGGCGTTCCGATGCATCGTGACGCACGTAAACATGCAAGACGCACAAAACGAATGATAATTTATGCAAAGCGTTGCAAAGGGTTTTACCGGTACGATTTTTTTCTCCTTTCTTACAGGACAACCTCCACATTCGTCCTGCCAAAAGATGGGAAGATGTTCCCTCCTGTATTATTTCTAAGAAGAAAAAAAGACAGATCACACTCTGTGTGGGAAAAAAATACGCACGTCTGTATCGTCCTGATCCCGATTTGCGTCCCGAAGGCATTTTGTGCATCCTTTCGCATAGAACTGCAGAAGAGCATTCGCGCGCGCCCTCCAAAAACCGGCCTTGTGAAAGTGAAGATTCATTTGCATACGGCACCTCTCTGCTGCTTGCTTGTAATTATCAGCACAACCGCACCGGGTAAGGATGCACTTTTTTTCTTTTTTCTTAGAGTACTAGCGAAGGAAAGGGACGTATTTTTGTTGGGTAGTTTTTATTTGGTAGCAAAATAAAAAATCCTTTATCTGAATCTTCACATTTGCCGAGTTGCAACGGTTGGCGAAGAGTGGCAAAATGCGGAACCAAGCGAAAATTTGTCCGTTGGTAGAGATATATTGTCTGGTTTTCATTTTTCAAGTGTGAGAAAATGTTTCTTTCGTTTCGATCTTTAAACTTTTGCGTTTTGCTAGTTGTGTGTTCGTGTGTAATTAAATCGCAAATCTGTTATTCAATGTGCTCTTTAAACATTTGTGGCCTTGAAAAGGATTTTAAAATTGAACATTGCTGTATATTGTTGTTGTTAGTGATTTCACACTCAAAAGAATTATTATGATAAAACAATTTAATTATATTAAATCGTCGTTCGTGTGCCTATGCTTATCAACAACTTCAAAAGCCATTAATACAAAATTTAAAATGTATAAATGTATAAGAATGTAAATATTTTACAAAATAGGATATTTTTTCAGTCTATAACGAATTGAGCTTGTAATACGAAAGTACAACTATTTTTAATTACTCTCCAAAAATAAAAATAAAAGAACTTTGAATAGATTAATTTAATAACATAAATATTCACAGTAATCTAAGCCTTATTGAAAAAAGTATTGATTCGTGCGATTTTCGTTTATTATAATAATATTATATTATTAACCTTATTCTAATAAGGTTATCGATTTTTTTACATTTATAAACACAATTTATTTCATTTAATTAAAATAAAACCCCTTTCAAATTTTGTTAAATACATTGCTTAAAAATACAAATTACATCGATGAACTAAATAAATTGAAATTAAAAATGTCAAATTTCAAATTTCAAATTAAAAAATCACGTTATAACACAGAACACACAGAAAGCTTAACTTCTCATGTTTTAATATTCATTTGAACATAATAACGCAATCTTTATCATCGTAAATCAAGAGTGAAAATATACAAACTTTGTCTTGCTAAATATTTTCCATTTTTCTGTCTTAATCCTAAAATTTAAGACTAAACGGTCAACTTTAAGCTGTAGTCCACATTGTTCTCCTCGCCCTTAGTTTGTAAAAACAATGCAAACATAAAAACACCTCAACCCTCAGCTGGCCAATTTTCAGCCAGCGGACCGAAATCTTCTCCCTGGCGCACATCGTTCGCATCCTTGCACCGGACGGTTAGCAAACGGTTACGTAATTATTATGCAATCTTTATTGCAACACATGTGCCCCGAACCGGTGCTGGCGAAACGTCAACAACAAAAAAACGACGCACCATTACTACGGCAACCGGTTCCCGGAACCGGATCTTTCCGGATTCCAGTCAGATCCGGCTTCCGTGTGGCTTTTAATGTTTTGCTACCGTTGTATGTTGCACACATATATATTTTGCCGCAAACCGTCTGCTGTGCCATTCGGTTGAATTGCATACGGTTCCTGAAGGACCTTACGGCGAGCCCAGACGACAAACAAAATGTGGTTGTGGGTTTATATTTTTTTCCATCCAATTAGATGCCAAAAACAAAAAAAGCGAAGCACGTACAGTAACCAGGAAAAAAAACACGACAGGACACATTTATTAACATTTGACGATGAATTTAAATGAGTATGCCAATATGCAAAATAGATTGTGCATCTTTTTTTTCTCATATTTATGTTACCTTCGTTAATGCATTTTGTTTTCTTCTTCCATCACTCTCTATACTAATTGTGCCTTCTCTTTTTTTGCCTAAAGAAAACATAAAAAAACAGCCAACCCATTCGCGTCTCGGACGGTTGATGCTCCTTGCCCCCTAAAACATCCTGTTCTGGGAAAGGGAAGTTCTACTGAAAGGGAAACCACCGTAAAAAGGGTTGCAACCAACCCTGTGATCTAGGGCGAAGGAACTATTGCAGACTCTTGCCAGCCTGTTTTTACTCTCATTCCTTTCCTTCTTTATCGTTGCATTTCTTTACACAAAAGTACATATGGTTGATGCGGGATGGCTAATCGGTTAGAAATTCCAATAGGAATAGGATAAAACTGCAGGCTCACGGTTGCACGTCAGCTTGGGTACGGAGCAGTGCCCAATATTTGCATTCACTTTCTGTCTGAAACGGATGCTAAGAAAAAAAACACACATTTATTTGGGTTCAGTTTTCTTACCAGAATCACCATCTCCATTTCCGGAACTTGATGACCGTCCAATTCCTGAGCAAGAACGAAGGGTTACCGCACTCCATCCTGAAGGGTTCGCTTTCGATTTCCGTTTCGCACTGAGGACGATAACCGGCCGGATTTTATTACTATCCAAATTAAATGTAAAACAACTTGTCCGCTTTGACGCGCTAAAGGGCTAGGCTATAGGTTGCCGACAGCTGTATCACTGAAAGAGCGGCTTCCTGTGAGTGAGAAAAGTGAAATGCGATCTTATGATGATTTCCGGCCGTACCGCAAAAGGAAGCATGTGTTTGATTAGGAAACCAATCATCCTTTTTGGGTTTTTTGAGAAAAAAAATGGACACCAAATAATGATCGTTCGCTGTGAAGGATCAATATTTGCTCACTATCAAAACCTTCGATTTGGTCAGTTTGAGGGTAGAATAAGTCATGCTTTGTCTGAAGAAAGCAAAACTCTGGAGTATCTCTTTTGAATATTTGCCGTGGAGAACATTTTGAAAAAATTCAAAAGGTGAGAATTTGCCCCATTAGGTTTTCTTGTTCGTTTATTACTCTATAACGCCATTTTTACAAATTGTGCAATTGTTTGTATTTTTTTAATTTGATTTAAAATTTTAACTTTTTCTATCACACATTCTTTTTTAATTATCCAATGTTTAACTATATAGGAATTAGACCAAAAACTTTTTTTTTACAATTAGTATTTTTTATGTATTTCAGTATTAAAGTAATGTTTATTTTAAATAATGGATTAAATCGTTTTTTTGTGTATTTCATGATTATCTTAAGATGATATATTCAAATATAACAATAATAAAAAATATATAACTTTTGATAAATTGAGGTACTTGTAGAATTCGTATGAAGTCAAGACTTTACCATTAACTTTTTAATATTATAGAATTGGCAATTGGGGGCGGCCCGGTGGTGCATGTGAAAAACGGCGCCTGTCCACACGGCCGGACCGGGTTCAAATCCCATCCGGACCGTCCCCCCGTAGCATGGACTGACTATCCTGCTACGTGGTAAAATAAGTCTTGATACGGCCAGGCCGTTCTAACCGAGCAAAAAAAAAAAAAAAAAAAGAATTGGCAATTGTTTGCTAATGTAAGTTAACAGCTAACAAATTTAATGAATATCTGAATTCAAAATATATTCAAAATCATTCTTGGTATCGCAAACGCACCTTTATCCTTATGTCCCTGAAACGAATCGTAAAAAAACACATGTTTCTTCCGTATGTTTAAGCAATCATCTACGGCAGAGGAAAACCCATGTACAATAACTGTTGTAATTTTCTATTGAGCAACTCCATAGTAAAATAGTATCCTGCGTGAACTCCGTGCTTTGATTTCACTTTCCTTCATTCGTCCTTTTCACTTTATTCGTTTCCAATTTTCCCTTACACCCGTACCAGATACATCGGAAAAATGAAAAGTGAAAAGCGACCAAAACGAGCAAAAAAAAAAACCACAAACACATGTACAGAGTCTGTGGAGGGACATAAATCAAATCGCTTGTGTGAGTTTCTTTAGCGGCAAAATAATACTTTACCGTCTTATCGTACCCTTGCCAGTATGGTGGACCGATGGCTGGCATCCGGGCCCATATATGCAGCTTCGTGCACATTGGAGCGCAACTTTTGCGCGTCAATCGAGCGCAAATAAAATGCCATTTATTGCTGCAAGCGGTGGCACTCTGGCCGTGCGGCGATAAGCCAGTGCGAGACGTTTGCAAGCGTTTCAATTTTCTGCTACATAAATTGCAAATTGAAACACATTTCGTCGCAATACGCTTCGTGGAAGATACCTGTAGACATATAAAACTTTTTTCATATTCTACTTTATACTGAAAAAAAAACTGCACAAAACCACGTCTTAAGTGAAAAATAGATGAATAAAGTAAATGACATGTGCGCTATTTTTTACTCTCTTTTCCCAAACTTTGCTAATGTCCTTTGCACACGTTATGCAGCCTTATCTACCCCCTTTAATCAGTATGTTTTTTTTCTTCTCTACATTATGTTCGAAATAATTATCCTTTCGCAGTACCACTAGCATGTTTCTTTTTTATCTATTTCCAACTAAAAACCCATCATCACCTCTAGCTTGTCGGGGTGTGCAATGCCTTTTTTCGGGTTTTGCCATTAGCCAAATGCACCACAAGGTAAGGAACCCTTCCCGATATGACGGCTTACCATTAAAAAGAGCTAGAAAAAAGGGGAAAATGCCATCTTTGCCACTAGCAAACGAATAGAAAAAACCCCGTTGGTCAGATAAGAGCTCACCTATTTTCCGCACAACTGGGAGCACATGGACTGGACGGTCTAGATTGCTATTTTATTTTTACTACCTACCTTCATTTATAGCCAATTTATTCATTTTCATCTGTTCCAACATTTTTCAATTCTCTGCTATGGTTCACCACTATTTAGATTGGTGTGGTTTCGATTTGTCCTTTTTTTTCTCTATCACCTTGTACTTCGATACAAACAAAAGAGTTTCTTCACCCCCACGGTGACACCCTGGGTAGCCACGGAGGGGAACCATTTTCGCGGCCCACTTTTTGATGCTGGTGAAAGGTGTTTCGCTTCAGCATAGGGAGTACCTTTTTTCCCAAAAATTTTCATCTGCCTTTTTTATTTCCTCCACACCCGCTCTCCTGCATTCCTTGCGTGGTTGATGATGATGATAATGCCTAGTAATGATGGTTGTTGTTTTGATGGTCAAGGGTCCTAGAACCTTTCGAGTCGCGCTGCGAAATGCGCACAGACATACGATCCGGTTAACTTCGCTTCATTCTTTACTTGATGTTTGGTTTGCGTTTTTATGGAAAATACACTCTGGTGCTCCAGCACACCATCTGCTGGGTTGTATATGGGTGTGTGAATGTATGTGTTTTTTTTTTCATTCTACTCCTATCCTATAATTTTACCACCAAGGATAGGGGTTAGAATCGAACATGGCAAAAGGTGCCAATAAACGACCTAGTGTGTATCGAAGATGTGATTAAACGAGCCCACATATGTCCATCGGTGGTCATTATTCTTCGTTTAAAATATTTCCGCCTGCTCGAAAAAGGTGTTTTGATACGTATGGAATAAAAAAACAAAAAATAGTCTATAAATCAGGACTATTATTGTCTCTCAAAGACCATACGGAACGCAGACAATCCTTTATCACATCTTTGTTTTATTTAAGCTATTGGTTCGATTATTTATTTCACAAACAAATTTCATTTTATACTTAATACAAGTTAGTTAAAAGATCTTTAAAAACAAAAGTATCATATCTCCAAATATTGTCGTGATCTAATTTCATCTAAATATGTCGAATACACACCATATTATACGTTTAGCATATGCCGCAGTCCCGTGGTTTCTTGCATCGGCGTTTGTCTAGTTCACCGAAGGCCTTGGATCGAATCTCACGTTGACTAACTTCTCATAGGCAAGGGAATATGGATAACAATAATTTACTCATACAGCTTAACAGATCTTCATTCAGCTACATTCCTACAGTTCTAGTAATCCTCTACATGAAGTTCAAAGGCTTGTAGAGCCTCTTAGCAAAAATGGTAACGGAAATATTTAATTTAAAATAGTTTAAGATACTTCGTCAGTCTAATATTTCTTTTTTTACAACAGTTAAAACTAATTAATATTTCATATACATAGAGTATTTTTAACTACATTTTTATCGTGCTGTACAACAAAATCACATCTTCAGTCAGAACACAGTCCGATTGTGCTTTGAATTCCCCGTGTCTCGTAGATTTCTCTCGCAGACTTTTGAAAAAGAAAGAAACGTTGGAACATAGTCCCTACCATCATTCGTTGCGCTGTTTGTATAGAGGAAATAAAGCTCCCGGTAAAGGCTTCAGTCAAGCGACTAAAACACAAACAACCACACAGTTTTAACACCAAGTGTGACCATAGAATGAAAAAAAAACAAAGCAGAAAAGGCCGGCCACATCTCGCGACGCATGGTTTCTTCCGGCGAAGAAGTGATTTGCGCCTTGCGTCTTCCCTGCATTGCTTTTTGTCGTATTTTCTCGTTCTCCCGTTTTTCACCTTCCGCTTGTTCTATCCAGCGGCAATCTGTGGCCATCCACCAAAATGCGTTTTGTTGGGTAAGGTTATGATAATTTTCCCCCACCGGTCTCTTTCGAACATTCTCCATTTCCTTCAAAGACATGCAAGACAACGGCAGAGAATGGTGAAACCGAGTGCCGCGCAGAACAAAACCACGTGAAGATTCATTAATTCCTTACGTGCACTCCCCGCAGAACGTCAGGAAACAGCAGACGACCAGTGTGTCTATTTTCTGTCCGGTTAGATTTTTAGCTTCGGTTCGTGAAGTCGTCTAGAAGAAACGTGGCAGAAGGTTGATGCAAACGGAGGAAAGCAAAACTAAGAGAATGGTGTGCATCAAAAAGCGAATCAAATCGAAACCCCCGGAAAAGAACGGAGCCAAAGGCACGAATTTTGAGACTTTTTAACGCTGTGGTGCAAGAATTGAGGTTAGCGTCTTCTCGGCGATTCTACGAATCTCTTCACATCGTTTGGTAGGGTTTTGCTATTTGCGATACAGCTCCCGGGAGCAACAATAGCCACACTACAGTGTGGTTACTTTTTTGACATCTCTCTTTCTGCCTCAACTCGTCTCGCGCTTTCCTCACGAGACGAGCTGTCAAACTTGGTCGGGATAATTAATAACTCGTTTTCAAAGCCCACTACCGAGATGTTTACAGTTCTTTCCTTTCCACTTTGAGCATTTCGAGGAGATGGTATACCGGGCGTGTGTATACTGCAACGATAACAACCATACAGCGGAAAACGAACGCGTGTAGATTAATAAAACCATCCCGTAGGAGAACTTCTTCAACGGATACCAAAATAAAGGAAATATTTTTGTGGGAAGGAATTGCCATTGCAACATGATTGGCATGATGAGATTCGATACGATCATCGTATTCGACTAGATCGCGTCAAAGTGTAGAAGGACACCTAAAACACGTTGGTGCGTTGGTGGACTAAGATGGATGAAAGCTTGATTCAACGACCATGATCGAGGTCTGTTTGGAGGTAATCTAACTGTCAACAGAAGCTTTCGAAATAAAATGGCATCCTAAGGTATCGGCTTATTGAAAGAAAAACTTTCGGTCATTTTATTCGAATTTTGCCTAATTTTAGTTCAGTTAAGATATTTAGGATTGTCACGAACGTTTTACAAGGTCGCGTAGCCTAAGAGTCTTAATTCTTACGTGATCTACGCCTGGAATGAGCAAAAAAAATTGAATCATAAATTTTTTTATAGTATTTGCCTATCACACATTCTTCCTAATATCGTAGAAAAGGTGTCGTAAGCCGAATATCCTATGTTGCGAATCATTACACCTTTCCCACAGTTCACCGTAGTAATGCTTTCCCACGCACGGCACAAAGGACAACCTATGGAAAGATGACAAAAATCTATAGAAATCCATTCATACACATTCTCTTCCAGCAAGCGCAACATCAACTTGATCAAAATGCCAAAAAATTAATTCCCTAAATAAACTAAATCGACGGGATCGGATCGCTGCCTGGGTCTATACAACCCGCAATGACTTCAACCATTTGATCGTCCTGCAATCCATGCATGCAACCAATCTCAAAACCCCGCAAAGCAAACGGGAAGAATCATAGACACAAGCAGAAGCCTAAAACGAAGGAACAGCAGAAAACAGAAATACCCTACAGTTAATCGGATTTCGGGCGATACGGTTTTGGGGATGTAATCGAATCGGGCATAGCTTCGGAACGCAAAACCTGCCCCGGCGCGGCATGTCGCGTTGCCATTATCCAATAAATTTATCGAATATCCCTTCAGGCCCCTGGGGGCAAACAATGCAGTACTGACCCGCAACCCAGTGTGGGTGAGGCGGAAGGAACGGGCGGGGATAAAGCAGTTTCCCAACAAAGGACGAACGTTCGTGTGGTTACGGTTTCGGGGCAAGTTGGCTTCTTGCGCAAATCCCTTACATTTTCAGGGTTCGATTAGAACTTCCCAGGGTTTTCGTGATTCGCATTTGCTCAGGTGCAACGAAAACAGGTAGACGAGATTGAGGTTGTNCAATAAATTTATCGAATATCCCTTCAGGCCCCTGGGGGCAAACAATGCAGTACTGACCCGCAACCCAGTGTGGGTGAGGCGGAAGGAACGGGCGGGGATAAAGCAGTTTCCCAACAAAGGACGAACGTTCGTGTGGTTACGGTTTCGGGACAAGTTGGCTTCTTGCGCAAATCCCTTACATTTTCAGGGTTCGATTAGAACTTCCCAGGGTTTTCGTGATTCGCATTTGCTCAGGTGCAACGAAAACAGGTAGACGAGATTGAGGTTGTGAAAGATTTCGATAGCAGTTCAGGTAGAATAAGATACGATCCCTTTACGACAAATTCCCTTTCTAAGGAAGAGCATCATGCATAAATTCCACCATCACCGTCACCGTTTCGATTATCAAGGGATCAAAATCTGGTCTGTTGAATCTTCCGAAAAGTCCGAACTTGATCCGACTATAGAATATTAATTAAGGACGGTAGCCGGTTGCTGGTAATGCTAGCGTAAGGGAACGTAATCATTTCACAGATTAATCTTCCGGGTATATGATCGTTGTAGTTTTCCACACGAAAAAAGTTGCTCTGGCAAGATGTCCAACGTGTCTAAGGAATTAATTTCACTCGCCTTAGAATGTGCACCGTACACCAACACTGTACCAGATGCATGACGTATTTCATCGTGGTTTTTTTTTTGTTTATCTGTAATGTAATCCACTTCTAGCTATAGTCGACTGGCCATGGTAAATTGCGAAAGAACCTCAAAATGGAATGATCCGCCCGATGCAGTGGTAGCTGTCACATAAGACGATCCTTTTTTTCTCCTTCCAGTGCAGGTGCACGGACACATCACTGCAAGTGCACTATTGTGTGCAGAAGCTCGGAGCAAAAGTAACAGACACAGACATCATCTAGGCCACATAAGTCAGCTAAAGAAAAAAAAAACTACTCCGATGACGGATCAGTTTTTGGGATCGCTTCAGTCGTTGCCTTTTAGACATATTCTTATACGCCTCCGGAGCATAGCGCCCGAATACAAACCTTGTCATTGTGTCAGGTTACAACGTCGTTCTCTGTTTTTTCTTTGTTTTTTTTTTGGCATCAGGTTGACGACGGAACCACTTGTTAGCAGGCGAAGCCCTTTTCTAGAGAGAACATCAAGTCAAGTCAAAGAGAGGCACACACATGTCACCTAAACAACAGAAGAAGAAAAAACAACATTTATATTCTTTACTGGTACAAAACACAGAAACTATAATTTAAAGACACTATACCACCGATAAATCCCACTATCATCAAGCATGGGTCGGTTTTGTTTCTTGTTTGCTTTTCTTCAATGCGATGTTGTAAGATTTTGTGTACACATCCCTATGCGCGAAATGAGAACGGAAGATGCTACGGACCGTCTTGGAAACCTCGAAACATCTTCAAACTGCCTCATGGTGATATTTCTGCTATGATGAAACCGAACGTGAACGAACGATCACCACGTGTGTTGCGCGAATTTGAGCACAACGCACTACAGCAGAACTAACGAGAAAAAAAAACCTTCGCAAGGGCGACGTGTTCAATCCACGTGCACAAATACGTGCACGACGGCCCAAACAGGTCCAAAGGGAGTTAGGTCTTTTCTTCTTGTTCTTCTTCTTCTTCTTTTGCTCTCTTGTAGCGCAGGGTGGCGCAAAAATCTAGGTCAAAACAATCGGACGCGCGTGCGAAGGCCATGCGCAGCGCGGGGATTGCTTGTTTACGTCGCCGGCCGGGCAACGAATGTGCGTACGCGAGGCGACGTTTAACACGGCAAATGGTAGCGCCCGAAGGTTTGTGTGCGTGTGCCAAAAAACATTCCGGCAATCAGCAGCGCATTCGCTTCAGCGCTTCGAGCAAAAGTATGCTTCTGGCTCGATGGAGTAGTGCGTGTGGTTTTTGGGGGTTTTTTTTTGCTACTACTCTACTACTACAACGCAAGGGAAGTGAGCGCGATTTCACGCGATGGCGAAACATGCGGCACGTCTTTTGCGCGCAGACCTTGCGGAACAAGGAAAAGAACGGCTGGAAACCGCAACGTGGAGACTGATCACAAATGATGCCGACGCTCTGGCCGAATCGTTAACACAGTCGATGCCGCTCCGAGTTGCGCTAAGTCGCGCAGTTTTGCGTGTCGACGTTGGCGGGGGGTTGTTTACGATTTTGCGGGCCAAGGTTGGCAGATTTCCGAACGAGCAGATCCGGAATGTGTGACCCTGAGTAGCAAATCTTTAAACCCGCGATGAAGTAATCCGCGGTGCTGTCATTTAGCGCATCGAGCAATACAAAATGGTGGAATTGGTTGGGGCAAACCGATGGCGGAAATAAAGCGGAAAATCTGATGCTATTCATTCTATTAACATCGAGATGACACCGGAATAGGTCTTAACCACAATGTTGGAGAAGCGATGATACTGCATAAATGGAGATCTTCCGTGCTATAAATCACTCACGATGGACTTTTACACAGTGACGAATCTGCAACATATTCTAGCGTAGTTAAAATCATATTGCTTTGAGACAATCAAGGTCTCTAAGAATTGTATACTAGGTGTGACAAATTGTTGAGCTTTCGACCATCTCAGAATTTGGCTTAAAGTTATACCAAAGGATGTCCATTATACCAAGGGATAAGAGATCATTGGGTATATGTTTATTTCAATCCGGTATATTTTCATTCTTGATCAGAATCAAGATCTATAGTTGTATCTCTCTTTATAAATTCCTCTCGCTAAGACTAAACCGAACTAGACCAGGATAAGGCGAATCGTTAAATGAAAATACTTCTTGTTTGTTATTGTATTGTTTGTCATGAGAAAAATTGATGACCTCTTGGGGCGTGCAATACATGTCACTGACTTTAATTATACACGTATGGTACACGCTCTAGTCGTTATTTCAACCCAAATCGGATATGCAATGGATTTCCGCATTACCACAACCTCTTCTTCAGCATCTGGAATCTGCAGTCTTAAACATAGATCTTACGAGGAGTTATGTCACACAATCGATTCGCCGATTCATACATGGTAAGAAATTACGCACACCGTATCTTATTTTTTATACTGTGGCGTGTTTCTTTGAATTCCCACTAAGGAATCCTCCTGTCATTTTGCAGTAACTCATAACGAACATCTTTTGGATCATTCCACCAGATGGTTGCATAGTTGAATATGATTTTTTTTGCTTGTTAAGAACGGCCAGGCCCTATTCGTTATTAAACTTATTTTTACCACGTAGCCGGATAGTCAGTCATTGCTATGGATGATGGTTCGCATGGGATATGATCCCTGGTCCTGCCGTGAGGCCCTGCGCCGTTTATCACGTACACCACCGAGCCGTTCCCAATATGATGTCAATATCGAATCAGTAGGTTATTGAGATCTTTATCTCTTGCTGTTTTTCCCAACAAACAGGGATAAGAGTATGAATAAACAAAAGTAATCGCCATATTATGTCTTGAAACATTTCAATACCGCTAATACGCACTACTTTGTTAACGCCTTGTTTACGCAAAATTGTTGTGACAGATTTTTAATTACAACGTGTCCAGTTGTCCAACCGGCAAACCTATTTGTAACTACATCTAGTATAATTTGTAAACTTTGTTTTTTTCATATTTGCTACTCCAAAAAGGTTGATAGCCCGGAACATTTCACAGTATTACCTAACTCAGTTTCCTCCCTATGTTACCGGATGTGTTATTGTCCGTACTTGATATAGTAAATCACACACTGTACACGTGTCCTACCGCTATGACCATACCTCGATTCTTCTACGCATCTTTCGAGCAGTTCCGTATGTCTCCTTCCAGGGGGCACTCCAGAAAAAATGGCCGATTATCGCGCCGTTATTTCATTTCGCCGCGATAACGTACTCCGCAGCCGAAGGGAAAGGCACAGTAGTTTGGCGGATGCATTCTACACACTTCTACACACAGCCCGTTAAGGGCGTGTTAATTTCGGTAGCTTGGACAGCGGAACATCTTCGAACCGGCCAAACAATCGGCCCGTTTGTTGTGTGCCTGTTGGTGAGCGTATGCGAGTGAGTGTATCACACATTTTCCCCTCGTTTTCAGTTGTTTTCCCATTCCCCTTGCCATTCCTCCTTAGGTCTTGGGATCAGACAGAATCGTCAAGTTAATGCTAACCTCCCGACCGCAACCCAACCTTCCGACCACTTTCACCGGCAGTTTGCAGAAGGAACAAGTGCAGACCAGACAGACAAGGGTGCCGGAATGCGGGAACGCACAGCAAAAAAAGCATCAATTGGTAGAAGACCTAGCACCATCTCAGCAACGAATCGTGCATGTCCCCCCCCCCCACCCGGGTGTCTCAACTCAAAAAAAAACTCCACCAATCTAAACATTGCCCGTTTCCCGGCCTCTAGTGGGCAGAGACCTGACTGCGATAGCAACGCACTATTGTGTCTCGTTTCTTCCCTCGTTCCAACTTGCCGAAATGCAATGCATCTCCTCCTCGCCGCATCGTCCCCCTTTTTCAACCCCAAACAGAACTAAACATCCCTCTCACTATCTCACCCGCCAACGTCTTTCCTTTCCATACCAAAACAGCAAAAGATCATAGGTTCGCGGCCTGCGTGAGCTGCGGGCTTTGCGTTAGCGAATGCGTTTACGTTGCGCATCAGCCTCGTATGCAACGTACGACGAGGGAAGAAGGTTGGGGTGCATGCGGGGGGGGCGCATAGCCAGCACGCTGAATGCACTGGTATGCGTGCCCGCAGCCCGAACGACCGATGATTGTGCGAAGCAAACCACCCAAAAAAAAACCTGCCCCGGAGGCCGTTGACACCGATCGTTGTTGTTTGTTTGAAGGTGCACAGCATAAAGCGAACGAGGAACGAGGCAAAGTGACCCATTGGCAAGTGCGAACCAATCGAAAAACGCACTCACAATAAAGCCCCCCAGTGGAGAAAGCGAGATGCGTTGACGGCATAATGCTGCAAGAAGAAAGCAATGGTTGGTGTGACACTGTTGGAGAGCATTTGGCCATTAGGGGTGGTGGTGATTGTTGTGCGGTTGATTGGAATAGGGAACTAGTTAGCCGCCCGGCACGTATGCTGTATGCATTTGCGATCTTTTTTTTTTCGTCCAACTCTAGTGCAACTACTAGCGAATGTTTGTAAGTGGATGACAATCTCCGTCCACTTAGTTGACGTTCGCCACGTTCGAGAAGAAGTCAGCAAGCGCCCAAAAGTATCAAAAGTATGGCTGCGTCTTCCACACGCACCAACCGCACTTTACCATCCCTCTAGGACAGTGTTGTTGCGTGTTGGGCAAGTGTGCGATAGAATACGCACGCAGAAAAGCAATCAGCGGAAAAAAGGGCACCATCCACGAACACACACACACACGCGCCCTGTTCCGGGGGGTGGTGTAAAGTGTGGTGCACAGCCCCTTGTTGGGGCAAGACGGGGAAGAATAATAAAAACAAATTTGGGTCGCACCGTGCGCGCTCGACTTGCTAGCGTGGCCATTATCAGCTTGGAAGGAAACTGTAAATTAAAATTTTAAACTTCACCGTGCGTTGTCGCGCTGCGCTACGCTGCATCGGGTGTGCAGTTTATCAGCACGGATCGACAATCGAGTGGAATAGTCGAAAGAAGGGCACAGATAATGAAAAAGGCGTGATAAGTGAAGGAGGACGTGAGGAGTAGGGATGAGAAGAGAAAGAGAGAGAGAGAGAGAACAGAGAGGAATGAAGGGTGGGCAGGTGCGAGGGTTTGTTTGGTGGAATCTGAATGAAAATCCCACCAGCGAAGGGACTTTGCACCCGTCGCGATTGTTATTCGGGGATGTTTCGGACATTTCGAAATCGGTACTAACCGCGTGGCCAAAATGGGGCCCCTTTTTCTATCGATCTTGCTCACTCGCTTCGCTCGTAAATCGGTGAGGGCTGATGGTTTTTGCTTTCCTTCCACCTCGCTGCATTCGCACAAACGAGCTGCGGCGAATGTTGTGTGCGCGGATACGATGATGGCCGTCACTCCGTTTTCACGTGGCCCAAAAAAACCGGTTGCGACGGACGCCTAATTGATCAGGTTGCAGTTTCGACCATGGTAAAAAAGGGTGATGGAAATCGGGAAGAAAAAGTGCACGAGAAAGAGAAGCAAAACTGGAAATAGGGATGAAGAAAATGGAAGATATTGCAGCCAAGATACACATCAGATGGGACCATTTTATAAAACATTCAACTCTGCGTCCCTTACTAATTTCCCTTACTAATATTAATCCGCAAAACGAAATTGGAATATCTTAATAATACCCTATACTTTTACGTAAAGATTTTATTTCAATTCAACATCCCACTCAATCTTCCGAGTGTCTTGGTGAAGCACTACATGTGTAGTCTAATAATGTTTTGATGTACAATTCTAACCTTATTTGCTGGCAAATGCCGCAACCTATCCATTTGTTGACAGTATTCATAATAAGCAGCTCGTAATAAGTAATTTCTTTTTAGTCCCTTCATATGTACAGTAGAATATTCCAGGAGTTGCTTCTTCGCTTAGATAATTTTTTTTGCTCAATTTTTATTATTTGAAGTATTTGGTAAACATTTCCAGCTTGGACATATCATCCATCATTTAGCGAAGAAAAAATCTGATTCACAACTGCATAGACCAAACATGATAAAATGGAAAAGACACAATAGACTGCTCTACTACATATCGCCTAATGAAATATTAGGCAATTTCCAATAGTGATGCTATAGGATATTGCCATAAGGAGCAAATTGAATTTTAATATCAAAGAACTTGGCCCAGTACACCCGGTATAAGGCTCTCTATCAAGGTACGAAGAAAGAAATATCTCTCAACCAATGTGAATTGTATCCTAATTGAAGTCTTCAATAATTATAATCAACAGGGTCTGGTGTTATTAGGATTTATTTTTAAACATTATTCAAGTCCAATTTTTTGACAAACGTTTATTTAATACGATCAAAAGGAAACAATTACCAAACGATTATAATCAACATGCGTTCAAACACAATAATTCTGAGTGCTTTTAATGGTCGTTTATCCTTTTTATAGCGTAACGTGATACATGTCAGTTTTGGCGAGAATATGCGGTAACGTAGCACCAATTTCAAACTTCAAACTCTCCCTTCTCAAAACTGGACTTCAGCATAGGTAAACAATTGCCAAAAAAAAGTCCAAACTTATAAAAAGTACATCAACATTACGATGAGTAACTGCAGCTATCACATTACGCGTCTAGTGGAGATGTGAATTCTCACCAGAAGTTCTTTTTTTTCGTCCCGGCTAGCATATTGACAGAGGTCTAGGAAAATTGGCACCTGCCGCCATGTAAAAGCGGGTAATTGGATCTTTTTCTTCCCCTCAAGTCAAGACAACCCGCCGGATGAAGCCATCAGTGCGTCGTATTCTATCTGCAATAAATGTGATGAGCCTTTGATTGCGTCTGTCAATACAAAACCTGTTTATGAGATGCCGCTTGCAGGTAGAATTAAAAGAGGGATAGGGAAAAAAAACCAAAACAACATTGTACGGTAAATTTATAACTCCAATAAGCGTTTTTCACCTTGAATTAATAAAAAGCAATCGAACGGAAAAGGGTACAACCTTCGAAAAAAGCTCTTCCAGATAAAACGCTTAATTTCTACAAACGAGCTATAGACTGAACCGAAACCGGACATACAACAGCCGTCCAAAATTCGCATACACCGGTGACCGGTTTCGTAGCGGCCTGAAATTCCGCCAAACCGAATCACGCACACTTGTTTTTTTCCTATGCTCATTAGCTTTTGCGAGCAGTGCCAGCGTGTAACGCAAGGCCACAGGAAGCGGTGCGTGCGTGCTGAACAGGGCCTTTTAGCGACAAACGATGTCTAACTAACCAATAAAACCCTGCACGATGCCACCGGCACCTAACGCTGGACCGTTCATCTTCGCCTAGAAGCCACAACGCACCGTTTGTGGCAAATTCTATCACACTGGAGAATGGCGCATTTGGCGAAGGTCAATAAAAAAGATCCCCCCTCCCCCAACGGGCAACCATTTACCAGAACCACCACCGGTCGGCGATGATGGTTTTTGGTGGATGAGTTGCTTCGCCAAAATCGGACCACTGTGCGTAACGCATGCGAAATGGACAGCCTGTGTGCGCACGATATGGGTGGCGGAAACGAATGGAAAACGTTAATGAAATCGTAAAACAAGGCAAACAACAGCAAAAAAAAGATCCAAGAATGGTAGTTTGAACATGTGTGATGAAAATCTGTAAAATTAAAGCGGGTGGATTAAAACTTGTCGACGATTTAGTACTTTTTTAATGCTTACTTTAAACGTTTTCATGCGTACGAGAACATTAGGAAACGAGATTGAGCTGATGATTGTTATTTAAAATTCGTACAGCTTTATCTTCTTGGAACGGTCGGATATGACGTCAGACGACGAAATGGATAATTAATCTCATGAAACCAAGAAGATATTTAATATTAAAGCTGAATGATTGTTTTATTCTAACCATAGTTTTATTTGTTGGAGACAGCGCATTAAGCATATCGTTTACATATCATTGTTTAAAATCACTTATTTATGTTTTGCAAATTTGTGTTATAATTATTAGTTGTTGAAAGTATAAACATTAAGTTCAATTCGTTACTTTATACATGAACTTTTAAATTTTGTTGAACAAAGTTATTAAACATCATTCTTTTTTATATTTCTTTTTGATCAAAATCGACACGCTCGAGGCATAAATCTTCTATATGCTTCCATATATTGAACTGACATTCGGAAATAGATAATAAAGACGAAAACTGTGGTAATGTGAAGATCTTGTCTCTGTATCTGGTAAAACACCTATTTGTTTTAGGTAAAAATATTTAAATATCAATAGATAATTCGACTATCTCAATCCAATGTATGGGTTAGCGGTGGCCATCATCATCATAATCATCATCATATTATGTTTATGCAACAATTTTACATAAAATAAGTTTATTTTAATTTAATAACCGCCATTTTTTATTTGGTTTTGTTTACGTGATTCATTTCATCTTATCTTATCTAATCGAAGGCGCATGTTTTCTACACGTTGTTCTCTCAATTCCCGGCAATGCAATGCGACTAAAAATGCAGTTGCGCATTTCTGTCCGAGTTCCATCTTCTATCATCTGCAATATCCTTTTTAGCAGCACATTCTTTCTCTTTCGCTTTTCGGCAAATCACCCCAATTGGTTACTTCATGCCAGGATGTGGTTTCGTCCTCTGCAAACTTCCGCCTACCGTGAATCTCAAATCAACCCTCGCTGTTTATTAGACTTCTACTGCGCAGCATCCGTACACGCACAACAGCTACAACCCTCCAACTCCTGGTATTGCTAATAATCGCCACGAAGGAGAGGAATCAGAGACGATCGATCAGGATACGTTCAATTGCTACAATCCTGTAGCATGAAATTGCAGAATAAGGGGAAAACAAGCGCTCGGGTAGCTCATTCCGCACTGAGTACCATCCGTACAGTAATTCCCTACGCTTCCGGGCTTTTCGGGAATATCCTTACGGAGAATTTCGAAAGCCTGCAATCTTCTAACCGCCACTTGATGCTGTTCGGTGTGTTTCGTAACGAAGCGCAAAACATCAAAATCACAGCCAACAGGAAGAGGAACTGCCAATAATGATGGCGTTAGGGTGAGCAACTCGAGAAAAAAGGGCATAAATTGCGCAACGTCACAAGTGGGCAAGTGGGATGCTGCACACCGTCCCGGATGAAAGGTACGTTGTAACAATTTTTAATTGGCTACAAAAGATTCTGGGCAGGGCTTTTCCGGTGTGTTCGTTGGCTTCGTTAAATAAGGAGTACCGCGATACGTGTGTACCGGGAATGGCGAAATTCATTTTGATAGTTCCCATGATCCTTACGTGATTGGAAGGGTTGCTTCATGTTGCCCTTTTTTATTGCGGCATCACCACAAATATTACTTTCCTTAGCCAATTAAAGTGAGGCAGATGAATTTCGAACAGCGGTGTAATTTTGTTCATTAGTTTGTTCATATCCTTCAGTCGCGGGTTGAGTTTTTTCTCGTCCTTTTTCGATTAATTTTCTACCATGTCTTGTAGGTGATCATTTCAATCTTTTGGGACAACACCGCGGGCGGTCTTTCGATCATTTATCATGCACGTTCGCGATCATATACTAGCCAGGGAAAGGATACGGGTTCGAGCAACGCCAACACAGACCCGCGGAATTTTTATAATTTTTCTACGAAAAGGAGTGGAATGAAAATACAATCCTATTCTATTCTTTGCTGCGCAGTAAATTACAAAGTTGCTATCCCACATTAAAGTTTGTATACCTACCAGTGGAACATAAGGATAATAAAATCATTTGTCGTACATCGTAAAATGATTGTAAAGGACTTATAAAAAACGATCAATTTTGTTAAACAAATTGTGATAGTCTGAGCCCTGTTTACGATTGCAACAATAAATATAATTACGGTTGTGTTCGTATTTTCGATATTATTAATCGAACTGCGTTCCAAAGAGCTTTAAAACTCTTTGCTAGAATTTCAATATTATCATGTTAACATGTTAATTTTAGTGTAAAACGGGTGGGATAAATATAGAGAAAAAAAGGTTTCAACAGTGTTGTAATATCTGAGATAAATTTACAGTACAGGCAACAACATCCTTAAAAACCATGAATAAGGATAAATTTTTTTTTCGCGTCTTCAATCACCAATATTTGAAATCCAGTATGATCATATTGATTGAAATGAAGCTGTCACTATCTCAATATCCTAAGATAGAACTGAATATCTTTATCATATCGACATTTGAGGAATCGTTCAGTGCAAAATGAAGAAATGCAGATAGATTTATTGCGGAAGAACCCTTAGAAAGATCACCAAACCTGGAATGTAAGAAGGCTTTTAAAGGTACTCAATTATTTGAATTCTTACAGAATTATCCGTACAGAATTATTGAGGAAAGTGGACATACTAATGAGTTAGGATAGACACCCAGCACCCAAACATGTTTGAGTGTACCTCGGTCTGGTTACATAGATTCATTGTTTTTGATTGCTTTGGCATATGATCCATCAATTTATTAGCGAAATATTGCAAAAAATATGATCATAAGCTCAACAATATAAAAAACTCAAAGTGATCATAGTTTTAGAAATCCTTCCATTGCCATACCATATATTGATTAAAGGTTCCTTTTTTGTTTTCGCTATTCACACGACGACACTCGTCTAAGGGAAAAAAGAAACTATTTACCAAAGAATCCTTACTATCTACATAGTTGTCAAGTCATTCTATAATAAAAGAATGTGTACATACTAAGCTGATGTAATTTAATCACTAAAACAAAATCAAAATAAATAATATCCACTTAACACCCTCAAAAACGGAGAAGCCATCTGTTGAACCTACATCCTTTCTCCATTTGCATGTGGAGTCCTAGTTCCTAAAACTTTACACCTCCAAACGAATGATTTCAATTTTCTCACAAACCCGTTTACATCCGCCCAAAAACGATCTTCGCTTGTTCGCGGGCCATTTGTTCGTCTTTGGGCAACGGATGTCCAACGCAAGGATACATATCTTCCCGAAATCATTGATTTATTCATAAAATCTCACGCTCTCACTCTCGATTAAAGGTCATCACGATGTTAACCTTAGAGAGAGAAAACACAAAACATCCCTTTATCGCATCCTGCCGAACAGTCAACGGCCCATATGTCTTAGATCCTCGGAAGGCGTACCAGCTGACACCGCGTCACCGGAATCAACTCCACCCGGGGTTTGATTTGTCAAGGAAAGGGAAATCCTATGCTGGCGTGATTTCGCTCGCGTTTCCAAGTGAAGACTAAACTTCCGGTGCATCAGCCAAATGTCAATAAAAGTCACTTTTCCCAGTTTTGAGTCCAGTTGATGGATCCCGTGGCATGTTGCAACATCTGACGGAATTCAACCGTCATGTGAAGGTTTCGCTCCCACGCGCGGTATATGAAGTAAAAAAAAAATCTTTGGGCAAAGGGTTAACCAGACATCCATCCCATCCTGTATATCCGCTAGCGATTCATTACTCAAACAAGAACCTTTAACGCACATTTGCATTGAATGCTTTCTACGTTTTCGTGCGCTTGTACGCTAAGTGAACGCCCGAATAAAAAGGATGAAGGACCAAACAATATTTATATTTTAAGTTGCTTCTCCCGGCTCACACAACACAAGTCATATTTTGACAACAGGCTGGAATCAGGAAAGGGTACACGATAGAAAGGAGAAAAAAACTATGACATTTAACCATCGACATCCCACCCCGAAAAGGGATAGATTCTATCCCCCGCACGCTTCCTTCCCGTGAATTGCCATTGCCTTTGCCATTGCGTGAAGGATGCGCAAGCGAAACCGAAAGAAACGTGGTACAACAGCCTGAAGCATGAAAATATACTCAACATGTTTCGTCTCGAGTTGTAGAAAAGCCTGGGAATTTTTTTACCTCACCACCTGCACATTTTTTTTCGTTCAATGTGATCTTTTCATGATGATCGCGGGGATCGGTTTGCAGCGTCATTGCGATTGTGAAGGATGCAGTGCCAGAGGAATGGCAATGCATCATTTATAACGAAATAAAGTGCAGCGGGTGTGTAGCGGGGGAGAGTTTGAATTTCCGTAGAAAAGGTCAAATCCTTTCACCTGAATGGAGGAATAGACGAAAAAAAAGATGCGATTGCACCCTTTCCGCTGGATTTAACTTGTATGGGAAGCGCACAGGAATGAAAGCGAAAATGCACTTTCCTATACAATTCAGGTGTTTAACCCTTAAAACTGAAAGCGAACAAAGCTCTACCTCAAGTGGAAGATCAGTAAAGCTGTGGTATCCCCTGAAGGGTCGTGTGTATTTGCACACATATCAAAAGAGAAATATGATCGACGGTTCGTTACGCGGTGTGGTTTGAGTGATTGTCAAATAAAAAATCTTTCTCTGTGTGCTTAATCGTAAGAAAACACGACGGTCATTGACCGACCAAAAGAAAAATCTTGTCGAACTGCATGCGTCTTACATTGCGTAACGATTCTATGCAGTGGGTTAGAATTGGTTTCATTTTATACCAGCCCCTACTCCTCAAGACGGGCTGTGTTGACAAATTCTTAACCCAGCACAACAGATTGAACTCGCAGCTAGCGATAAAGATGGCTACCGCATTCGTACCGGCAAATCTGTCTCGTAGCACGAAGCGATTTCTTATCAACCGAAAGGTGGCTTTATCATGGCATTGGGCGGTCGCCATCTTCGTCAGCCATTTGCTGAAACACAAATATTCTTTCCCCGCCNAAAAAAAAGATGCGATTGCACCCTTTCCGCTGGATTTATCTTGTATGGGAAGCGCACAGGAATGAAAGCGAAAATGCACTTTCCTATACAATTCAGGTGTTTAACCCTTAAAACTGAAAGCGAACAAAGCTCTACCTCAAGTGGAAGATCAGTAAAGCTGTGGTATCCCTGAAGGGTCGTGTGTATTTGCACACATATCAAAAGAGAAATATGATCGACGGTTCGTTACGCGGTGTGGTTTGAGTGATTGTCAAATAAAAAATCTTTCTCTGTGTGCTTAATCGTAAGAAAACACGACGGTCATTGACCGACCAAAAGAAAAATCTTGTTCAACTGCATGCGCCTTACATTGCGTAACGCTTCTATGCAGTAAGTTAGAATTGGTTTCATTTTTTACCAGCCCCTACTCCTCAAGACGGGCTGTGTTGACAAATTCTTAACCCATCACAACAGATTGAACTCGCAGCTAGCGATAAAGATGGCTACCGCATTCGTACCGGCAAATCTGTCTCATAGCACGAAGCGATTTCTTATCAACCGAAAGGTGGCTTTATCATGGCATTGGGCGGTCGCCATCTTCGTCAGCCATTTGCTGAAAAACAAATATTCTTTCCCCGCCTGGGTGGGACGCAAACCGTGTGCCTGTGTGCAAGTATTCGTAGTGGCCTAGTTTTTGGGGTTTTATTTGGAACCCAATGACTGATTCCGTAACTCGTGGCATGGCGCGATCGCAAATATAGAACAGAGCGTAGCGCATTTGGTAAATCGGGGGTTGGGGAAAACAATAATTGCAGCAATCGCTAGGTGTGTTTTTGTACGAGTTGCTAACCCAATCAACTTGAAAGGCTTATATACAGACACTTGCAGTCTTGTGGACGGTACGTACTGGTAAGGTTAAATTGTAGCCCTTTTTCTGTTAGTTCATTGGGTGTTTCGATGAGTTATTAGCGAGTTCTGTGTTATCATTTATTTCGTCGTAGAAGCATTAGCATTAGATTGTAAGGTAAAGTATAACAAATTATGTCCAGCAATTCTTTTTTTTTAATTAAAACATCTAGAAAATGAGAGACAATTCATAATATATTTTAGATTCATAAAAAAAACCGAGAAGTAAATAAATGATGATTTTTTTTCAAATTTAACCAAATTAAGATAGGTGTTGCAATTTTTGTAATAAATTCTTCTTCTTTAGTTGCTGCTTTAAGAAGTCTATAGGAGGCTAACTAAATTCGACTTTTTGTACTGCAACCGAAGTACAGAAATAAAAGAAGCATAAAAAATGGTTGGAAAATTGACACAAGAGATTCCGCAAACAGAAAATTGACCACTGATCAGATTGTTATTATGTGACAGAATCTAGCGAAGATCGTGAAGCAGTGACATCAGGTAACGTCATTAGAATAACACCGAACTACGCAGCCCGTAAAGCTTGGACCGCACACATAAATAAACGAGAAGAACTATATACACTTTGATGTGGATTATTGCTTTGTTGAAAACCGACGATGAACAGTGAACGATACAAAGAACTCCTGTAGAATTCCAAGATTGTTTAGCGATTTAAGCAACTGAAATTAAAAAATATCCTTTAATGTATGACCGAACACTTGTCGATGAAACGAGAAGTGGTGCAGTTCATTGTTCTTCAAAATTAAATCACAAAACTTTCCAAATGATTGACTAACTAAAGTTTTATTTTATTTTATAAATAAGTCTATAAAATGCTGGTTGAGATGGAAAGTCTATAAAATGCTGGTTAGTCTAAAGCCCAATAATAGGATCATAATCAAACAACACAACTGCTACAAACACCCAATGGCACAGAACACCCAGATCGTAACCGAAATTGGGCTTTTGGGTGATGGGAAGAAGACATTCACGGAAACAAAAAGCAAACCCTTTTCAAACAAAAGATTCTTCTATACTTTTCCATAGCATCCATAAACGATCATTCTCTTAGTATGTACTAGAACTGCAGTACCCATCATCTACCACAACCTTCCCAATAAGAGCTACCATTCACAGAGAGAGCAAACACAACGAACCCATCCATCGGGGGTGCCGGATGACAAATATGTGCATGCCAAAGCCTTCGCCATCATTAGCCGCCGTCAGTTCATCGACCTGCGTGAGTGAAGGCTGCTTCACTCGTGGCAATTCAATC
>CM028105.1:8108928-8132853 GCA_016170015.1 Anopheles longipalpis | reverse complement strand
AACAAAGAAAAGCTACTGGAAATTTGTTGTTGAAATGTTGGTGGTGGTGTAGACTGCACAATACTGCAGAGTCAAGAATATGTGCCATCCGTCTTTTGTTTTCTACTATATACTAATACTGGAAATGGAATAGGCGTATAAGAGTAGCTCTACATCTGCTGGCACTCGTATATCTCCGAATATCTGTACCACACTAGAGAAGATAATAATTACTCTATTCAGTGAGTTCCAGCAGGGTAGTAGAGTGGCTATAGGAATTCCATTCTTTTACTCAATCTTTTGAGATTGATACCAAAGTAGTATCATTCACTGATCCGTTGACTACTCCTTTGCGATTCACTCACTCTTTTTGCCGATTAACGATTAAATGTTATGCTTTCCAATAAACTCACTCTTTGCGCCGACTCAATCTCAATCTTTTCGAATTCTGATTACTGAAAACGAGCGAGTTTAAATTACTCGACTGTGAGGTTTTAAACTTTTTTTCCAAAAAGATCATTTGAACTCAAGTTAGTTCAAGCAATAATTCAAATGGACATTAAATTTATTTTGCTTCTCTCCATCAACTATGTATTTTCATCACATTGCTTTCTAGGAACTCCGTAGAGCTACTATCTTCAACAATTTTATATTTATCAAATGATTATTACGTTCAATTACATATGTTCACAAACAAACCTTTATTTATTCAAGGCATTCAACAAACATTCGACATGGTGCTATAATATTTTTCTGTCTTTAGCTGGCATAAATATTGATAAATTAATTTTGCACGAAGCTAAGCACGTAAGCTTAGATCATCATGTTTGTTTTACGCACAGGAAAAAAGGAAACCATCCACTCGTCAGAATAAAACATGTCTTCGTCAGCAAGTGTCTAAAACAGACATGACACTAAGCCGAAACAATTAAAAGAAACGCACAATATGAAGAAGAACTCGTTCATGCCGACGACATGAATATTCAAATATAACCTGCGGCGCATCATAAATGAATGAAGTCAAGAAGCCAATGTATATCGAAATCGCTATCTGATCAACATGTCCAACCTCCAGTGTCTGTGATCAATGAAGTACTCTAACCGTGATGTTCGAGAGTCTTCTTTGTTCGGTGTTATGCAAGCATCAAGGGTACGCAAAAATTCTTCCCACTAAAAGAAATCCAAACCTTTTCGCTTCCACAACATGCTCTAGCAGAAGCACTAGCAGCCAGCTCGTTCGCTAAAACGCGCAAAACAAGAAGAAGACGCGAATTTTGAACAACTTCCCTACAGTCTTCAACCTCCGTCCGGCCCCCGCCCGTTTGATTAATTTCCATAATCGCGAACACGACTTGTTGCGTACACGCATACACCGATGTAGCAAAGTGCGTAAAGGCTTCTTTTTGCCAGTTTCTTTGTTTTTTCTCCTCCAACATCGCCTCCTCTGTCTTCTTTACATTTGTGCTTGGACGCAGCGATCACGCAAAAAAAGTGTCCTTGAATTCACGATCACATCAGCAATGATGATGGCAACGATGATGATGGAGGTTGGCAAAGTCAAAAGTTGCACGCGAGCAAGAAGCGAATGCGGGAAAAAAGAGGCGATAGTGCGGAAAGCCGACCGAAGAATGAATTAAAAAATGCGCAAACAAAGAAGCGCGAAAATCCCCTCCCCGACCGTATCCGCGTACGGCGGATGATCACACACACGAGCGCGCGCATACGCACTTGCGCAAGCGAAACACGCACCCGCGAACGCCACAACGGACGGTCGTGCAAAAATGGCCTCCAAATTGCGATCGTACGAGCTCCGGTGGAGGGAGCGTTTTCTTTGCCGTTTTGCTATTATTTCATTCCTTTTTTTATGCGTAACCAAACTGGCGTGGCATCTGTCCTTATCGCACTTACCCGGTCGCCTGGTTTGGAAGTGGAATTCGTGTCGTAGCTCTTTCGCGATTTTGTGGAACCATTTGCTAACCAAGTAAGGCAAAGTTTTGCGATACGCAACGGTCGAATGATAGGACTATTTTCTATCATACCATAACCTCAACAAAAGCAAAAATGAACCAACAGCAACACACGAAAATTGTGCGTAATGATAGCGATGTGTGGATCGCAGTAAGGGAGTTTTTGGACTACAGATCGTTGTGGAACATGCTCCAACTTCTGGTGGACCTATCAATCTGCAAAACCATTAGTCACAATGTTACGGCTTTTGCCGTATGGAAGAAGAGCGCTTTTAGTCATTAATTTTATTAAGATAGTTGAATCAGAAATATTTTATCATTAATATATTTAATGAAACTTGATGATTAATTACATCACGTCAATTAGCGGTGAATGATATCTATGTGGCGCAAGGTAGTCAAATACAAAATCTCATTTAATGCATTTATTTTTATATCTTTATTTACAGAAACCATGCTTCTTCCTGTTCGGTTTACTGTGATATTTTGTCAAGTAAGTTTAAGAAAGTAACTACAAAAATTGATAAAAAAAATAACTTTAATTGTCCAATCTGTAAGGGTCAAATTATTAAATTATCTATTGCGAATTTTACAAATTTTACGAATACGTGTACTACAGCTGGACAGTTGTTATTTGCAGTTTTAAACCTTTCTTTCTAAATTTCTTCATGGAAAAAATATCTAACATCTATCCAAAATTCGATAATTTTGTTCCTGTTTTGATTTGGTTCGGAATTCTAGGCCAATTTTTAAAAGTACTCTAAAGTGCCCAAACAACTTCGTTTATTTTGCAGTAAAAAGTAACTCATAAACGTTTTTAAAGGCTAAATAAGGCACATGTAAAACCTTTGCAGTGTCAATTCATCGTTTAGAAACTTCCAAATCAAATTTCAGCTTCCAGTGGGATCCAGCAAATATAGTTCATTATGAGTTACTAAGAACAAATCCACCAAATAAATTTAAATTCTTATTAACAAAAACTGATGGAGCATATCAGGAAGTAATAAGTATTGGTCACAATGGGTGACAGAATTCCAAGAGATCATCATATATTGAATAAGAAGAAAATACTTTTTTTAAAAGCTACAGAAGAAAATATTCTTATCAATCGAACGTATTTTCACGCCGAAATCAGAAAAAAATTGTATAAAAAATTAACTTGAAGAAGCTTGATATAAAATAAGTTTTAATTAACTTGAATAAGCTTAATAACAGGGGCGGCCCGGTGGTGCATGTGATAAACGGCGCCAGTCCACACGGCCGGACCGGGTTCAAATCCCATCCGGACCGTCCCCCCGTAGCAAGGACTGACTATCCGGCTACGTGGTAAANTGAATGATATCTATGTGGCGCAAGGAAGTCAAATACAAAATCTCATTTAATGCATTTATTTTTATATCTTTATTTTACAGAATCCATACTTCTTCCTGTTCAGTTTACCGTGATATTTTGTCAAGTAAGTTTAAGAAAGTAACTACAAAAATTGATAAAAAAATAGTTTTAATTGTCCAATCTGTAAGGGTCAAATTATTAAATTATCTATTGCGAATTTTACAAATTTTACGAATACGTGTACTACAGCTGGACAGTTGTTATTTGCAGTTTTAAACCTTTCTTTCTCAATTTCTTCATGGAAAAAATATCTAACATCTATCCAAAATTCGATAATTTTGTTCCTGTTTTGATTTGGTTCGGAATTCTAGGCCAATTTTTAAAAGTACTCTAAAGTGCCCAAACAACTTCGTTTATTTTGCAGTAAAAAATAACTCATAAACGTTTTTAAAGGCTAAATAAGGCACATGTAAAACCTTTGCAGTGTCAATTCATCGTTTAGAAACTTCCAAATCAAATCAAATCAGCTTCCAGTGGGATCCAGCAAATGTAGATCATTATGAGTTATTAAGAACAAATCCACCAACAAAATTTAAATGCTTATTAACAAAAACCAATGGAGCATATCAGTAAGTAATAAGTATTGTTCACTTTTCAAAAATTTACTTACCTTGATATAAAATACTTTTAATTAACTTAAATACGCGTAAAATTAAACTATCAGGTTCCTGATGTTTTTTTTTCCTAAATTAATCCTATTGTATTCAATTTCGCCATTTTTAAGTATTACTAATTTTCTCCACGTTTTTTATGTTCTATTTGAACATTAATAGTCTCATGAAATATGTGTTTTATTGATAATTTTTTTCCAACTAATACATTTTTGGCTTCTCCGGGGCGGTACTAACCCTAACCCGTTCTAACCGAGTAAAAAAATCGGATTCTGGTTTCGTGTGGAACGTATTTTATTTTTACTTCGCTCGTATCAATACTTATATTTATCGCAGCCGGATAATCAGTCCTTGCTACGGGGGGAAGGTCCGGATGGGATCTAATACCCTGTCCTGTCGTGTAGAACCGTTGCCGGTTATCAAATACACCACCTAGCCAACGCTTATGTGAAACGTATTAACAATTTCACAACACTTTAGCAGAACAAATAACCTTCCAGTTCGGTAAACATTAACCCCATCCTATCGAGTCTCGAGTGCAAACCAATAGATGAAACAAATTATGCTCTCATTCATAAAGAACACTTGCGGGTCTGAATGAGGCCAGTTGTTTCATTGATTCAAAAGTGTAAATTTACTCCGTTTAAAGTTCAACAGCTAGTTACTTCACACTGTTTCCACGCTGTTAAATCGCTCTAATAATGACAACATTGTATTACTGATACCTTATTTAGCAAAATCATTTAATCAAATTCTAATTTATGGGTTGTTGTTTTTTAAACATGTTTTCTATATAATACCACAATTGTTAGATTGAAACGGTTGTACATAAATCGGCTTGTTGCTAAATACATTCCTATCTGCTAACAAGCTACATTATGGCCACATTCAATTAACCATTCGCGAAGGTAATGTTGCCATTACTTTGTCCTACGAACATTTATGTCCTGTTGCAGTGCGATGGATTTGCCACACACCAGCTGTACCACCTTCCAGCATGTCCATTTTTATTGTCACGAGCTAGCTTTTGACTAGTGCTTTTTCTTGCTTTTCTATAACATTATTTTATGTGTGTTTGCCGGTGTTAAACTTATCATCGCTCGATTGCATTGCTTTGGAAGTTTGCTGGCAGTACTCGGCAATATCTGGCGGCGAAGGTGTTTGCGTCGCCTCGTAGGTCGTTGTCGTTGCCATTCATAACACGATAGTTTGGTGTAAGCAAAAACGCGAAACAAAAACGAAAAAAAACATCCCATTGACTCCGTCCATTCGTCCGTGCTGCCAGCAGGGAAAATTGTGAACGAACATTCCACTGGATAGTTCCATCAAAGAAACAAACATACGATAGTTGAACGATAAAACTAATAAAAAAAACAACAAAAAACACAGCCAAACTAGCCTGAAATGCTATTTGCATAATTTGCGGACGTGAGGTAAGGGAACGACATTTTGCGCACGCAAATTTCCCATTATTGGGACGAAACAAAGTGGCACTTCATCACAATAACAGAACAAAATAGGAGGAGAACCATTTCTGGAAACGTGGGAAACGTTTGTGGAAAATGGGGTAGAAACGGTATACAATTAGTTTTGCGTGTTATTGAAAAAATGTACTATTTTATCCATCAGGATAAGGAGGTTGTGTGAAGCATGGTAAGATAAATAAATAAATAAGATCCATCGGATATTAATGTGTTTGAGGAACTACCAATAAAATTTAAGGGTCTTTTTACTGCACGGCCATTGCATTTTGCAATTGCATTGCATTGCATTGCATTGCATCCACGAAAAACAGGATCGGGCCATTTGAATTGATGAAACCGTTGCAGGCTTAGAAGTTTTTACAAAAAAAAATATTTAAATTATCGAGCTGAGAAATTTAGCAATACGACACAAGAGGTTTACTATCATCTCCTCGTTATACAGTCCGTAAGATAAATTTTAAACCACTAGTATTTTGAAGACAAAATAATTAAAAATACATATATTCTTTTTTAAAAAAATAGTAAAAATGAAATACCTAATAAAGAAAATAATAAAAAAATGAAAAGTCTGGTATGCCCTGGAATGTAATTATCAGAGTTCTGGTAAGAAATTTAGTGCATTTCAATTTTTAATATTGTTTTAATCTCACGATTCAGTTTCAAATTTTTGATTTCTCTCTCTCTCTTGTTGGCTTTGACGACCTTATAGGTCACGCCGGCCATTTCTGGCTTACTAGACTTATTTTTACCATGTAGCCGAATAGTCAGTCCTTGCTACGGGGGACGGTCCGGATGGGATTTGAACCCGGTCCGGCCGTGTGGACTGGCGCCGTTTATCACATACACCACCGGGCCACCCCCTAATTTTTGATTTAAATTCTGTATTATTATTAGTTATTCAAAAATCAATATTAGTTTCAAAACTAAAAATGATACTTCCTTTTTAATCTTTGCAATAATGTTGAATTTGCCTAATAAATTATACCTTTTATTAACAAACAACGTCCAGTCTTATAATTATGTTAAAGACTGTATTAGATTGTTTATTTTTCCTTCCCTTTTTGGATGCTCATCTAATACCGGAAAGAAAAAAAATCATTCAGTCAGTATAAACAAATGCACAAAAGATGGAAATTGTTACTATTTCTCACCTTATTTTAATTCGGTTTACGTTTTAGATGAGTGACCGTTCGTATTCGCCGATAGTCAACTAAGTGCACGATAGCATAATGTAATTATGCCTTTTTTCGCGCGAATGTTCGCCTCCTAATTGTAATGCAGCGATAAGCAATAAACGTGCGTTATAATGTGTTTATTTTTTAAACTGCTTCCACCTTCATTAACTCATCACTCGGTCAGCGTATCTCATGCGTTACTGCAAGCTGCTTGCATTACCCGCTCACAGAGTAAAAGCAGAAAAATGATATCTTCAAAACAATCCGCACTATCAAAACCGTAACGGAATCCACATTGGGGACGCTGCACTTTACACAAAAAAAAAGTTAAAACCGCTCCAAGGTGGATGGGATGTGTTTATTTTCCTTTTGGCCTCCCACATCTGGTCATAACCTGTGAAAAGGTGTACCGGTGTGTGCAAATATCAATCACTGCAATGCATAATTGGTCGGAACGACCTCAAGCTGATCCGGGCCACCAATTAAAGACGGCAAAAGCTATAGGCAACGTGTGTACCATAGGTTAACTTTCCATTTTGCTTCACTCACGGCAGTTTGCGCTTCTGTTCATTGATTGTCATAATTTAATCGTCGGAACCGGTGAAGCACGGTACACGCTTAGTTCAGATGTGTGTTTTTCGCTTTCTTTCCGACAGTAGGGTTCAATTTTTGCTTCTCTTGAAATTGTTTAGAATCACTTAAATTAGATAAATAAATAAATGTTTAAATTTAGTTGGAACATAACGTGTTTTATCTTTTGCTTAAAAATAGTTGATCAAATTGTCAATGAAAATGATTATTGATTTCACATTGATATAATTCAATCAAACGTACGTACAATTAATTCCCTTTATCAAAAAGGATTTATGCTAATCGAGAATAGCCCTTTTTCCACCAAGAATTTAACATTTAAAATTTCATTTTGTACAACACAATTTATTATATGTAAATATGCTTAATAGAACATGTAACATCGCAGATTCTGGTTTTAGTGATAGACAAGCGTTCCCAGTCTCTGCAGAAATAGGTATTCGTATAACAAGAGTTAATAGTTTTTTATTCATTTAAAATGGCCAACTATGCCGTTTCGTTTCTAAAAACTAAATGTGTGGGATAAAAATCATTCATGATATTTTCAATATGTAATATCTAAAATCTTATCCAGTTCTTTTTTTGGTCTTGGTCAAGAGATATAGAGACTCTATTGTCTAACAATATGAGGGTTAATGAATCACAAAGTTTGTAAATCTTTTGCCAAACAGAGTATTTTCAAATTATAAATTTAAAAATTTCAATATTTTAGTATTGTTTATTAGAATCTTACTTCATAACATCGATGTTTATTTTTTTTTCAATTTGTTAAGACACCTCAAATTGTGCAATCGTAATAGAAGCAATTGCTAATAAATTTGTCCCTCACTGTAAGTGTTGTGTACGCCACCTTACGCCAAACTTCCAAAAGTGGATCGCCACCGAAAGAAAGTTTGCAACAGCTGATTCGGTAAGGTCGAGCGGATCGTAGGAGTAAGTGTGCAATAAAAACGGCACACGCCGCGGCACAAAAACGTAAAATTAAGGCATAAATAATAGTTATAACCGGTGCACACGCGGGGATCACGCTGGCGATGGTGGTACGAGCCTCCGAAAATTAGCCACTTTTACGCGCGCCCACAAAGAGAACGGCTGCCTTACCAGAGTAGTGCGATGATGGCGGTGTAAGCATGAAATATGTAATATAAAAGTAAACGGCCGAGACCGGTTACGGTTGTTGTGTGGTGTATGGGTTTAGAGTTACTATTTTTACTTTTTTACTGTTGATTCCCGCTCCCGTCAACCGGGTGCCAACTGGACCCGTTGGTGCGATTTTCGCACCAAAAAATAACTACCGTGTAAAGCCATAAAGCTATATATGTATAAAATTATATCACGGAGAAAGGCGAATCGGGGTGTTAGCTTTCGCTTTTGTTCCCCGGGCGAGTAAACTTAAATTTTTTGTCCAACCAATAACGAACACGCGCCTAAGGTCTACCGTGACACAGGAGATGATGTCCGGACAATTTCGGCCGAAAACTTTACTAGTGGCAAATAAAATGGCAATTGCCATTTTTTACGTCTACTCCCGCTTGTGATACGCAAGGATATGCCAATTCGACTGGATGTATATAGTTTTATGCCAGTGCTCCCCCTACCAAGCTGCTGCTAAAACAAATACACGCCACCCATAACACGCTTGTTTACGATCGCATTACACAATCCCGGGTACACGCTGGTGCATAAATAATAATCTTTAAATTATGTTCACCGACATTCGCAACACGGCAAAAGGCGATTTTGCAGTCTGGTGGATCCCGCGTCCTCCTATTTAGCTTTTAACGTGTTTCCTTTACCGCTTCCCGACGATGATTGTTATTGTAGGTCATTATGTTAGTGTTGTTTGTAATTTACCTCCCGCATGTCAGCGTAGAACACAGCGAAAATTTCAACCTCTGATTCTGGTTCTTCCCAACCAAAAACCCTAATTCGTGATACTTTTGGGAATGGGTCTTCTTAGGACCTTGCCCTTGAAATCACCTTCCAACGAAACGAGGTCACTGATCGGATGCTACACATGGTGGGTTGATCGCATCTACTTCCCTTTTTGGCCGTCCCTTTTTCAGGCTTCCCTTTCTATCCGTTGACTTTAAGCTAAAACCAAAAAAATCCAAAACGAACTTGGGAAAAAAACATAAACACGATTGTAAACGCGTGCAACGTTAAGGGATGGCATTAGGACGCATTTCTTATCCCGAATGGTGTAACCGCTAACGAAATCAGAACGTCACAAGCCGCCTTTTTGAGATTATCTTTTTCCTCGTCCTTTGCTTTTCTATCGTCTAACGAACGTTACAAAAAAGTTAAATTTTGCCTTTTATCATAAGCTAAAACTTAAGTAGTGGTTAGAAATTTAGGAGACAAAAATAAAGTCGAAAAGAAAAAAACATACTCTTCCTTTGCGATAACTGTACGTGAAATCAGCATGTACCACATGTTCAAAACCTGATTAAACTATGTACCAATGAACACAATCTTACTTTTCTACTTGTAGGGTACGGCCTACTCCGGGAGTTTATGTGGGGAAAGGAGTTAAGAAGTGGTCGATGGACAAGCCAACAGACCCCCTTGAGGGAGAGTGGAAGGGAGGCCAAGAGTAATCGATGGACAAGCCAACAGATTACACCTGGTGGGAAGGGAAGGGATAACAAAAAACTAAAGTTCTTTAACTGTATGTAGAGTTGAATGAGTATGAAATACTACTAACTCTGTTCGTTTGGAAGTTGAACTCAATTTCAGTTTATTTCAAGGTGAATTCAGATTAACCCTAGACATGTTTCGTTTGCGATGTACAGCGAGACGAACATTAAACTATTTACGTTTACTCCTAGGACAAAACTAACATTTTCCGGTAGATGGAGCTACCGTTCTTCTTTATCTCTCTTTGTCCTAACTAATCTACTGTCCCCTAGATGGCGTTACGTGATCGCGGAATTCCCTATCTCAATTTCCGACANATGTGGGGAAAGGAGTCAAGAAGTGGTCGATGGACAAGCCAACAGACCCCCTTGAGGGAGAGTGGAAGGGAGGCCAAGAGTAATCGATGGACAAGCCAACAGATTACACCTGGTGGGAAGGGAAGGGATAACAAAAAACTACAGTTCTTTAACTGTATGTAGAGTTGGATGAGTATGAAATACTACTAACTCTGTTCGTTTGGAAGTTGAACTCAATTTCAGTTTATTTCAAGGTGAATTCAGATTAACCCTAGACATGTTTCGTTTGCGATGTACAGCGAGACGAACATTAAACTATTTACGTTTACTCCTAGGACAAAACTAACATTTTCCGGTAGATGGAGCTACCGTTCTTCTTTATCTCTCTTTGTCCTAACTAATCTACTGTCCCCTAGATGGCGTTACGTGATCGCGGAATTCCCTATCTCAATTTCCGACACTACTGTTCAATGTAGTTTAAACGAATGTTTCGATGCAATCGATTTTTCGTATTATAATGTTAGTTCGACTGTTTTTCAAAAATCCCCCGGTAATTGAGTTCAATAATTATGTAAAGATGTAATATGTTCTCACACAGATCTTCAAAATTATCAAAAACAAAACATAGCAACATTCCAAAAATTTTAACTATCTTTGGATAATTTTGTTTCCCATCACTAAACTTTGTTGAGAAAATTTGTCCAGAAATTCTAATCACACACAATTTTTTGCAATTTCAGACATTTCAGTGGAGGCTTACAAGGAAGAATATCATTTTCTTATATCTGTATGTGTGAAGATAGTGTAAATAGACATTCAATTGACGAGCTCCAATTGCTTTACGATGACTTAATTATGGCCGATGGTATATGTGATAAACGACGCCGGTTCCAGACGGCTGGAACTGGTATCAAATCCCATCCGGACCGTCTCCCCTGGCTATAGCAAGGCCTGGCTATCCGCCTAAGTGGTGAAAACAAGTTTAGTGAGCCAGAAATGGCCGACATGATCTCTAAGGTCACTAAGACAACAAAAGAGAGAGAGAGAAAAGAGAAGAGAGAATTTCGTAAGGCAGTACACTAGAATGTATGCTAGACTCGGACGCATTATGGCAATGATATGAAACGATTCAAGCGATGTAAGTCATTTAAATTGCCTTAAAATATACACCACCGAGTAAATATTTATATTTTTTAGATACTATAAGATACCTGGGATTCTATCAAAACTTTCTCAATATTTCTTAAATTGCTTCCAAATGCAATATTCAAAATCTCCGTTTTCTTCCAAAAACCTACACCAATGAAGTCGTGTGAAATTGTTTGAAAATAAAAAAGGACATTCGAATATCTTTAGTTTTATCTAACTTGTCTAATCACAAGTCGCCTGCTAAATCTTCCAGCACTGAACAATAAACAGTACGATTATCTCGTAATTAATATGTTAAATGTTGTATTGCTTAGTAAAACGCAGAATACACCTTAAAGAGAGACTGCAATCGCAACAAAGAACAAATTAAACCAGCTCTAAACGACTTATGAACATATGATGAAAAAGGAATATAAAAATTATTAAAGCTGAATTAACCAGTTTCCAATAATTCAAATAAGTTGTATTGTTCATTAGTCATGATAAATATTATTTATAAATAATTATGACATGAAAGAAAACCAATACTAGTTCTTTACTTATGATGTCTCTATGACAAAAGGTAGGTTCAAATAGTTTATTTCACGCTGCCCTCACAAACAAAGAGAGTAACAAAAATTATACACAATAAAGGTATAAAGTTGGCGTTACCACCATGATTAGCTATTATTAGCTCAAAATGTGGCAAACAAATTGTACGAAACCTTAAAAGACATTGAAAAAAGAGGCAACACACAGAACACACCACATATTCCTTCCTGGCCCGTGACGATCATGCGGAGGAGAATGGATGAAATGTAAAAAAAACCGATCGGGAGAAACATGATCTCGAAAGATTCGTACATGTCGCTGGATGCATGCGGTACCGGGCGGACCTCCCGAAACCGTGAGGACCCTAACAAAAAAAACGGAGCAATAGAAACAACGAAAAACGCTTTAAAATAATAGTTCCATCATCCCGGGAGGTACGCGTACACCGGTGGATGAAGTAAAGGATCGGTCAAAAACGATAGTCTGATGTCCAAGAGTTTGTTCTGTATCCTTCTTCTAGACCCTTTTTTCCCGATGCGTGGTTTATATTACACGGGTCCATCCGCGCAACNTATGAAGAATTATGACATGAAAGAAAACCAAAACTAGTTCTTTACTGATGATGTCACTATGACAAAAGGTCCTCACAAACATAGAGAGTAACAAAAATTATACACAATAAAGGAATAAAGTTGGCGTTACCACCATGATTAGCTATTATTAGCTCAAAATGGGGCAAACGAATTGTACGAAACCTTAAAAGACATTGAAAAAAGAGGCAACACACAGAAAACACTACATATTCTTTCCTGTCCCGTGACGATCATGCGGAGGAGAGTGGATGAAATGTAAAAAAACCGACCGGGAGAAACATGATCTCGAAAGATTCGTACATGTCGCTGGATGCATGCGGTACCGGGCGGACCTCCCGAAACCGAGAGGACCCAAACAAAAAAACGGAGCAATAGAAACAACGAAAAACGCTTTAAAATAATAGTTCCATCATCCCGGGAGGTACGCGTACACCGGCGAACGAAGTAAAGGATCGGTCAAAAACGATAGTCTGATGTCCAAGAGTTTGTTCTGTATCCTTCTTCTAGACCCTTTTTTCCCGATGCGTGGTTTATATTACACGGGTCCATCCGCGCAACTCTCGCGATGTTCCTTTTTGGACGGTTTTATCTTTCCAGCCATTTTCTACAATGGTCAATAAAATTGATATTAAAATTAAACCTTTTTTTCTCTCTTCCCGGTGCGCTTTTGGATCCTTTTCCCGATGCGAAGGGGATTTAACGCATTTCGTGCGCCGTTTTCAGTCATATTCGCTTTCGATGGTGTCCTATTCGCTTCAGGTTTGTCGTTAAAGTTATCAAATCCCTCTTCGGGCTGGAATTAGGGAATGTTGGGACAGGATGGTGGATATTTGATAGGAATCAAAACTCAAACAAGTGTGTATCGAAAGGATGCTCTTCCTGCCTGAAGGGGAAGCAAAATATGTACAGAATATGGTGATCGAATGGAGGAAGAGTCAGCAAATCACGACAGGGAAGGAACTTTTAATTTTTTTATCTTAAAAGGTTCCTCTCGGCTTGATAGAAAAGCCTACACGTCACGATGGAGCAGATCGACGTTTAGAATATTCTAGAGCGCGATCACGATGAAACTAGAAACCTTTGCGCAGAGATTTCTTTCGTACTACGCTATACTTAACTTGTTGATTTTTCTTGAACAAAAATTTCTACCGAAAGCAATAGAAAACTGCGCTCTAGTATATCTATTTCCCACCGATTGCAATACGACAATGGGGGTGTAAAATGTGCTATTTTATAGCATCTTCATGGGAAGAAATTTGTGTTGGCACTTCGTTTTATTGCAATACAAATTTCCCCCGAGCATCGTAAGATACCGTTCCCGACTAGATGAACTTGCCCGATGCATTTCTTTAGTGCAATGAAAACGGAGTCGAATGCGAAAATGTAAGTCCGAAAAATGAGGTTAGTTGATAATTTGGATCTTTCCGAGGAGGGTTTTCTCCCTTTAGCGAAACCTTTCGATGCAACGTTGGATAAGCGAATGGGGTAACTGCGAACAGCTAGTTAAAAGATAATTATCTCCACTGCAGTTACCCAATGGAGGAAAATGGATGCCATAAAAATTTTCCCTAAAACAACAACGAAGATAAAACAAAGCAAATCAACGAACGGATGTGGGTGACCACGAAACTACAACCTCGTTGTGTTTGTTTGATTTTTTGTTTCAAATTTGAAAGTTTTGCGATCACGTTGGACAATTCTAGTGCAATGATGTACGATGTCTGATAGAAAGGTTCCTAGTACCGATGGAGAAAAGGTTCATAATGCATTATGATAGAAGAAAATATTTTTATTTTTAATTTTTTTTGTTTCTTAGGAACGGCCAGGCCTTATAAAGACTTATTTTTACCACGTAGCTGGATATGCAGTCCGATATTCAGAGAATATCGCCGTTAATCACATACATTGGTCCGCCCCAAGTTATTTTTTCAATTTTTAAACAAAAACAGTTGATTAATTTTATAAGCACTTTATCGACTTAAGTAGATCAACTTAATTCAACTTAATTAGGTTAACAATTCATTCAAAATTTAACTTAAGATTCCATACAATTTATCCAATCCCTAGACCAAAAGTTCTATTCGTCTTTTAATCTGATTTTTATGTAATTGATGTTATACTAACAAATTAGATAAATGATCGTAGTGAGAAAACCATTTACGCAATTTTTATCTGTGCCAGTATCATCTATCTGTTGAACTATTTAGCATATTTTATAAATAAAAATAAAAATTATAAACCTTCGCCGGAGAACCGGAAGCCGCGCCGCAGCGCGAGCGACATGATGCCGAACGACACGAGCGCGATGCCCGCGAAGCCGAACGGCGTCGGCCGCTCGTGCAGCAGCGCGAGCGCCAGCACCGATACGAGCAGCGGCGAGATGCCGCGCGCGATCGGATAGATCTGTCCGAATTCGCCGCTGCGGTACGCGCGCGCCAGCGTGAAGCAGTACGCGACCTCGAGCGCGGCCGATGCGGCGATGTACGGCCACGCGGCGGGCGCCGGCGCAGGCAGCAGCACGACGCCGGCGACGCCGAACGCGAGATACGGCAGCGACATCGTGCCGAGCTGCACGAGCCGGTCTTCGCTGACGTGGAGGAAGGCATTCCAGATGGCGTGCAGCAGCGCGGAGCACAGCACGAGGCCGATGAACAGGTGATCCATGAACGGAAGTGAGGACGGGAGCGGGGGAGGAACAGCGCCGTCAATTATGTGGGTATCCGGCGCGCTCGCGCGGAATTGTCGATAATAGAACGTTGTTATTCACCGGATGCCGACGATGACCGAAGCCACCCAAGCCCAGCCTGCCGTTCCGCGCCTCACGAGCCTGTCGCACGGGGGCGGCTGCGGCTGCAAGATCGCGCCGGGCGTGCTGTCCGAGCTGTTGAAGCGCGCAACGCCGCCCGCGCTGTTCCCGGACCTGCTGGTCGGCACCGAGACGTCCGACGACGCAGCCGTCTACCGGCTCAACGACGAGCAGGCGATCGTCGCGACCACCGATTTCTTCATGCCGATCGTCGACGATCCGTTCGACTTCGGCCGCATCGCGGCGACCAACGCGCTGTCTGACGTCTATGCGATGGGCGGCAAGCCGATCCTCGCGCTCGCGCTGGTCGGCATGCCGATCAACGTGCTGCCGCACGAGACGATCGCGGCCGTGCTGCGCGGCGGCGAATCGGTGTGCGCGGATGCCGGCATTCCGGTCGCGGGCGGCCATTCGATCGATTCGGTCGAGCCGATCTACGGGCTCGCGGCGATCGGCGTCGTGCATCCGTCGCGCGTGAAGCGCAATGCGGCCGCGCGCGCGGGCGACGTGCTCGTGCTCGGCAAGCCGCTCGGCGTCGGCGTGCTGTCGGCCGCGCTGAAGAAGAACCAGCTCGATGCCGACGGTTACGCGCAGATGGTCGCGACGACCACCAAGCTGAACCGGCCGGGCACCGAGCTGGCCGCGCTGCCGGGCGTGCATGCGCTGACCGACGTCACGGGCTTCGGGCTGCTTGGCCATACGCTCGAGCTGGCGCGCGGCGCGCAACTCACCGCACGCGTGCACTATGCGTCGCTGCCGTGGCTTGCCGGTGTCGAGGCATTCGTCACCGACGGTGTGTTCACCGGCGCGTCGGGCCGTAACTGGGCTGCATACGGCTCGGACGTGCGGCTCGCCGACAGCCTGCCGCCCGTCGCGCAGGCGCTGCTGACCGATCCGCAGACGTCGGGCGGCCTGCTGGTTGCGTGCACACCCGAGACTGTCGATGAGGTTCTCGCCTGCTTCCGTGCCGACGGTTTCGACCGTGCGGTCGTGATCGGCGAGATGGTGGACGGGCCCGCCCGCGTCGACGTCGCCTGACACCGGATTCACACGCCGGATCGTTTTGACGCCGCTAGAATCGGTGCCTTCCATCGAAGGCATCGACGACCGATGAACGACTTCCTGTTCGGGCTGATGATCGCGCTGTCGGTCGGGCCCGTCGCGCTGATGATCGCGAACTACGGCATGCGCGCCGGCACGGCGACCGGCGTGCGAGCGGCAATCGGCGTGGCTGCGGCGGACGGCTGCTATGCCGTCGTCGCGTTCACGATCGGCGCGATGCTCGCGGGCACGCTCGCGTCGCATCTGTCGCTGTTCCGTATGGTCGGTGCGTGCGTGTTGCTCGCAATGGGCGCGCGGATGCTGTGGCACGCGCTGCGTGACCGGCGCCGCACGCTCGACGGCGATGCGCCACCATCGCCGGGCGATCGCCCGTTCGTGTCGATGTTCTTCGTCACGCTCGCGAACCCGCTGACGATCCTGCTGTTCTATGGCTATGCGACGGCTGCCGCCGGTGCGCACCGGCACTGGCTGCTCGGTGCCGCGTGCGTGTTCGCGGGCAGCCTGGCGGGGCAGCTCGTGTTCGCGTTCGGCGGCAGCGCGATCGGTCGCTTCGTGAAGTCGCCCGGGTGGCTTGCGGCGAGCCACGTGGTCGCCGCGCTGGTCGTGCTCGGTTACGGTGTCGCGGGTTTCGTGCGCGCGTAACGCAGCGCGATGCGGCCGACGTTACACGTGACGGCCAACCCGATAGCATTCCTGATGTTTGCAATGCAGCGGCGCATGCGCGAATTCCATCACGCAACACGCATCCATTCGCACGAAACACCGCTCGCCGTTTCGTAGTCGGGTTCCGCATCGCGTACGCCCGTTCTATACTCCCTCGCGCAGTCTCCGAGAGCCGTTCTCACCCAACATCACCGAAACAAGGAACGCCGATGCTGACTCGCTCCATTCTTTCCGCTGCTGCATTTTCGCTCGCGGCCTGCGCGACCGCGCCGTCGATCGCGCAGGACAACCAGGGCAACAACGCGGGCAACACTGCATTCTCCGAGACCGGTGCACAGGGCCGCCCGGTCAAGGTCATGATCATCACGATGTTCGGGCCGGAGGGCCAGGCATGGCTTGACCGGATCGGCCCGTGGCGCGACATCACCGTGCCCGGCCTGTCGCCCGACTATCCGGCCGTCCACTGCAACAAGCAGGACGTGTGCGTCGTGACAACCGGCATGGGCTATGCGAATGCGTCGGCGACGATCATGGCGCTCACGTTCTCGCAGCGCTTCGATCTGCGCCGCACGTATTTCCTGATCTCGGGCATTGCGGGTGTCGACCCCGCGCAAGGCACGGTCGGTTCGGCCGCGTGGTCGAAATACCTCGTCGATTTCAGCCTGCAGTGGGAGCTCGATGCGCGCGAGATTCCGGCCGGCTGGAATACGGGCTTTCTCGGCATCAATACGAAGAGCCCGAACGACAAGCCGCCGCTCGACTATCGCACCGAAGTATTCCAGCTCAATCCGCAACTGACCGACGCCGCGGTCGCGTTGTCGCGCAACGTCGTGCTCGCCGACAGCGCGCAGGCGCAGGCCGCGCGCGCGAAGTTCACGTATGCGCCGGCGAACCGTCCGCCGACGGTGATCCAGTGCGACACGTCATCGGGCAACACGTGGTTCTCGGGCACGCTGATCGGCGAGCGCGCGCGCCAGTGGACGAAGATCCTGACCGACGGCAAGGGCACGTACTGCATGACCGCGCAGGAAGACAACGCGACCTATGAAGCGCTCAAGCGTGCGGCGAGCGTGAAGCGGGTCGACCTGTCGCGCGTCGCGGTGTTGCGTACGGGGTCCGATTTCGACCGGCCGTACGCGGGGCAGACGAGTGCCGACAACCTGCTGAACTACGCGGACCAGGGCGGCTTCGCCCCGGCGACCGAAAACCTGTACCGCGCAGGCAATCCGCTCGTGCAGGACATCGTCACGCACTGGGGCGAATGGCGCGACGGCGTGCCGCGCCGTTGAGGGCCGGGCGATGACTCAGCCGGCGGTCAATGCGATTGCGGGGCCGAACGGAACGGCGTCCAGACCGGCGTGGTGTCGTCCCAGTGATCGAGCGGCGAAGGAAGGTGGTCGTTCATCATGTGCTCCTGCAACTAACTGACTCAGCGAGTCGTCGATTGGTGTGTCGCGACGCCGCGCACGGGGCAACCCGCTGCGCGGCGTTGCGCGTTTACCGGCCCCCGCCGGCGAGCTGGTTGCTTTCCTGCATCGGGCGATACGGGCCTTGTGCGACTTCGAGCCCTTGCGGATACGAGTTCACCTTGCGCAGGTACGCGAGCGTGCCGTCCTTGCGTGCTTGCTCGACTTCCGCGCTCACTTCGGCGCGCGTACGCGGGCCGTAGTGCTGCGAGTACCACGACGTGTTGCCGTAGTCGCCGGCGTGCGGCGTGCCCGAATCGGCGAAGGCCGGTGCGGACACGGCGAGCGTGAGGGCCAGGGCGGAAAGAAGATGGCGGCGGTTCATGGCAAAACTCCTGTGTCGATATGAGTTAGCGCTTCAGCGCTTACTCAGATCCCATGCAAGGCGGTCGATATGAGTTAGCGCTTCAGCGCTTACTCATATCCCATGCAAGGCGGTCGATATGAGTTAGCGCTTCAGCGCTTACTCAGATCCCATGTCGGAGCTGGCGCTTCGGCGCTTACTCCGGTCCCATCAAGCGGGATCTGTTCGATGCGCAACGAGGTGCGCGACAGGGTTTACTCTAGGTATATGCTCCGTCGCGATAAATGCGGCAGACGCGAATTGATTTGTCGTCGCAAAGGAACAATCGACATCCGCATGGACGGCAGGGTTATGCGGAAACCGCCGGCAGCCCCGTGGAGCGGGGCTCACACGGATGCGGCAGCCACGCGCGACGGCGCACGCGGGCGATTGCTGCGCGCGGCACAAAGGTTTGCTGCGGAATCGGGAAGGATCGGCTGCGCCGCGCGGAACGGCGGCTTGAAGACGCGAGGAGGCGAGGAGCCGGGGAGACGCGCGGGCCCGGCGGCCCGCGCAGGCAGGTCAGACGATTACGCGACCCACTCGTTGATGACCGGCGTGTCGAGCGCCGGCGCGCGTTCGGCTTCCTCGAACGTGCGCTTGCTGCACGTCGCGTCGAGGCTGCCCTTGCCGCTCAGCAGCGGGCAGCGGTCGAACACTTCGGCCACCCAGTCGACGAACACGCGTACCTTCGGCGACAGATGGCGGCTGTGCGGATACACGACCGAGATCGGCATCGGCAGCGGCTTGACGCCGGGCAGCACTTCCTTGAGCCGGCCTTCGCGCAGGTGCGGCAGCACCATGAACAGCGGCGGCTGGATCAGTCCGAAGCCTTCGACCCCGCAGGTCACGTACGCATCCGCGTCGTTCACCGACACGATGCTGTCCATCTTCACCTCGACTTCCTTGCCTTCGCTGAGGAAGGTCCAGTCGATCGTGCGGCCGGTGCGGCTCGAGAAATAGTTGACGGCCTTGTGCTGGCCAAGATCCTCGATCGTCTGCGGCTCGCCGAAGCGTTCGAGATAGTCGGGCGCGGCGACCGTCACGCCTTCGAACAGGCCGACGCGGCGCGCGACGAGCGACGAATCCTGCAGCGCGCCGACGCGGATCACGCAGTCGACGCCTTCCTGCAGCAGGTCGACCGGCCGGTCGGACAGGCCGAGCTGCAGGTCGATGTCCGGATAGCGCGTATGAAATTCGCACAGCGACGGAATCACGAGCAGCCGCCCGATCGAGCCCGGCATGTCGATACGCAACTTTCCGTGCGGCTTCCGGTTGTTGGCCTGGAAGCTTGCTTCGGTTTCCTCGACGTCCGCGAGGATCCGCACGCATCGTTCGTAGTACGCGGCGCCATCCGGCGTGAGCGACAGCCGGCGCGTGGTCCGGTGCATCAGGCGCACGCCGAGGAAGGCTTCGAGATTCTGGATGATCGTCGTGACGGACGCCCGCGGCAAGCTGAGCGTTTCTGCTGCCTTGGTGAAGCTGCTTGTATCGACGACGCGAGTAAACACCTGCATGGCCTGAAGCCGGTCCATCACAACCTCCGCAATCTAATGAGCCTCCGGAACGACAAGGCTGCGCTACCTCGTGGGTAAACGCAGCCTCGGATTGTTCGGGGGCGTTGAATTGTGTTGCCGGATTATAGGCATTTATCCCAATGTCTGCCGGACCCAGAATTCGTTCCATCTCGAAATGGATGCTGCATCGTCATGGACGCTTCTGAATTCAGCAAATTCCTGAAAGCCGCGCTGCCCGCGCAAGCCTTGGCAGGCGCGGCGCTGACGGTCGCCGAAGTGGAAATTCCCGGCTACGCGCAGGACATCGTGCTGCGCCTCTACCGCCGCCCGGACAAGACCGGGTTGCCAGTAGTGCTTTATTTCCACGGCGGCGGCTTCGTCCGCGGTTCGCTCGAAGACGCGGATTTCGCCGCGCGTTTTTTAGCAGAACGCTTACCAGCTCTCGTAGTGTCGGTCGATTATTCGCTCGCGCCGGCCTTTCCTTTTCCGGCCGCGCCGGAGGATGCGTATCGAGCAGCCGTGTGGGCCGCGACGCGCGCCCGCGCGTTCGGCGGCAACCCGAAGAAGATCGGGGTCGCGGGCCACGACGCGGGCGGCCAGCTTGCGAACTGCCTCGCCTTCATCGCGCGTGACCGCGGTGAAGTGTCGATCGTCGCGCAGGCGCTGTTCGGGCCGATGCTCGACCCGAGCATGACGCGCATCGGCGACGCCGAGCGCCTCGCGTCCGACATCACCGCACGCGAATGTGCGGCCTGTTATCGCGCGTATCTGCCGCAGGCGGCGCAGCGCATCCACCCGTACGCGGCGCCGCTCGAATCGGTGCGCCTCGCGGGGTTGCCGCCGACGCTCGTCGTCACCGCGCAGAACGATGTGCTGCACATCGAAGCGGAGAAATATGCGAGCTGCCTGATCTCGTCGGGCGTGCTCACGCAGGTGATCCGCTATCCGGACATCACGCACGCCGCGCTCGCCACGCACGAAGCCGCGTTTGAGGAAGCCGTGCGCTTCTTCCAGTGCCGCTTCCAGGCGCGCCAGCCGAACCCATAACCAAAACCAATCCACGTTTACTGGAGATCCACATGGCCATCCTACGCACCTCCCGTTCGCGAATCGCCACCGCGGCGATCGTAACGCTCGCCGTCGTCGGCCTCGGCACCTTCGGCGCGATGCGCGTCAACGCGAATGCACCCGAGAAAGCCGCAGCGCCGCTGCCCGAAGTCGATGTCGCGACCGTCGTACCGCAGACCGTGACCGACTGGCAAAGTTATTCGGGCCGCCTCGAGGCGGTCGAGAAAGTCGACGTGCGCCCGCAGGTATCGGGCACGATCGTCGCGGTGAACTTCAAGGACGGCTCGCTCGTGAAGAAGGGCGACGTGCTGTTCGTGATCGACCCGCGTCCGTACCAGGCCGAAACCGATCGCGCGGCCGCGCAGCTTGCCGCCGCGCAGGCGCGCAACGGCTATGCGCAGACCGACTGGCAACGCGCGCAGCGGCTGATCGGCGACAACGCGATCGCGAAGCGCGACTATGACGAGAAGCAGAACGCGGCACGTGAGGCGGCAGCGAACCTGAAGGCCGCCGACGCTGCGCTGGAAACGGCGCGCATCAACCTCGGCTATACGCGGATCACCGCGCCCGTGTCGGGCCGCGTGTCGCGCGCGGAAATCACGCTCGGCAACGTCGTGTCGGCCGGCGCGTCCGCCGCGCCGCTGACGACGCTGGTTTCGGTGTCGCCGATCTACGCATCGTTCGACGCGGACGAACAGACCTACCTGCAATACATCAACGGCGCGCGCAGCGGCCGCAAGGTGCCGGTCGAGCTGGGCCTCGCGAACGAGACCGGCTACTCGCGCAGCGGCGAGATCGATTCGGTCGACAACCGGCTCGATACGTCGTCGGGCACGATCCGCGTGCGTGCACGCTTCGACAATGCCGACGGCGCGCTCGTCCCGGGCCTGTACGCACGCGTGAAGGTGGGCGGCAGCGCGCCGCACGAGGCATTGCTCGTCGACGACGCGGCGATCAACACCGACCAGGACAAGAAGTTTGTGTTCGTCGTCGACCAGCAGGGCCGCGTGTCGTACCGCGAAGTGCAGCAGGGGATGCAGCACGGCAACCGCCGCGTGATCGTGAGCGGGCTGTCGGCCGGCGATCGCGTGGTCGTGAACGGCACGCAGCGCGTGCGCCCCGGCGAGCAGGTGAAGCCGCACATGGTCCCGATGACGGGCGGCGATGCGCCGTCCGCGCCGCTCGCGAACAACGCGAAGCCGGCCGCACCGGCGAAGGCGGATTCGTAAGCGGCCCGCCGCTTCGCATCCGCGTTCAACCAGACAGAGCCACACATGAACATTTCCAAATTCTTTATCGACCGGCCGATCTTTGCAGGAGTCCTATCGGTGATCATCCTGCTCGGCGGGGTGATCGCGATGTTCCTGCTGCCGATTTCGGAATATCCGGAAGTCGTGCCGCCTTCCGTGATCGTGAAGGCGCAGTACCCGGGCGCGAACCCGAAAGTGATCGCCGAGACGGTCGCGTCGCCGCTTGAAGAGCAGATCAACGGCGTCGAGGACATGCTCTACATGCAGTCGCAGGCGAACAGCGACGGCAACATGACGATCACCGTCACGTTCAAGCTCGGCACCGATCCGGACAAGGCCACGCAGCTCGTGCAGAACCGCGTGAACCAGGCGCTGCCGCGCTTGCCGGAAGACGTGCAACGGCTTGGCATCACGACGGTGAAAAGCTCGCCGACGCTGACGATGGTGGTCCACCTGATCTCGCCGGACAACCGCTACGACATGACCTACCTGCGCAACTACGCGCTGATCAACGTGAAGGATCGCCTGTCGCGGATCCAGGGCGTCGGCCAGGTGCAGCTGTGGGGTTCGGGCGACTACGCGATGCGCGTGTGGCTCGATCCGCAGAAGGTCGCGCAGCGCGGGCTGTCGGCCGAGGACGTCGTGCAGTCGATCCGCGAGCAGAACGTGCAGGTCGCGGCCGGCGTGATCGGCGCATCGCCGTCGCTGCCCGGCACGCCGCTGCAGCTGTCGGTGAACGCGCGCGGCCGTCTGCAGACGGAAGACGAATTCGGCGACATCGTCGTGAAGACGACGCCGGACGGCGGCGTCACGCGCCTGCGTGACATCGCGCGGATCGAGCTCGATGCGTCCGAATACGGGCTGCGCTCGCTGCTCGACAACAAGCCGGCGGTCGCGATGGCGATCAACCAGTCGCCGGGCGCGAACTCGCTGCAGATCTCGGACGAAGTACGCAAGACGATGGCCGAGCTGAAGCAGGACATGCCGGCGGGCATCGACTACAAGATCGTCTATGACCCGACGCAGTTCGTGCGGTCGTCGATCAAGGCCGTCGTGCACACGCTGCTCGAAGCGATCGCGCTGGTCGTGATCGTCGTGATCGTGTTCCTGCAGACCTGGCGTGCGTCGCTGATTCCGCTGATCGCGGTGCCGGTGTCGATCATCGGCACGTTCTCGCTGCTGCTGGCGTTCGGGTATTCGATCAACGCGTTGTCATTGTTCGGGATGGTGCTCGCGATCGGGATCGTGGTCGACGATGCGATCGTGGTCGTCGAAAACGTCGAGCGGAACATCGAAGCCCGGATGAACGCGCGGCAGGCGACCTACAAGGCGATGCAGGAAG
>CM028105.1:8016293-8100155 GCA_016170015.1 Anopheles longipalpis | reverse complement strand
AAAAATATGCGTGGAACCAGGTGTCGGAGGAAGCGATGGGAAACGCGTAGACAGAAGTGTTTTTGCTCTTTTTCTTTGACAACTGAGCCTGTCAAACTTTGGTAACCTTCACGAAGGTACTACATTTGGACAATGGATGTGACATTTTGCGAATGCTTTTTTTTTTGCAAATTATACACATTAATATATAAAAACCTAAATTAAAAGAATTATGAAAATAGAACCGAATAATTTGTTATTTTATACCGTGTATTTACAAGACCATTTGACTGTTACTTTCTATTTGACAGCTACCTAGCAAACAGTTCCCAGGTAGCATTCGTATTGGAAAAGGGCAACCAGCTTATTAACAAGACTATAACAAGCTCTGTGAGTTCAATAAAATGTTTATCGTTTAAAATATTGTGTCCCGAATAGTACGTTTGGTATTACACATGCAGTAGAACACAATTTAATTTTCAAAACAGAGAAAATTAAACAAAATATTTAACTTTCGAAGAGTTTCCCGAAAATGATGTCTTTTTCCCTTTGACAAGTGTGCCCTATGGGTATGGAAGTTATGCTTTCGGCGCGTAAATTTGTGTTATGGAAAGAGAGCATCACAACACAAAGCAGCTGCTGCACCTCCCCGTTCATCCATCGAACGATTGTACAGATTGTATTACCATCAAAAATGTGCTTTTGCCTACAAATATAATTTGTCTCTGTGTACCTTAATGTGTGTGCCTTGTAAAAAAGCAAAGATACAAACCTGGAATCCAGACGCCATCCTTAACGACTTTTGTATCGAATGTGAATTTGACCGGCCTCTGTGTTGTTTGGTGACCACATTCGATCGGAACACCGGAAACTATGTTTATCGCCGACCTAAGGAAAGATTTCTACCAGCAGCTGATTGGCAAACGAATTCTGGTGCTGGTCAACTACGATCTCGATGCCATCTGTACGAGCAAGATTTTGCAGGCATTGTTCCGGTGTGACAATGTGATCTATTCTATCGTACCGATCATGGGGCTAACGGGTATGAGGAGAGCCTACAACGAACACAAGGGCGATGTACGGTACGTTCTGCTGGTAAATTGTGGTGGTTGCATCGATATCGTGGACGTGCTGCAGCCGGAACAGGATGTCGTGTTTTTTATCTGCGATTCCCACCGACCTTACGATGTGTGCAATGTGTACAGCGATGGCCAGGTTGGTATGGGCTGGTTTTTGCAGCAGACACGTGCATGTAACACACAAAACTGAAACACTTTTTCTCCGGTCTCGTAGGTTCGTATCCTGGGTGAGATGAACAGCAGCGAAAACATACCCGCCTTCGATGATATCTTTCAAGATTCGGACAATGAAAGTAACGACGAGGACGATGCCGGTTACGACGATGACAATGTGGGAAGCGATAGTGATGAAGGAACAAAACCCGACGGTGGAGGAAACAATCGTATCCAGCGCATCGAGCAACGGTTGCTACGTCGCCGGGAAAGAAAAGCATGGCAAGAGCGACGGATAACGCTAATGTTTGAATACTCACAGTACGCCTACTATGGTCCAAGCTCAGCGCTCAGCATATTCGAGTTAGCGTGGCGCATGTCGAAAGATTCGCTCGATCTGCTCTGGTGGGCGATCGTAGGAGTGACCGAGCAAAAACTGCTCGGCAAAGTGGAAAGCTCGTCGTACACACTGCTAATCGAAAAGATCCAATCGCACGTCTCACGCCTAACAAACAAAGCGAGCGATCAAGCGATCCAGACGTCGGTGAAGATCGTATTCGAGAGTGATCTTCAGCTGGCACTGTTCCGACACTGGAGCGTGCTGGATTCGCTACGCTACTCGTACTATCCCGCCTGCCGGTTAAAACTTTGGACCCACAAGGGTGACAAGCAGATGAACGAGCTGCTGGTAGACATGGGACTGCCCCTGGTACAGGCAAAGCAAACCTTCAACGCGATGGATCTGGTGTTGCGCAAAGAGTTCTACGAAAAGATAGAAAAGTTCGCCACGAAGTACAACATGCCGGACGTGACGTATGCTTCGTTCGTGTTGCAGTACGGCTATCGTAACCGATACTCCGCGGCTGATTACGTTTACTCGATGCTGGCCATACTGGAATCGGTACGGCAGGATCGGTTACCAGAGGCTTGCTTCCTCCAGTCGATGGATGCACTATCGCGCGCGAAAAAGGCAATTCTCGACGAGGGTATCGAAATGTGTAAAACACTGCTAACGACCATTTTCAAGCAGGTTCAAACCTGCTTGGAACTGCATCAGATACGTTCGGCCGGCCCATTTTTGTATCTGGTGCTGCAGGAAGAGGTGTCTTTTTTTAGCTGCCCGTATGGTTTGATGCTATTGGCAAGGTTCTTGCTACGAGCGCACGTAGCCGTATCGCGCAACCGTCGCGCGCAGGAGCTGCCACTGATTGCCGTCGCGCCAATCGATCTGCAGAGCGGCATATCGCTACTGGCCGGTGTGCCGCCCGCTTGTGAAGACAGTCGACACTTTTTCGCGAAAGCGTTCGAAGAGGCGGGCAACCGGAGTGGAGCGATAATCTCGCAGGACTTTTTTGAGACGGCAGTCATACAGATAAAGCAGTCTGATTGTACCAAGTTTCTCGATGCGCTCACCGTTATGTTAAGCTGATAGGGCAAGCTTTGTTAGGAAATTTTAGCCTTAAAACTGTCACGCATCTCCGCCCATGAAACATAAAACCGTAACATACAGCCCCATGGTCCGGTTTTGTTGATTTAGTACGTTTTGTTAGAACTTAGAATGTGTGTGCTTGTTTAAGGTCGATATCAATTTATATTAAATGTTTAGACCATAAGATAGCTTTTCTTTCCGGTTTCTGTGTCATCCGTTAATTACGCGACAAATAGTGTTGCTCCGCAGCAGGGCATGATTTTAATGTACTTCGACATAGACTTTCCTACCCTGAATGACGATAGAAACGTGAAATGAGATGTGGAAACAATTCGTTAACAAAACCTTTGATAAATTATTGCCGGTAGGGCGGGGTGATTGAACGAATGTTAGATTAAGATACAATGCCTTATCATTACGAAAATATATATTTACCTGTAACAACACAACTGTGTCATCAGTCAGAAGTAACGGCTACCGGAATAAAAAAATACAAATTCAAAATTATTTCATCGTAGAAAAGGGTCTATCCGCTTGCTTCTTTCGTTAAAAGCCCATCCTTGCTATACGCCACCGAAGGTCCTGGTTGTACTATTCGAGCACTGCCGAAACATTCCTCATTGCGATAAAACACTGCATACTGACCGGGCGTGATCGCACGGAGAGGTTTATCAAGCTTCACAAACAGCTGTTTCCGTCGATCACACTTCGTTCCGGGCGTTTCAATTAAGCTACAGCCGACCAAAGGTTTGGTGTGCTGGAAGCGAAATTCACACCGTACTACCTGACCTTCACTCAACCCTGGTGGAGTATTGATCCAGATGGGTTGTTCTGCGTACACCATGTCCGTGTACAGCAGCGGATGATCGTGTCCCGAAGCGACCTCAATAACGTTTGTTTCACGATGCTTGCGAAGCACATAGTACGGTTGAAGACATCCACCGATTTTACACTTCTGTCCCACCGTCCAGTGGTGCAAACCGGCATGACGTCCCACCTCCTTTCCACTATCAACATCCACGAACGGCCCGGGTTTGGTTTCGATGTACTCGGCAATAAATTGCTGGAAGGAACGTTTGCCCACGAAACAGATGCCCATACTTTCCTTTTTGCGTGCGAATGACTCTAACCCTATTTCGTTGGCCAGCTGTTTAACTTGTGGTTTGGTTAATGATCCGATCGGAAACATTGTGCGACGTAGGGCGTCGGCAGTTATTTGAGACAGGAAAAACGTTTGATCCTTGATCGGATCTGGTGCCATTAAGAGGCGAACTTCTGGAAAAAATAAATGAAGTGAAGATTACAGTTTAAACACAGCAGCGTATTGCGATGTTTTGGTTCATACTTTCGTTCACGTTGTATTGCTCCAAAAAAGGTCCAAAGTTGGTCCGTGCATAGTGACCGGTGGCGATTGCGTCGGCACCAAGTCGTTCGCGTGCATGGTGAAAGAATCGATTAAACTTTATGTGCCTGTTGCAGAGTATGTCCGGATTGGGCGTAATTCCTGCTTCATAGTCTTTTAGGAAGTTTCTAAAATGAGGTACAAATAGATTAAAGTAAAGCTTTACAAAACATTGTGATTTTTTTTGAAGAAATTTACCCAAAAACCTCCAGCCAGTATTCTTTAACGAAATTGATCTCCTCCAGGTGTATATCCAGCATTCGACATAATCGCTGAGCATCCTCCAAATCCTGCTCTCCGGAACAGTAGCCGGACTCATCGATTAAGTCCCAATTTTTCATAAACGCACCGCATACCTCAAATCCTGAAACGTAACGGGTATGAAAAGGTATTAAATCCGAAAGGATTTTTGTACCGTACTTTGGCTTACCTTGCTTCTTTAGCAGATACGCCGACACGGCACTATCAACACCGCCGGAAATGCCGACCACAACCCTACGGAACATTCGATCTCAAAATGGATACGGACAGTATTGCATCAAGTTACGTTCATTCACAATTTACTTTGGAAGAAAACGAGAAACGATTTTGCCGGGCAAAGAATCAAAACAAACCCGCTCGTAACAATCTGTCAAATTGTGAGCAATTTGTAAACAAACAGCCCTCTTGACAAGCTTGTTAAGAAAAAAATCCAGTAGAGGGCGCACCGCTCGACAAAAGGAATAATAATTAAAACAGGTGTTTACTATTTTCTAAAAAACACACACGACACCACTTTTCAGGCTTGGTTCAAATGTGAGGAGAATGTTTCACATAGAAGAAACAAAAATCATCCGAATGCAATGTATAGTAGAATATGGGTCCGATATGAACAGTAGGCATTTGTAGCATTTTCATACAAATCAACCCATAGATACCAATTTGGACGATGTTGGTATGCAGCAGGCCAATCATAGTTTACCAACTACTATTTGAGGCTTCTGGTTAAAAAATCTACCGTTTCCGTCCAAACCAATTAGTGATTATTGAAATTAATTGTAGTTGCATGTCGCGGCATCCGTATTCGTTCCGGAGTTTTTATTTTTACACAATTTTTATTTTGAATATATACGCAATTAACGAGAAAAACGGAAGACAGAAGCTGAGTCAAGGTTAGTCGGAATGCATTCGGGTTCCGTGCCTGATACCGTACAGGTTGCGGTTCGCATCAGGCCTCTGTCAACGCAGGAGTTGGCCGGAGGCCACCACAACGTGATCATTCAACCAAATCCGGCAGAACCAAAGCTGATTGCGCGCGGTGCAGAAGAGTTTACCTTTACCGAAGTTTACGGTCCGACAGTGTCACAGGCGGAAGTGTACGATCGATCAGTACGGGGTGTAGTGCTTAAACTGCTCCAAGGTTTTAATGTGTCCATATTGGCGTACGGGCAAACGGGTTCGGGTAAAACGTACACCATCGGAACATCGTTCGATGGCCGTATAACAAACCAGACTGGCATATTGCCCCGTGCCCTGCTGGATATCTTCGATGCGGTGAATGCACCTCCGGATGGTGACGGTCCTAGCGCAAGCTATCGAGTATTTTGTTCCTTTATGGAGCTGTATCAAGAGCACGTGTATGATCTACTGTCCCATCGGAACCGATATGAACGACTGTTGTGCATCAGGGAAGATGCTGAGGGTGTTATCGTACCCGGCCTTACGGAACTAGCAGTATCGAGTGCGGAGGAAACGTTTCGGTGGCTAATGCACGGAGCCAACAGTCGAGCGACAGCACCTACCCGTATGAACAAGGAATCGAACCGAAGTCACACCATCTTTACGATTATTATCCGTTCACGGCAAAAAACAAACGTAACGCACGCTGAACACGTTGCGATTTCAAAGCTACATTTTGTCGATCTTGCTGGATCGGAACGGGCAAAGAAATCACGTGCGAGCGGTGATCGGTTGCGGGAAAGTATCCAAATTAACAAAGGCTTACTGGCACTCGGGAACGTCATTTCCGCGTTGGCATCATCCAGTGGAACGTCCCCGACAAAGTCGGCTCGTGCAACGTTTGTGTCGTACCGTGATTCGAAGCTGACACGCCTATTACAGAACTCACTCGGTGGAAATTCGATCACACTCATGCTGGCCTGTATTTCACCGGCGGATTACAATATCGAGGAAACGATCAGCACTTTGCGGTATGCAGAGAGAGCATTATCCATACGGAACAAACCGGCCAGAACACCACCGGCAGCGATGAGCCAATCGGGCAGTATGGCCGAGGTAGAACGACTTTCAAAAACGGTCTCTGAGCTACGTACCGAAAATGACCAACTAAGGCGACGCATTGCAGCCGAACTGAAGCCAGCGATTGAGGCTGGTTTGGCTGGTGGCAAAAATGGTAGACATCTTGCCACCCAGAACCGATTACTGCACGGGCAGCTACAATCATCGATCGAAGAATCGACTCGTAACGAACTTCGAGCGTCGATCGCTGAGAATGCGCTCGGTAGACTGGAACCGCTGGTGTTACAAGAGTTGCGCGCGGAGTATGCTGATGTTACGGCTACAGCCCTACTGTCCGGCGATGAGCTGCGGATGAAATGTGAAGAAATACTTTTACGATATCGTACTGAGTACGAAGCGCTCCGGCAGCGACCAACGGCACAACACAGAAGCACCTTAGATTAGTAGCTCGTGTCTTAGCACTATGTGTAAAATGGCCGCAGAAAGTTTTAACCGTAAACTCGCGCTTTCTTTCGTTTATTAAAAAAATGGAATTTCCTTTTCTTTCTTCTCTGTACTCACTTGAATACGGCTTTATTAGTTTCTTTTGCCTCTGGTTCCCGCTCGCTGGCTGGTTGTTACCTTCGCTACAAACAATTTGAAAATACGTACAGTTCACTCACTCATTGCGCTTATTTAAATAAACCGCTGTTGTAGTATTAATTCTACCATTTTGTAAGCTGAATGGACAACGGAAAGGAAAATAAGTATACAAATGAAATGCGTTTGACTACTGCAAACATTACCTCTACTAGTTGTTACTGTTACCCAGCAATGTACAGCAGCGTATGCACTAATTTAAATGGCCTCTGTTTGGCCATTAACACTCACGCTAATTATTGCTCGTGTGTCACACGAGTGCACTATACTCTTCGCCATTTGTTACGTTTCACTGACTAGACGTGTTAACTTACGATTTGTTGAGTTGAGTTTTGTTTCTCCTTTTGCACGTTTCATGCATTAGTTCCGTTTCTAAATCTTTCCCTTTGTTTGCGTTTGGTTCTCCAACTTGCTCACTTAAAAAAATGTATTGTAAATTAATAAGCAGTTTGTACCAGAAATCTATTACCAGAAATTAAGATACTCTACCACTAAACTAAATAGCACAGTTAGTGTATTACAAACGGTTTATCTCCACTTTTTTTTAACACCATTTTGCAATAAGAATTTAATACTTTTTCTCGCCTTTTTGGTAGCGGTTTATAAAATTTTCTTAAAATATCTTCCACAAAAAACACAACACAATGTTGCCCTATTGTTTTGTTAGCAAAAGTACACCCTACATCCCCTTTTGAACACACTTCACGCACACGCAAATTAATGTAATTGTTAAAAAAACTCAATCATTTGCTGCGTCTGCAAATATCTGTAATTAAAATGTCTAATGATGAATTATAACTTACGCTTTAACACAATTTTGCAAATATGCACGCTGCTAAAGACACGATATACGTCTTAGTTTGTGAAACATTATTTTTTTTTAAAGCTAATTATCAGCAAGAAAGACTTCAGAAGTGCAGATAAAGTGGGAAAATTTTCATTTATAGACAAGCGCGACATTAAGGCAAAGAAAAGCTTTTCGAGACTTTTCCGTTACAGTCAATAATTTTGTAATACCTATTTTCCGGAAATGTCTTGCAAATGTTTCATGCTTCGGTAGTCTTTTTTATGAATTCTTTTCACTGTATGGGGCATTAAATAGTTTTTGGGTGTATTCAACATAGCCTCAATCAAAGAAACCAATAGGTAATAGAAGTAATACGAATCTTTCTCCAGTGGTTTTGACCCAGCTGAAATAAGGAAACTATATTAACACTATATTTATCAAAGCGTTTGTTTCAAATTGTTGCTAAACAGATTTTTGCTGCTGATTCATTTTTACCAAACCCTTTTTAAGGGTATTCCGTAAGAAGTATCAGCTTTTCTCTACGCCTTTTCCGTTAACTGTTATCCTTCTCCCATTCCCTATCTCTCTTCCTTCTCTTCAAGTTGTCCGAAAACGGTTGAATCGAAAAGCTTACAATTACCAATAAATGAGAAACATATCGTCAGATCCCTCAACACACTTAATTGTTAACAGTTTCACTGAGCATATATGCTACCGCTGCGATGCTTATTTGCTAACTGAGCTAACATTGTTAAATGTATGTTTATGTTTTGATTATGACACAACCATTTACCACTGTTTTTGTATTTTATATTATTTGTTCAACTTTCTAACTCACCGCAGAGTGTACAATGTTAGGCAATGTTTGTCTGAACAATGCACCATTTTTACATCGTTATGTATCGGTACAATCCAAAGTGTTTTGTAGCAGTATCGCTTCGTTTTAAAAAGTTTTGGATCAAACTTTTGCCATTTCCTTTCGGGTAGTTTTTTTGTTTTTTTTGCCAATCTACTGTACATAATACACGTGAAATATGTTTAGGCCAAACCAAATAGCTGCAACTTGCTTAGCCTGGGATGTATGACACAATGTTGTCATACGTTTAAAACCGTTAAGCATGCAGCATAGCTGAGCAGCAATATGCAAACAAACGCTTTTCTTTTAAACGCGTTCTGGGCCCTTCATTAAACATTTAAAATATTACCATATTGTCGATTAGTTGGAACCCACACTAATATCTACACATTTAGTGATGTTTTGCGGGGGGTTTTGCTTACATCGTAGCATTTAGCCATTTTAAACCCATGCAAACGCTAACCATTAATATTACCTACCCATAATAAATAGCACTGTTCGCAACAAATTAACCTAACTGCTAATGCATTCTAGCAATCCAAATTTCCTAACTCCTAGTGCTCCTTCCGGCAGGAACGGCATCTCAATTCCTCGGCTTCTCACCACCATAGTTGAGAGTGTATATCCATCGGGTTGGCAGTATGGTTGTACCGTGAGTGTTCCGTTCATCTTCACGCGCCGGTGCTACTCGCAGGCCAGCTTCCCATCGAAGCTGGACAATGCGATAGCGAATGCCTGAAATGCGCACAGCGGATACCGAAAGTCCATGGTAAAGATGTCATCTGCCGTCCGTCCAAACTGCATCACGATGTACTCCGGATCGGAGTCGTGCACGAGCTGAAAGTTCTTGACCGATGCTTGCGTGACGCGACCGTGAAAATTTAGCACGTACGATTGCGTTTCATCGTTCCAGATGGGCGTCTTGTTGTGCAGTTCAACGACATTGTCCATGTTCTAGAAGCGGAGCGAAGGTGAGAAAAGTAAAGCAGGTGTAGAAATGCGTTAGTAACAGGCACAATCGATAAGCGCCACGATGCGGACCCGCTCTGGCACCGTAATGGGGTTTTTTTTGCTTTCGGCTAGGCAAATAACTGACCGACGATTATCGGTCCGCTTTGGTCCCAGGAGAAAATGCTTTCATAAACACACACGTACACAGTATTCAGCTGAATATAGCTCGGTTTAAAATATGGTCACGAAGTGCACGAAGTACACGTGGAGGTACGATACTATTAAGGGCACGCTCTCTGCAGACATCCTTGGCAGAGGTCGCCCGACAGTAGCCATGGGCTACTAATGCCAATTCGTGGAATTCATTAGCATCGTCCACAATAGAGTTAAAGGGAATGGAACAGCAGGATAAACTAAGAACAAATCGTGTTTCCCCTTTCGATGATACGGTTATCAGTATAATTATTGTTTTTATATTAATTTGACGTGTTCACCAGATTTTTTCAAAAACCTGAAACTTCAAGAAAATGCAATACAGTTTTTTTCAATTTCTTTTAATACACTGAGTAAATTTTAGAAATAAATAAAACCTTGTGCCATAGCTGCAGTAGAGGATATTTTTAAAATGTATGTCTCGTGACATATTATTACTATGGGTATTTCACAACTCAACGTAAACCTGTCGTCTCTCTTGGTCTTCGTTCCTCAATCCACCGCTTGCAAGATGGATATATTTCCATCCACAAAAACAGCCGTACAGCTTATGATTAACATCGTCGCCAACGGAAAGCACTCGTGTGTATATCGATCCAAACGATTGTAGCTTAAATTCGATGTACTCCTTGATTGGAAGTGGCAAAAAAACCCCGTAAAGGAAAGATTTACCACCTTCGGGGGATCAGCAACGATAAAACTGATAGCGACCGACAGGTACACCCAAAAACGTTTGCATGTGACACAGGCAGCTGTGCGAAGGGATGCTGCAACGCTGCGCTTGATCCAGTCGCTGGAAATCCACCCGGTCTCGTCCTGTGCGTTTGTTGCTCGAGGTGAAAGCAACGGCAAACTTTCACGACAAGCTTGCTAGAGTTATCCAGTGTACAGGACAGGAGTGCTAAAAACAAAGCATAATTTAATGATGAAACCGAAGACCGTGCGTAACGTAGTTACTATCTCTTGTGCGGCTATATTCAGGTTCAAAGCGATTATATTCAGCAAAAAGGGAGTTTCGTGAAGGATAGACAAGTTTTAGACATGGAGGATGTGTATCAAATGCTTCAGAAATTGCAGTCTACATGTTTCACAAATGTACTATTTTTCTATAATGTTTTTTTTGTTGTTTTATACGAAAACTTAACAATTTGAAAAATTTGCAAAAAAATGCTCATCTTGGGTTGGCGAAAACAATTCGCTGTTTTTGTTAGAACTTCAATTATTTATTTAACATATTTAGGATTGTACGAATTGGGTAAAATTTTGCGAGATTTTAATTTAGTGATTTGTTCATACGGAAGCAACTCATAATAGATGATTCACCCTTCCAGTCCCACCAAATACACAGCAGAACAATTCTGGCCGTTAGTCCTGAGTTAGTTAGTTTAACATCGTTTCCGTTACTTCACTGCGTGGTCGTTTCCGCACAATATTGTCGTATTTGACTCATTTGTTCATCATCAGTTAAAGAAATGGGACGATTTAATTGTATGAAATGGGTTAATTGTTGTCGCATCCGAAGATCCTACATCTTTTTTAATACAATGTTGCGCAAATGATTGACAACGGTAAATTTTTAGCTCCTGACCGATGCTACACCTACTAATGTGCCGATCAATTTGGGTTATTAATGTCGACTTTTTCAACAAAACAACTGTTCTTTTCCTTCAACCTAATATTTCGTTCAGCTTCAACGAGAGTTGGTACTCTTAATCATTCTCGAGCAGCTTAAATGTCTGCTACTTTGTTACCACTCCCACCAGCCCCATACCGGATCAAATGTCAAATGGAATAAACTAACATAAATATAAAAAAAAACATTTTTCCACTTCAACGATATGTGTCTACCAATTGTTTCTTCTCGCTCTGCTCTACTACAGGATGCTTACCTTCGATTTCCAACAGTCAAGCAGACCCTGCTGGCTATCGACCGAGCTTATCTGCACCCGCTGATCGTCCTCCGTCATCCCGGGCAGCAGTACCGTCATGTTGCGCGGTCCTTTAAAACCCAGTATGTTGGTGTCCTGTATCCGTTGGAATGGAATGGAAAGAAAACAAAAGGGACGCTTAATTCAATTTGCTGCTGCCACTGATTGTGATCTCCCTGACACGCTTAACACGCTGCCAACGAAGGAGATTTTGTTGTGATGTTAAATTTCATAACACATGGATGTTATTTATTTAAACGCTATATACGATGACACTGCCACACAAGGTTCAAGTTTTAATGACAGAAATGGGATCCTTTCACTGGGAGCATTCGTAAGTGTTTAAGTACAGTCGATAATTAAATTTTCTTCCTTACATAGATTACGACGGCCAGATCGAGACGGGGTGCGACAGCATCATTCTTGGTACCACTGTCATACACGAAGAATGTCGTGCCAAACACGTTCGAGCGCAGTTTCCCCACGAAACCGTCCGCCTGCCGGGAGAGGTCCGTCGGATCACAGCTGATGATGTAGTTGGACGTTTTACTTTTTTTCCGTTTGCGACCTGAAAAAGTAAAGAGATTCAATTACCGTGATACATCACTTTTGTGCCGGTGTAGGGCTGGTTGTAATAATCAATTTAGTTTGAGTGTAGGAAGAAGAAAAAATTCTGCAATATATTATATTGGACACACTGTCCGCATATACCATTCTTTAAAACATCTTCCGCTTATCCATTAATATAATATTCAAATTTAATCCTAACTTACCCGCTAGACAGAACACCTTCTTGCCGTAGTCTCGTTCGAGGTGTAAATAGTAGATGGGAAATAGACCCCGGTCCATGCCTTTCCGATCGCGAGTAATCCGGCATTTGTACAGGACACCCTGGGCGGCCGGTTGCGTGACCCACTGCTCGATCGGCCCGATGACGTCACCCTCCGTGTCGGGTGCACCGCCACCACCACTGTTGGGTGGAGTTCCGGAACCTTCGCTCGACTTCACGTTGCCGCTACTGTTGTTGGTGTGGTGATGATTGTTGTTGTTGAGCGCAGGTGATATGGGAGCCGAGTGGGATAGTAGCTGATCGGCTATTGAACGATCGTACAGGATGGCACCACCACTACCGCCGTTGGCAGGTGATTTTGCCGTGCTGGACAGTGGCAGCACGTCGACCGGTGTACTCTCTTCGTCCTCACTGTCCTGTGACGAGGGTGTTAGCTTCTCCATGGTCGCTATAAAGAAGTCAATAGAACGAAATTGTTTTGAAAATTGTATTTGTGTTGTATATTTGGTTGGAGTTTTGAGAATTACTATATTTGTCTCGTGTTTTAGAATGAAACAAAAGAATTCTCAAGTAATGAGATAATGCATGAATTTAAAGTAATATTTATTTAATCATTTTAATTTCAAAATGAATCAAGCCTTACATTGAAGATTTTATTATATTATAAAATTATTCGCTCAATGCTGCACTAAGATTAGTTATTAGTTATTTCTTCTTCTTAGCTTAACGACCTTACAGGATTTGTCGGTTTACAAATATTTTACAAGCTTTTCTATAAACGAAAGCGCAATTTTGTGGCCAGAGGAAAAAAATAATCCACCGGAACTTCTAGTAAGGCTATTAGGAAACTATTTTCACATTTTGAGGCTGTGTAATTGATAAAATTGTGAAAAATCTTCTTTGCAAAACATAATTTTCGTTGTTGGTTTACAAATTGAAACGCCCCTTAAACAATAACGAACAGTTAGCGATGGAATACGATTCATTTAACGGCTCGACCCGGATTCGGGAGCAACATAATCGAAAGCGACTCTGACTAGTGGGTGCAGCGGGTTCGGCTTGACCGGTCAATACAAGTAGGTTCGGTAGGTCTAACTCGTTGCACCTACGGGTCGGAGTCGCTTATGCTAGAGCTTGCACCTACTCGAATCGTTGCCCCTACTGAACCTACTCGTATCTAGAGGTTGAACTGAGTCGTTTCGGATCGCTCATGAAAGGCTCCGACCCGATAGGTTCGGGTCGGCCCGCCCATTACTAATTCGAATGAAACTTTGGTTTTAAATCAATTTCAATACATAAACAAAACAAAGTATCTTGAATCTAAATATACATATAATTTAGGACAAGTTTTGAAGGTTTCAGATGATCTAAATAAACTATTTACAATTTAACATGCTAATTACAGTTTGTCACTGTTTTTTACCGTAGGAAAGAGTGCAATATTGTACCCAGGATTTCGGAATTCAAAGGGGTGCAACTTAGGCTAGTCCGTTTTTACCACAATTTATTTTTTTTAGTCTTCCTTTTTTCTGTTTTCTTCTTAATATTTTACAGTCGCTAAGAAAGGGTTAATTTGTCAGTAAGCAGAAGACTTTTAATATTAAACTTTTCTTTCGGCTGGAGTCCATTCAGTAAAAATTCATCGATCCGAAGCAGCAAGCACTTCCATTGTTTGCAACAATTACAAATAAATTTGCTAACAAAACGGCACAAGTTGCACAAAAAAACCTAATCTCTCGTAGCAGAATATCAAAGTTTAAAATATTTAAACATAATATTTTATAACAGCAACATAAATAAAAAAAAATGAACTACCCCTATACTTCAGTTACACACTGTATTATTACCTCGTTGGGCATATTTTATTCTGTTTTATTGGATAATTTATCAAACCATGATGTTTTATCAAGCGAATCTCTACAGGGAATACTACCAAGTATATATTTTAATACGAAAAAATTTGATTGCGATACTTACAGTCGCTGTAAGGTGAAGTTGGGGTGGTTGTGATCGAGGTCGCCGTAATATTGGAACCGGTCGTTCCAACTGCCGCCGATGGCATTGGACCTACCGGTGAGGTGGGCATTATCTGGTCCGGATTGTTGGGCGACATCATGAACTGCATCGGACCGTCGTACGCGTGCACCTCACGCCCATTCCGATTGATGCCCGACATTGGCCGAACGAGCTGAAGATCGCTTGCCTGCACCATGCCAGGTGTGGCACGCTTCTGTCGTATGTAAGCCTCCATTAGTTGTCGCTGCAATGAATGCAAAATGAAACGGTGTAACATTTAATGTATTGTACTGATACCTTCCCTTTCGTATGTAGTATTTAATGTTTAAGTTTGAAGTGCAGTAAATTGCATTGTTAAACCAAATAAACAGCTCGTGTGAATATTTGCACGGTAATACTCTGCACCTACCAACATCAATAAGTGCTAAACAAATTAACACCTAATCTCATCGTCGGCTGGCAACGGCAACTGCCCATAATGATGGCAAACACATTTGCATTACAGGCTGCTTTACGGGAACAACACACTAATGCGGATTAAAATCTACACCGACGACGATTGCGGTACATATAGCGCGCGCCACGTTTGTTGTTCTGTTTGTGGGAAAACTAACAATTAGCACAACACAACACTGCGCTAAAGCTAACTAAAGCCCATCCGCCCGGTGATGGGATGGGCACCAATGAAATGTAACGCCGGTGCGTCATTACAGAACGGGTGCATCAGTGCTGTGGGATGGATATGGTCCACTGCATACGATTTGTACTATCGACTGAACGCAGAAAAGCGAGTCATTAAAGCGCTATGTTGTGACCTAGAAAACTGGGTGTCAATTGGGAATTATATTGCGAAATGAAGAGAACAGAAGCGCTCAAAGTAATAGTTTGAAACAGGACACAGTGCGGAAGTAGTAGTGCACAATTTGGATCGATAATGTACTGCACCACTCCCTTTAGGAGATGTGGAAACATCAAACAAAATTAAATTTATGCTGCTGTCGCACAGAAGATCAACCAAAGAATTTAATAGCATCACATGATGGTTGATTTTTTTTACGTTATTTATTATTTTTATAATGCATTTAATAAAGCAAAAAAAAAAGATAATTAATTTATGTTTTGTTTAATTTCCTTTGATTATTAAATTTTCAGCTCTTGTTTTATTACTATTTTCTTTAAAGTAAAGCAAAATATAAAATTTAAAGTCTCTGGGGATATTTTTTTGTTCAAACAGACTTAGAGTGCTGCAATTGTTATCTATTTTTCCCTTTAAATAAACATCAAAGTCAACCAAACGTATTCGTTCACTAGCTTAATAAAACGCTGCAGTGAAGATGCATTCATGCAGTAACGCGTACGATTATATGCACACCATGGAACAAGTGCATTGTGTTAGTGATGTAAAAAAAAAGAAAAAAAAAAGACAATTCCTAAACTTTTTATTTTCCATTTTTTTCTAAAAAATCTTGAAATTTTATTATTTTATTTGCAAATAAGCATGTATAAAAAATGTAATCTTTAATGTCTTTAATTTTGCTATGAATAATAAAAAAATCGTTTATAACTGTTGAAGGGATGATGGTCCCATAGTCATAGTTTAAAAGCCATTCCGTATAGTGTCTATTTGCGTAAGAAGCAATGCAGTCGTATCCTTGCGACTAGCTGCCAGCATGATTAATAGCAAAGTCGTAACAGCTCGCTTGAGGCTCATCCATGGCTTTCATCTTTCATCTCTAGAAGCCTTTAAAACCCACACCGAATATCCCACAATAGTGCTGTGTGGTGGTAGCTTATGCTTCTCCCGTGTTTTTTTTACCGTCTCTCACCATCTTCGTACACGACAAAATGACCTGACAAACGACCATTCAAGCCTTCAACGGTGAGAACCATCGTCGGATGCTTTGTGGCCGTGAAAAGCCACGCGAAAACAGGCTCGTCTAACCGTAAATTGGAAGAGCAGCAGGGAGAGCTCGAGATGTCCTTCCGGTTCTTACCACCGTCCCCACAAATACACATACACACACCCGCTTGGCTTTGTGGTTTTCGATTGTGTTTGTTTTGGCGTGCAGGGTTTTGTTGAAAGTTTTCCCTTTTTTCCAGCTTTCCATCCTACCATTCCACATACTCCGGCCTTACTTTGTGTCACCGTTGGATGGCACTAACGAGGCCATGAGTCGGTGTCGTAAGTGCACGTGCTTCTGTCAAGGATGGGAGATGTGTGAGTGTGAATATTGCTTAGTGCATTGCAACACATTCCTTATACCGATTCTTGTGGATAACAACAAAACAAAAAAAAACTGCTCAGTGTGAATGGAAAGTGTACTATACAGAGCTTTTTTAAAGGATTTAAACGTCACCGGAAATGTAAAAAGCATAGTATTAAACACAGAAAAATGTACACACAACAATAAATAACATGAAACAATTAATTTTGACATAAGTACTAGGAGTTAGGATATTTTATATTTAATTTAAAAAATAAGGTAAATGTCTTTTTTATGAAATAATTTGATGAATTTTCTAGCAAATAGTAGTTTATTTACAAAGTTGTTTTTTGTTGTAAATTATTAGCTATTTTCTTTATTCTTTAAATTGTAGCCAAAAATAACATATCCTGTAGTATGTTTATACAGCCTTAATTTGTAGCTAAGAACCTTAATTACAGATGTTGACTTTACGGAATGCAATTATTTCCACCGATTGCTTCAATTTTACCATTCTCACGGATGCCTTATATTCCTACCAGTACTAGCTTTAAATAAACTTTTCCCATTCACAAAAGTGCACTTATGCCGTGCTTCCGTGTTTTTTTTCACTTCCCTGAGTGATCTTGATAAATGTGTAGCACCCATACTACCATCCTGAAACCGTGTACAGGTGAAGAGGAAAACGGAATGAAAAAAGCGGCCACTAACACCACCACGGAGAGGACGTACAATTACTGCCATGCGAAAATTTTTATGTTCGCTTCGAATTGCTACATACTTGCACGTTGAATAAATGCACCATAGCGTAAGAATGAGAAGGAAGCACTCAGTTTTGTTTGACAAAAAAAAAACCCAACACATACACAGAAAAGGAATTGTCCGATGCATCTGTAACCGGCGACGCAAACATCCCTTTTGCAGTTATTTTTTTTTGTTGCTGCTGTTTAATGTTTGCTTTTAAATCGTCTACCCTTTCTGTGCTTTGCCAGCATTAGAGTGTTGATTTTTGCAGCCAATCTTACAGCGCGCCGGTCCGTTACAACGTGCGATGCGGAAGCGTTTAATGTTGACAGGGGCACATTGCTTCACATTCGCTTCCGGCGGATGTAGTCAGCATTTTTGGTGTTGGATTGTTTCGTTTTTCCTTTTTCTGGTCCTTAACAGCAACTGTCAACAATTGATTTGTGTTTGCGTTGATTTTTTATTCAACAAAGTTTGTTTACACTGTAATGGCGCTAGCACAATGTTGCAGAACGTTATGACGCATCGGAATGAAAATAAAAATGAATTGAACAAAAATCAAAGCATCGATGGAGACGCCCGGTACTTCACGATAAAAAATCATCCCTCCGGGTGTGATCGGTTCATTTTGCTTCGAAAAGTAAACGATTTTTTTTTGTTTTAACTTTCATTTATTTACAAAAAGCGATAACGACTACAGTGGCCGAAATTGAATCGACCCACTCGCCAATTGTACTACGGCGCGTAAAGCCAAAGGGTCAGTCGAGGTTAATTGTGTTGTTGCGTTTACGTGAATCGTTAAGTCAGCAGAAGAAGGCGGATAACACAGCACGCCAGCACGAAAAATACGCCCCATAAACGGTAAGAAGAAATAAGACGAACATTGTTTAGCTAAACATGCAAATGAGATTAGGCGGACGGATGGTTGACCCGGCATGATGACGGTTAGCAGTAAGAAAAAAACACCGATCGTCGCAATTTGTCCGAACGGTCCGAAAATTGATTCGGTGCTAAACTAGAGCACAGAATATTACGCACCGCTAAGTCGTCCTTCTTTCTCACTTTCGGCGAGGATCATATTGGTTTTGATGCGTGCTAAGTAGAAGAATTACACTTGTCGGTGTAATAAACGAAGCTTTTGCAGCGTTGTGTTTTCTTTGACGCAGCGTGAGTGCTTAATTTGCTTTGAGTTCGCTGTTGAAATACTTATAAATAGCCTTTTTTTGGACGGTATGAGAAAAGTGCCATTCATCAGATAGAGCTGTAATAATTCCTAGAGGGCGGCCCGGTGGTGCATGTGATAAACGGCGCCAGTCCACACGGCCGGACCGGGTTCAAATCCCATCTGGACCGTCCCCCCGTAGCAAGGACTGACTATTCGGCTACGTGGTAAAATAAGTCTAGTAAGCCAGAAATGGCCGGCGTGACCTGTAAGGTCGTTAAGCCAAGAAGAAGAAGAAGAAGAAGCTGTAATAATTGAAAAGATGTAAATTATAAATTGGTGAATATATCAAAATTATGATGATGCGGGCCACGAGTAGATACTATAGTGTTGTTCATACTGAGTAAGAATGAGTGAGTTAAATCTTGCTAAACAGTGGGTTATTTTGAATCTCAACAAAGAGCCCATTGGTGATTTAACTCACTCACGAATCACAAATAAAAAATCACAAATGAGTTAATTGAATCATTATTCATAACTCTTTGCGACGATTATCAACTCAGTCACTCACTAACTCATTAAATGATTGAGCTATAACATTTATGAGTGAGTGCAACAACAGTTCATTCTAGACATTTCAGAGAGTCCGTTTAAGAGTTAACTCTCTATTATAACTTTCTCACTCTAAGTCAATTAAGCTTTTTAAAAATCAACAATTTTCATCCGGTGTTCTTTACACAATTTTTTAGTACTTTATATGTAAGAGCTTTCTGCTTGAAAATGATATTTTTTTAATTTTTAATTTTCAATGATTTTTATAAAACGCATTTTTATAAATTTGAATTCAGGTTTTTCAATACGCTCCGAAGAGATACTCTGAACTCAATACTCGATACTCAATACTCAATAATTAGTTGTCCAAGCAAAAGATAAAAAAGATCTTTTTTGAACTTCTAAGTGTATATCTCCCCATTAATAATAATTTTAATTAATTAATTAATAATTTCCCAATCTTGGATTTATTTAAGATCGACATAAACAAACGGAACTACTTTACTTCAATACTATTGAATCGGCAAACTTATAATTCTAGAAGCATACTTTGTATTTTTTTCGTTAATTTATAGAATCCTTGAGTCTCTAAGACTATGTACATACGCCTCTCTAAATACTTTGCATTAATTTGATTTTCTAGAAAAAAAATCATAAGCTCCCTCCATATCAGAGTTCTCAAATCGTTGTCTAGGCGTTGTCAAATGATATCTAGACGATAATATACACAGACATATTTATTTATTATTATATAACTTAACACTTTCCACGAATTACTTGTATCATTTACCTCTTTAGTTCTGCCATACTTGTCCCCATTGAAGGTCAACGCTGTTAGTTAATTTAGCGCTAGCTTAGCAATAAACGTGTCTAACGAAAGTTCTAAATCCCCAATGACAGCTTATCAAATGATGATACCATATTCAATTCGAAACAGCTCCTTGCAGCGTTACTACCATATTTACCACAATTCGACACACATTCACAACGTCCCGCACTTCAATACCTTCGATAAGCCGTGGCATGATTTATATTCTGCTCAGAGATACCTTCATGAGTCTCCCGTCTCCAGACCTCGGTTTACCAACCGTTTATTTACACAACGTCCGCAGCAACGTCAATCGATCGAGCCCCCGAAGGTACAGCGCTTTACTCACACTAACCTACGTTGCCCTGGAGCTGGCGCCCGCAATCAAACACTTTACACCAGCCAATGGAATCCATTCGCTGCGGTAAAAGATACGGGAACAGTCGTGTCCCATTTTGTTTCCCGAAGGAACCGAGAACGCTGGGGACACCGCGAGTTAGTTTCCTGCCGTGTCGTTAACGTTGCTTTGCGGTGGTAACGAGTGACATGATCACGTACCACCTCTCTGGCGGGTTTGGGAATAAATCACGTTTATAACGACGAGTGGATTATGTCTCCGTTTTTAAATGGAGCACAGGGACTGTTGGAGACATAAACGGATGGCAGAGTCATACTATTCTGAATGTGTTGTATCAATAGGGACACGTTTTAATTAATATTTGCTTGGTGAATGATGAACGCTTTTCAAAGCATTTTGATTAGTTAAAGAAAGCTCTCGTACGTTTTTTGTTAGAAGTAGTCAAATATTTAAACTTCGCAACGTGAATATGTAGCGTGTTTCGAAAATGTATCTTCATTTTTCCCTTCCATCCTGTTGGTTTAATTATTTGCCAAATTTGTAATCAAGTAATTGGATAGTGTAAAGCAGTGATGTCAAACTCATTTTGGCTTACCTTCCGTTTGGTTTGCAAACAAAAATTATCTTGTGGGCCAAAATAACTCGGAAGGGGAGGGAGAAGTCGGAAAAAAATAAAATTCAACTGTGAGTCAACCACTTTGACTTCAAGAGGAATTCCCGAATTCCTCACCCGAGCCAGATAATAATCGATGTTCTCGTTTTTCCTTCGCGGGCCGTATGTTTGACATGTCTGGTCTAAAGTCTTGGTTGTGATTCGATCTTTAGTATATTTTCCCAAATGCAAAGCACAAAAATACAAAATACAAAATACAAAATAAAAATCAGTAACAATATACATAGGTATGTTAGTGTTTTTAAATTTACGATAAAGTTGACTCATTACTATTGGGTACTTGTAAGTTTCCTCCAAATTTAAGGCTTTTATATCAGAAACTAAAACTTTTCCCAAAATTTGTGAGAAATTGTGCCAAAAATAAACCGTTTTCTCGTACGAAGCACTGGCTATTCAACCGTTGGTAAACAAAGTCAAGAAGAGTCAGAAACAGCAAGCCTCTTGAGCCTCGACTATTGTATAAAGTTTTTGCCTGAAGCAGGGAAAAGGTGTTCGAGTATTCTTGTGATGGAAACTTACTTACTTTCTCCTGTCTAGTCTCTTATTCTGGTCGAATTTTCTGCAAAGTTAGCGTCACGCCCCGCCGATGGTTTGTGACCCGTATAGTGATGGGATCTCCAGAGTGGAATCATGACTTCACTCCGACTCTGGAGTTAAAAAACCGGATTTTATTCCAAAAAAAAGTCAACTTCAGAGTCGTATCCGGAGGCAACCCCGAGGCTAACTCCGTATTACTACGGAATCGAAACCGGAGTTAAATTCAATATTGACTCCTCTGTCGATTCCAGCGTTAACTAAGGTGTGGATTCCGGGGTTTACTCTAACTTCCAATAAACGTTTCATTTTATACATGTTTTCACACAGATTTTTAGCAGATTTCCATAAGTCTTATGGATAGCAACAATATGATTTTGATATTCTTGTTATTAACTCATTAAAACATTAAACCCCTTCCTTTGGCCTCCTGGTTCATATTTCAAAATGATCCGGATTCTACTCCTGAATGTGCTGGAGTTGGATTATTCCGACGTGGGAAACATTTGGATTTTAAAACATCACATCATGAAACAAACATCATGTGTCGAATACAACTCTCTCCGAATGAATATTTCGGTTAGATAGGGCTTGCTCACCAGGCTTGGTGCATGTTTTTTATGCTTAAGATTAAACACCAATTATGTTTAGGATTTTATGTTTAGATTAAACGGTAGAATTAAAGAATAAAATGAGTCGCTTTTTTCGAAGCATCTAACATCTGACATTTCTGCCCACGTGGTAGCGTCCACCTTTTAAACTCAGTTGTAATGTACTCATCATTTTTATAAATATTTCCACAGTGTTGTACTTAGTTAATGCTCAGCAAATTTTGTCATGAAGCACTTACAAGGTCAAAATCAAACAACAACGTGAAGCAAACATTGCTCCAGCTTAATTGCGCAACTGATAGCCTCTCTCGCTTTCTAAGCAATCATAATTAATGTGACATTTGTCAAGGTACGCCGAAAGGTGCTAAAAGCTTGTTCATTCGTATGAGCGCGTTCTGCCGAAGGTAAAAAAAGAGAAAAAGCTAACCCGTGAGTCATGTAGCCAACCGTAAGAACAACTTACGGTGTGAACGAGCGTCTCATTTAACCTGCAACATTCCACTTTGTGGCGGCGGATGTACGAATTCTGACGAATCCTCGCTCTCTCGCGGGCAAAGAAGTGTCACGTCATTTGCTCCACCGTATCACACAAACAACATTCAAACGCGAGTCACAAACATGGCTGAAGGGCCCCCCTTCACTGGAGCTCTTCTCAAGCATGTCCTGAAGCTACCGGAAAGGTGGGGGGGGGCTTAACATTTTTTGCAAAACGAACCACAGATAGCACGGTTAAGTGTTGTCTCTCACTGAGGGTGACATATTTCTCACCCCCATTTTATCGTAAACGGGGAAAAAGGAAAAAAAAGATCAGATTTGCATCAGCCCAACAGCGACCTGGTATAGGAAGGAAAAGAGAGCTAAAAAGAAGATATTTTATCTGTAATTAAATTTTACGTTCACATTCGCATGAAAACTGTCAAACTTAAAGCACGTTAAAGAACCATCAACCGGTGTGACATGCACTTATGTAATTTATCCACATAAAAGTTTTTTTTTTGGTCTGATTGACTGGCAAAAGAAGCTTCTATTGAATTCCATTTGGTGCGAAGATCAGCAAGGAAACCGTACACACTAGGAACTCCACCCATCTTCACCTTCGTGAATTAATAATTTCAATTTATTTCGATTCGTGTTCACCTGGCTGCACTCGTCTAAGGGTGTAGTAGCTGGGTGGCTTTTACTAGCCGGTTACTCTATTACGAACCTCATTTTGATTGGCCCTTTGTACTTGCTTTTGGCACACCTTCGCACTCTGGACCACCTTCGGCAGGTCGTTCGGGTGCATTGGGAAGTGTTCAAACGAAACACAAAACTACACCTTCCAAGTACGAATGAAACGAAAAAAAAATCCACATACACACACACACGTAGATCTAGAATCGAAGGACGTCGTTTGTACTTTATCGTTTAAAAATAGGGCCAATAAATGTTGGGAAGGTCGTCCCCTCGCTGTCGTCATCGTCGTATGAGGGTGAATATTATGAATATTTTACGCAACGCCACGCTACAGGCGTGTAGCGATGTCTTCGTTAAGCTTTCGGAAGCTTTTTTTCCAAACACCGGCAGGTCTGAACGTCTGAATGTGATTGCCGGTTTCGTGGTAGTAGGAAAAGTTTGTCATTTTTTTTTCGTTATCTACCATTAACGCATTGAGTGTCTTTGGAGCCGAGTTACTTGTGTTGGTTGTGAAAATGATGGAATTATGTTTTCATGTTACTTCCCTAATCCTTCCGAACCGTATTTTCCGGTGTTGTTATAGGCAATTTTATTCCATTATTGTAAAGCAATGCGTGAATGTGGTTAAAAGGAAATCAACTTTCGAAGCTTTCGCGCATTGCAACATATGGCTTATTCTACAGTTCAAATTCAATCCATACTGAAACATATGCTATACCTACACTTGCTTAAATTTATGAGAAGAATTTTTCTGATTTTTTTTTTCAAAGTCATATACCTATCTAAATCAAAAAAAATGTTAAGCTAAATCGAACATAAGTCGAGCCAACAAGACTAAAAGCGTCTAGAAATTCCCCATTTTATGTTTTCCAAAGTATTTATTCGAAGGAAGAAGGCAAAAATAAACTTTCAAAAATACTAATGCTGCGAAAATATTGCATTTTTCTGGATTGTTAGGCGTCAGGAATACGTGATAAAAGTTTCAAATAAATATTTCGACAAATAACCAAGGTACAGCCAAAAAAGGTATGCAAAAATGCACATTGCCAAAGTTAGAAACTTCTTTCACAAAACAAAATTTTTTAAATCAGTGTCCACAATTTCTTCGGAATCTTTGAAGAATTTGATTTTATATTTACCATTTGATTCACAATTTACCAGTACTAGTCGGAGGCATTGTTCTTTGAGGGAAAATTGTGAAAAATTTTAATCGAAAATTGTTAATTTATTAAGAGCTTGATGTTTCCACGATTTTTTCACTGCGACAAGTGTTAGATATTCTTTTAAAACTTTTTTTAAAATTATTTTTTTGGATTATATTGACGAAACGCTAATGAGTTCAAAGCCCGAAAGAATGCCCCGAAGAAACGATTTTTTTTAAATATATTTTTTACTTTCTCTGGAATGAGTATATATTCGAATCGAAATGTTGGCCATGCAGTGAAATAAAATTGAAATATTAATTGCAATAAAATGTTTTACTTGAAAAACACTAAAAATATCATTTAAGCTTCTGTATGTACATATATCTACCCTCAACTACTATATTTTACAAAACATTATGACCTTGAATTTAGTTTTACCTTCAAAGCACCAGAGGGGAAAGTAATACCCTGGTCAAATTAATTACTTGTGTCCATTATTTCACCCCTAATTTAATTCCGGACACCACCACAATACCACTAAAACCATCTGATAACAACAGCCTGGTAGGCCATTTACTGTAAACCACAATTAATAATCTTCCTTTTCCAATTTTCCTAACCGGTGCAAAAATTTCAATCGATCGATCAGGCTTCCAATTTTTACAAACTTGTTCGGTTATTTGTTTTTGCGCACTTTAGAAATTCTTTCCAAATTGGCGGCATCGGTTCTAGGAAGGTTTTATTGGAAGTTTTTTTTTCTTGGGTTTTGCTTGTACAATACAAACTCTAATAAGCTCGACATTTTTCCTGTATTAGCAGTTACCCGGAGAGGGACAACATAATCGTTTGCTACAACACCTGGACGGAGAGGCATAGGAACGAGCGAGCCTTCTTGGCAGCTTTCCTTTTTCCCACACTGTGCATTAATTAAGCTTACCGTTAGGGATCGGACGGATTTAATAACTGCGAAGGTCAGGGGTTGTTGCCTTCATCATTACGTTTAATTTTTATTAACACCTTGTTTATGTAGGCGTTGTTTTGACTTTCTTTGTGGTGGTTCACAAATGAAGTTAGTAAACGTGCAACATCGGACATTAATCCCGGTAATTAGTCATGTTTAAACAAGGAAACTAAATGTGAATAATATGCTGGCATGCTATCTGTCTTTTTTGTACAGAAAAGTATAAGCTTTAAGCAGTTTTTCGACTGAACTGTGTTTTGTTCGGAAAGTAATATAAATGTACCAATTTGTTCTAAACAACTGTAACGCCGTATTAACCACATTCCGGGATGATAAGCAAATAGAAACCATTACATTTTTCTGTTTACAATTAAACGTATGCATGTAGCTAATGTAAAGCAACATGAAAGCAACAGCAACCGTTTCAAATAGCTGGCAGTTTGTAAAGCATATTAAAGCACCAATCCACCACCACAACGGTGATGATGACGAAAAATTTCAATTATTCACCAAGACCACCTCATCGCCCATCAACCCACCATTTCCCAGGTGAGCCAGTTTACGGAATTTACGGTTTCCATGGCCGGAAGCAAGGTTCGTTGGACCGGGCGTACCGTCTTTTCGGCATAACAATCTGTCGGCGACGAACGAAAGCGGCTACGCCAAAAAAAAAAAGACAAAATAAAACCAGCATCGAAGTCTACATAACATATAGAGAGGGAACTGTAGGAAGAAGCCAAAAGTTGCGAGGAAAAAGGATGAAAGTAGCAAAAGTTTGAAGTCCTTGCTTTGGTTCGGTTTTCATGTCATTTGTGTTTCGATCCTTTTTCAACAAAAAAAAAAACGCTCAACGGACGAAACATGCGATTGGAATTAATAATGTTGTTTTAAAGTAGCTTACGATGGTCGTTGTGGTTTTTCTGTTGCTTTTGAAGTTTGCTGATCATTGATTAAATGAGCTCAGGAAGAAGTGACAACAAGGCAGCTACCACACAGATGCCTTACTAATTGAATGTGGGACAGGAATGTTGTCGTAGGTAAAAAAGAGCTCGCACCCGTTTTTTACACCCAACCCACCTTTTGCACATACGGACGATTCTCCCTGCCAGTTCGCTACCGGTGCGGCCAAATTGAAATGCCACATTTGTTATGTAGATTTATTCCCACGGGCAACCATGAAGCTGGACAACAGGATGCTCTGTTTATATTTGACGTGGAAAATGATTTACACACCCGGACAGTATCGCCAACGCGTTTCATTACTCAATCCCGAGTGGAGTTACATTTTGCAACAATAAATAAGCATTGGGATCTCGTGTCCATGTATGCAGGAAGCAGTTCAATGACGTTAAAGGTGTTAAATAAATCCCTTTTAACTATGCAATCCATTATCAATATCGGATTGTGAAAGGATTAAAATCGAAAAGTAAATATTTATTTACTAAACAAAATTAAATTTTCTGTAATGTGGTAATAGAAATATTAACAACGAAGGATAAATTAACAATATTTTTCAGCACAAGGTGGTTTTGTATATACGGTCATTAGCAAAGCCAAAACGACACGAACGCCTAGCCTCGTGCTTCTGCGTTCGGTTCAGAACACCGAAGATCGTGGTTCAAATCTCATTTAAATCAACAACCAGTCTTTCGAAGGCGCACCATGCTCTGTGTTGGTTTTAGTAAATCCATTACTACACATATGACAGCAATAACAACCTTAGTAAGTACATCGTCATTAAACTAATAAAAAAATAATACTTTGGAAGCTTTCTCTCATTCTCATCATCAGTGGCACGGGGCGCTACACATACTCCATTAAGCTTGTCCATATATGCATCATCATCATGTTGATTGATTTCTATTTTTCATTTCTACACCAAACCAAACATTTCACAATGTTTGGAATACATAGGAAAGAATATTTTGCTCAGCAAAAGATGGATCGTGCATACAAAAAAACAAGACACAAAAAAAAAGTATCAGAAAAAATCCTTGGAAACTTCTAGCCGGCACAAGCATCAACCATCAGCATGGATTCCGTTCCAGAAACGTCCGTCACCGCGAATCCAGACGAGAGAGGTTTTGTTGATATTAACGTACGCTGCGGATGACGTTGAGGCCGCTGATTTTCGTGTGTATGGAAAGTAAACAACTTCTTCGTTTGCTTGACGAGACAAGCTCGTTTATTGCTTCGCGTAAGCTGTTTTCCTTTGGGTGATGGAAAAATTTGGGAAAGGAAAATCGTGGTTATTCAGTTGCATCTGACGAGCGACACAGAGAGAGAGAGAGTGAGAGATAGAGAGTGAGAGAGAGAGAGAGAGAGAGTAAAGCAGAAACGACCAAAATCCAGTTTTCGAAGCATCGACGACGTCCAGAAGAAGTAATGCACAACGGTGATACATTCGGGTGCAACTTTGTCTAGTCAATGAACGGGAAAATTCGTGGCCTTCGCCATCACGTGACGGAAAATCGGATGTCTGTATGTAGAGTGTTTGTGTGCTTTCCGAGATCGGAGGATCTTGGCAACAACGCTTAGCGTACCTGTGTCTGTGTGTTCTGTGCTCGTTTTGACTACAGGAAGTAATTGAGTGCATGTTTGAATAGTTCATTTTGACAGTTTCATTGCAAGCGATGGTGTACGTGCGTTTCTACGTTTTCAATTCATATTTATTTTTTGTGCATGTTTATATGTTTTTTTTTGCCTGCTTACAAAATACACCATGGAAACGCTGAAAGCAATTTCACGCTGGCTTACTAACTGTCCCAAGCGCCAAGGCAACAACGCGTTACGAAACCCGTACAAACAAGCTTGCAAGGATCCTGCATTTTTCGTGCTTTTACGCGGTTGGGTAGTTGCCTTGACTCATTTGTTTGTGGGCGTTAAAGTGGTTGTAATATTATCATATGTCCCCAACAATCCTAACCTTTCATCCCTTCTACCAAACGTTACCGGAGCAACCGAAGCTTATCGTAGATTCGAGAAATTCTGCCGAGAGAGTTCAGAAGAAATTACTACGGGAAATGTTTGTTTTCCTAACTACCAGATTTCTTACAACCAGACTGTTTACGTGTATGTGTGTGTGAGAGTAATTCGATTTTCACGGGAAATCGTCCAACACGGTTAATGAATTTCTAATGGAGATTGATTAGATTTTGGAAAATATGCCCTGTTCGTGGATTATAGAACAACACACGGTTGCCATGCGGCCGATGAGGGCAATACTTCCATTCGACATGGTATTGGCGCCAAACTTGGAAACCGGTTTATATGATGGTTGCCATGGCATCAACGCTCACACGAAAATTATATGATACGTTTAGTGATAATTATTGTTTTGAAACATTTTGTATATTAAAAATGCTTGATAAAACTATATACGTCAGCTGATTTTATTATTCATAAGGAGCAATGAGTTCTTAATGTGTTTCTTGCTCTTGTTCTGTGATACCTTATATCTGCACTGAGACGTGAAGATCGAAGCTGCTACCATTAAGACATCTGATCATTACGGCGATCATAGAGGGTGTGGATCCTATTCCTGACTTAATTTTTTTAATAGTACTTGCAAGATTATATCTGGCTTTGCAAAATGTGTTCCATTCTTAAGTATGTCTTGTTATCATATCTTTGGATTAACGAATTAGATGTTTCTTTCGACGAAAGTAACTCATAGTATAGAATTTTGAACTGCTCCCACCAAATGCACTATATAACCTTCTAATATAACCTTCTAACATAACCTTCTACATAACCGACAGGTTAAATACTTTGGAGCTATTTTAGACGACAAGTTGAATTTCCTTGTTCAGTTAGACTGGGTCATCTCCAAAATGATAAAAAAGTGTGGAGTGATCATTAGACTGGCGAACAAACGTGATCTTTTCAGAAAAAGTTCATCTCTACAAATCACTTACATATATCAAAAAAGCTTCAATTTCTGCTCGCCTACTCTGTTTCTTGGCAATAAGGGACAAACGATTAGGCTTCAATGATTGCAAAATCGTAGGAGTTAGTTTTGTTCAGATCGGCGTACATTGTCTGCTGTTATGCTAGAAATTCTACAATGGATGTCTGTAGAACAGACGATAGTGTATCAGACCACGACTTTTATATTTCGGTTATTGAACGGCCTATTTCCGGAATATCTGAGAGAGAGAACAGTTCGAGGATCTTATGTTTATAGACACTGTACACGCAGCGCAGCTGAACCCAGAATTCCAAACTTACTATGTATCAGTGCTAGAAACTCTTTGTTTTTCAAAGACATTCAAGAGGTTCAACAGATTGCCCAGAGAAATTAAAAACGCGAGTATCTTACAAGAATTAAAGCGTAGGTGTTAAACAAACTGTGTAATGTGGTATATGTGTAGATCCTGTAGAGTCCCACGTCAATCTTGTGTAGACCATTCTCGTCCCTTCCGCAGTTATGTATAACTGCATTTGTCTTCATGATCTAGTGATGGCGATAAGATTTTTGTGTTTTTAAATATTAATTTAAAAAAACATGTGTCCATGGCGAAACTCATTGCTCCTTGGAGTGTCATGTAAAAGATACCAAGGAATACCATTGTGGTGAAGTGAGGCCCGTTTCTTCCCTGTGGAATTATGTAGGTACGACTTATTTGTACAATATTTATACGTATATTTTTGTACAATATTTTACTTATCGTGAAAGGTTTCATATTGTCATTCTTGTCCCTGCGATCCAATTTTGATTTTGTTTTTTCGTTTATGTTTGTTTGATTTTTGTCGTTATTTTTTGTTATGTATAGTTTTTAAGGTACTTTTTTCTCCTTTTCGGATGTTTGTTGTAACAAACATCAATTATAAATGTCTTACTACTCAGCTTTTGTTAGCCGCATTGGTAGCCTCATTGCAAGCCAAATTTCAAGGGCCAAAAAATAAGATAAATCATTTATTTATTCTTCCATGTGTTAAGTCATCTTTTCTACGAATATCACTTGAAAACTGTGATCATATAATTTTTATCTTATCATTAGTACTAAGCACACCTTTAAGGGACTGTGCCATTAATAACTTATTTGTAATTATATTTATACCAGACGTGTAATTTAATAGCAGAGCATATAAATGGAGAAAAAAAATTTCCCAGTCTTCGTTTGATTGATATTACTTGGCATTAATTAAATTTAGTTTGCTTAATCCCTTACAAGAGTGGGTTACACTCGTTCGGCACAAAGAACATCGGTGAAACAAAAGGAAAACCAACCATTTATATCGCATACTTTCGCCTGATCCTCGGTAGCGTATCCGTAACCAGAACGTATATTCACCTGGCCAATCGATTTCGACAACCGATGCTACCAAATTTTCTCATTACTCTTGCACCGATAATTAATCCGATCCGAAACTCTACCAGACGGCCAGGTGTTTGTTGGGGAGGGCGAAAGTTTTTGGCGAACGCATTTTCACTTCCCACAAATACGAATCGGTGTTTTTTGTTCGCTCTCACGCCTCACTTATCGATCTCATCGCACCACACACCTACTTTACTTTCCACATTTTCCGGCAAAACGGCCAAAATCAATCAAAACCGATTTCGTGTTCATGTTGCGTGTGGTCCCCAAAAACATGATTCTGTTGACCTCAAAAAGGTTTTTATGGGGGGGAAGGTGTTTTTATTTGGTTTCCTGCATTTTTAAGAGTGCCGCCGGATGGGCCGGCAGTTCGTGGCCATTAAAATACATCTCGCAGATATCCGCGGTGATGAAAATGGAAACCGAAAAACAAATAGAATGTTTGCATAGGAAACGAAAACGGGCGAAGGAAATTGTGAGCAAAACGGAGAGAGTAAATGGTTCAATATTGAACATAGGGAAAATGCTTTTCATTTCTATGCAAACGCAATTGTCGACCCGTTTGATGATACATCTTTGCATAGAAAATTCCTAAAATAGGAAATCAAAAAAAATAGCATCGAACGAGAAAAGACGGAAAGAGATAAGTAACGTGCAGCAGCAAATACACCCAACACAAACACGACAGTGCCGGCAAATTCGAATGCATAGTTTATGGCTTAGATGACTAAGCTTTTGCCCTTCTTCCGCAGTGGGACAAGCTTCCAGCGCACCAAGAAATCGATTCGTTTTGACCTCCTTTGGGGGGGCAGCTGGTGGGGAGCTTTCGGTTTGCATGATCATTGCGGTTGCTTCGTCAAATTCCAGACTTACTCGTACGGGAAATCCGTAACTCGTTATTTTCCCTGAAGACTGAGATATTTTTTTATTGGAAAAAATAATCTACACTTTGTGTTAACCAGTTCTAAAAGTGTGGAGCATTTTAAAGAAACAAAATAAAACAGATGACCAATAAATAAAGTATAAATGAAAAATTTAAATTTTATTTATAAAATTGTCCAAATAGAACATTTATTCAAGAAATAAAAAAAATCAAATTTAAAGTAACAAAAATCACAACAAATGTACACAATAAACAATAACCGAAATAATGCTCTATTCAATTACATTTTTTATTACTATTGTAGAGAGACTAGAAACGAAAAAAGAAACACAAACAAAAGCGTTTGTATCGTTTGATACCGCATTTAACTTGACTTGCGTGCATTTGCACGAATGGGGTGTCTCTGTTTAAGTAAATAAAACTTAATTTAAATAATCCTTCTTCACCCACTTCCGTTCCCGCTGCTGCTAACCACCGTCCATAGCGCTTCTTTTGCGCTTCCCGCCGACCATCGCTGTCACTGGGAAGTAGTTACATAAACGGTTAAAGGAAGCCCATAAACCGGACAAACATTGAGGTCAGAACGATACGTCCGACCCGGGCTCCAAACCCAGGCGTACGACTGTTGTTTGACCGGCTAGTGTGTAAAGTCGAGTCCAGTGAGTCACCTAGTTGAACGTCCGGTTCTCTGCATATTACTTTGTGCCGGTGCTTGTCGGATTGGTGAGAAAGACACAGCCGAGGCACCGCGTGGAAATAGCAGCGGATGAGGGAATTGCTTCTGTACTTTTAAAGACCATACGGTGTTAAACAGCACCATTCCATCCGGTTTTCAGCTGGTGGCTGGTTTTGCGAGTCAAGTGCAGAAGAAATCTTCGACCCCGTAATTGCTGGTGTATCGCCCCGTTAGCAGAGGCTCAACATGATCTTAGTACGAAGTGTTCCCAGAACTGACTTGTCTACGCAACTTTATTTGCAGATTTATCCGAAATATTTGTTTTTGAGAAAAAGGAACGTATAATAACAGGAATAACATCATGTTCAATTGCAAAATAAATGCAGTTCACATCAAGAAACACCATCTAGGTAGATAAAAATGAAATTGTTGAGCCCATAAACCTAGTTTTGCACTCTTAAAATATGTTTTGTGATGAATGTTTTCCAGTGGACATTTTGTATATTTATTCTTCACATAACAACCATTTCGTTAACAACTCTTGACATTTGTATTTTTTGTATTTCTATTTTTATTCGTTGAATTTAACGGACCATATGTGGCCTCTTGAAGCGTTTTTTTTTATTTTTACAATGTACATTGATTGATAGATTTGCATTGTTACATTGTTTTACATTTATAGGCCGCACTACACGTACACAATTAAGAAACGCAAAGCGTGACAAGTCCGGTACAAAACGATCACAAACGGCGTTGAATTTATGGCACATGACGAGGAACGGATCAGAGGCGCTATAGCAAGTACGATGTTGCTCTACGCCAAGCAGATAGTTTATTGCAGAATTTATAGTATTTATTGCAGAAGAATTCATTAAGAACAGAAAATGAATTTTTAAATAAATTATAGGAGAATCATTTGAATCAGGTGTCGGTGTCGGTAAGAAAACTCTTCAAAGGCTTTGGCGTTAGAAACATGTTTTCTGAGGTTTAGCACATTGTAACTGATTCTAGGTTTAATTTCAGTGCATGATAGATTGATCATTCGTTGGTCTTTGTACCTATTGATCGCTTTAGGATGAGTGATTATTCTTGAAAGCGTGGCAAAGGAGCTAAGCGGATGTAAATTCCCGCTTATTGGTCCATGTGTTCAATTTTCATTCAACAATCTTTACTTTTTTTACTTGACTTTAATTAATTCTAAGCTAAACCCATACATATGCAACATTATACACTATTTAAAATATGTCGCCTAAATGACTGACGTTTCTTACCGTTTTGCTAAACTTTGCCTTTAAATACACTAATATTTCATTGTAAAAGGCCATTTTTACCGTAGCTATAACCATGATTGGTACAAATGAAGTTCGGCGATAAAAAGTTATGTCGAAATTATAGGAACAGTATAGACAAAATAACAACATTTTGTGGCAACTATTAATTGCGATTTACAACGATTCTGACCAAACAATATTGAAATAAAAAATATGTTGCTGTTTTACAGACTGCAGGCTTCATACAATCATTAATCACATAATATCGCCTACCATTAACTTTAAAAACAGTAAAATCTTGATGTTAATGACATATTATAGCCATAATTGGGTCTCTTACCCTATCTAGAAGATTGTTTTTATGACGGTAATGATTTACAAGTTCTACTTAAACAATTTATTTAAATACATTTAAACAATTTCTGCACATTGTTTCGAGAACTGGCTTATGTAAGCATGGACATTCCCTAGTCCCCAATCTACTTTCTTCTTCTCCGTCTCCATTCTTGAAGTGATGCAATAACAAATTAGGCATATTTACTAAGAAAATGGAAAGGAAGCACAGAACAAACGCACATATCACAGCGAGTAGCATCGTTGTGGGTCTCAGTGTAAACAAACACTATTAAGATGATCACTTGCAAACATGGTTGTCATTAAAAATTGATAAATAGTTTTATATAAAAGTTTATCATTCTCCTCCTCCTCCATCTCTCGTCCCTCCTCTCGTCCTCCTCTCTACTTCTTGGCTTAACTATATCTAAAGTCACGCTTGTTTTACTACATAGCCGGATAACCAGTCCTTGCTGCGGAGAGATGGGTTCAGATGGGATTTTATACCCGGTCTTGTCGTATGGAACTGGCGCGGTTTAACACATTAACCACCAGTCGGCCCCCATTCATTTGCCATTCTAAAATATATAAAGCGCTAATTTAAATCAAGTTTTGCTAACAAACCAACTTATCAAATGTCTATCAAACTCTTTTAATATCACATTTTTAATATGCCAGTGATGATTATGTTTTAAACCATTCAAATTAATTATTTATTACAATAGATATAAAATCAAATATGTTTCTGAATATTCAAGAAATGGAAAACAAAATCCCATTTCAGGTGGTCAATCTTTAATGGGATTTTTTGGAAGTTTTTTTTTCATAAGCTCAACAACACAATGAGCAAGAACATTTCAACTTTAATCACAGGTAGTCCCATTAAAATCTTCCCTTATAAATGAGATAATTTACGACGTTTTCCGACAAAAGCAGCAACTTGGCAACTTGTTAGTAATATTAATGTTTCCTCCTATTCCCCATTGCGCATCATGGGGGGCTTGGCCACTCAAATAACTTCAAGTCTGGGCTGATTTGCGAATTTATTTTTAACTTTCGATATTGGATTTGTTTTGCTATGTAATAGGCTACAAACAGACTTCGCATTGATTTTATCAATGGATATAAAAGTAAGTAAGATAAAAGTCTATTCCTCCCCTTTTTGCCCTAATAATTCTTCCCCCCTGAAGCAATAAAACTCGCTGAAGGAATAACAAAACCCAAACAAAACAGCTGTCATGGCAAACTATGATGGTGTTTGTGTTGTTGGGCTTTACCATGGCAAGAAACGCAAGACGTACGAACTGTTTTGACCTTTCGATTGAACTTTTTAACAGCTTCCATCGTACTGAGTACATCACTTCAAATTCGGTTTCTTCTTCGGCAAATCTTCATCTTACCTGCTGTTCCAGCTTCTGGTGCCGGCTGCTGGCATTGTTGTTATTGTTAGCACCACCGCTGGTGCTGCTGGTATTATTGATTGCACTCATTTCGCGGCGTCGTTCTTTCGCGGGGTTCGCTTCGCGGGTGCCCACTTCATTCACACCTTACAAACGCACACACATACACACATCAAGGCAGACGAATCAGCCTGGGAAGCTAATGTCGTCAACAAACCCGAAAGCCACCCAGCGTTGTCAAGGAATCCGGCAGGATATTTGGGCGTTTTGCTTCGTTGACGCAATTTTAAAATGCTTCACCACACTCACACACTGCAACGCGGCACAAACACTTCCTTTCCGCAAGGCACACAACACCATAGCATCGTTTGGGGTGCAGCGCCAAGGTTGCTTGGTTGAGCAATCGGTGCAAACAAACCCAAAAAACAACAAAAAAAAAACGTTTACCGTCGTTAACGAGTAGCAGTCGCCAATATCTCAAACCTTTGAGTGATACAATTATCAAAGCATATCGATAGAAAACAGATTACACTGAGGAAACTGATGATGATGATGATGGTGACGACGATCCGCTCATTGCACACGATGCGATGACCGTTGCAATCGAAATCCGGATGCGTTCTGTCGCTGTGTGCAGCAACAACAAAAACTACCACCAACAAAGATCCAGCCGTTGTGATGTCATACGGATCGAAACTATTTTATCGATATCGACCAATACGTGGACGCTTGTTGGGACCGAAACATTAGCCGTAACACTTTTCCACCACACACCTGGAACGAACGTTGCTGTCGGGACTGTGGAAGGACTTTTTTTCCGTTTTTCCTACGTTATCCTGAGCACAAACAGATCACCAACACCTGGACGGTCAAACAAACAGCGCACACACACACACCAACTTGAACAGCGCACACGGGTATAAGCAAGGCTGCAACGGGGTAGTGGGAATGTCAATTTTTTCCTTCGATTGCGTACAGGCAAAGATGCACAATATACACAACAGACCGAATGCGCGGTTTGCCTCTTGCTTCGGACGCGAACGTTATGAAAATAACGGTAATAGTCCAAGTCAGTTTACAGCCAGGTCTCGCACAAAGCCCGTTTTGACAGTTGTACGAGCGATGGGATAGTGTGCGTGTGTGCCATAACAGCTGCTATAAGAAATTGCAGGGCTGGTGGGCTTGTTATGGCAAATTTCTATTGCTTCGAAAATTGTGAGCTTTTTTATTGAAAAATTAAAGAACTTTATTAAATAACTTAAAACAAACAAGATAGCTATAATTTGAACTTAACAAATTTAATTAAAAAGGTATCAAAACATTCCGGATTTGATGCACACCGGTTTTAACCATTTTTTTAAATAAAATGTCGGTTTTAACGTAGTTTAATAAATTTAATATAACATCTTATCGTATCGTCTATTTTGGCTTTTTTTCGACAATTCTATTGATTTTAATGGTTATTTTATTCTTTCCAAAAGTTTTCCATTCTATTTCAACCTGTTCGAAAGGTTTTGCGAAAAAGTAATCTTATGTAGCTGCAGCATTCGACGATTTAAATAATTCTGGAAACCTAAAGAACTAATAATCAAGATTATCTGTATTTGATCTGATCGATTTACTTGGAGATTTTCAAATCAAAAACTTTTTATAACACATGCATACTATAAAAATGGAAAATGGAGGATTTTCCCGCCAACAGTAGAGTTCCTCCAGAAGCAGATTTTATTTAAATTGTATTTATTGTGTTAGATAAAACTGTTACTATTGATTGTTTATCAATTTATAAGTCATACATTGGCAATAAGAAATCCGCCAGCTGTCCTATTAAAACCACAAAATAATTATTTTTTTCAAAAACAAACAGGTGGTGCACAGTGGTTTGCCAATGGTCTCCACGCTTTGTGGCAGCAAGTAATACCACATGTCTCCATGGTTTATTCACAGAACACAGAACAGGTTTATTTTAGAAACAGTAATGGAAAAGTTTAATAATTCTTATAATAATTTTCAATTAACGAATGAAATGACTCTACAGAAATGATAATGTTAGGAAAAAAATACATAACTTAGTTGAACTCAGCTACATTTCCAGACAGAGAAGCATAGCTGATTTCAAAATTCAAAATCGTTGCATATTCATTGGTCAACGTGTTTTACCAAATGCAACCGGAGCGCACCAGAGTTGTTGCACTCATGGAGTTGCACTTCCACTTCAAGTGGCAGTGAAATCGTAGAACTTCACGCAAACCAAAACGCTTCCGATACGGTGATGACGATTTTGCCGGTGTTTTCTGATAAAACGAGTATCCCTTCCCCCCACAACTCGGTACCATATTTGTCGGACCATTTTCCCTCCGTACTGTGGTTCCGTTCGTTCGTTTGTTCGTTCGTTCGTTCGTATTGCAATGTGTTTGTGATTAGGCGTTGCACTACGACCAGCTAAGTGGCACGACGGTGGCACATTTTTCGTAGCGAATATAACTGTGGTTGGTGGGACTGTCGCGACTTTTACGCATCGCAGTTTTACTTTCCAACGGTCTCCCGTTCTGACGTGACGGTTTGACTTTTCGGTGCACGACACACGGAACACGGAAACCCTCAGCCACGGCACTGTTGCCCTGTTCGCGTTCGTCAGCTCGTAAACAATCGATAATCGCAATTTTGTCACCATGTCCGCGGAGGAACTGAAGCTGATCGACGAGATGTTCGATAATTGCGAGTTCCAGGAGTCGTTGGACATGATCCAGAAGTTGTCGGTAAGTGAACAACATTGTGACACGTGTTAACGTTGGTTTTTGAATACAAAAAATCGTTCTGTTTTTCCCAAATCGGCAGGACAAAGACAGCTGTGAAGTGAAGTGGCGTCTGGCAAGGAGTGTGTTTTTCCTTTCGAAACAATCCACCGTCAGCGACGAGAAGGAGACACTTTGCCGCGAAGCGTTCGACCATGTGTCAGCGGCGCTGGAAACGGATGGGGATAACTTCGGGGCCAACAAGTGGTACGGTGCAATATTGGCCGAGAAGGCAACCCTGGACGGTGTGACCGAGCGTATCAAGCAGCTGGAAAACGTGCAGAAACATTTCCAGCGTGCCGTCAGCTTGAATGGGACGTCCGATTCCGGCATTTGGCATATGCTGGGACAGTTCAACTACAAACTATCCGAGGTGAACTGGATCACACGCAAGCTCATCACGTCGATCGCACCAAATCCACCGACCGCTTCGTACGAGGATGCACTGGAATGTTTCACCAAGGCTGAAAACATCAAGCCTAACTTTTACGCCCTGAACTGGCTGTACCTTGGCAAGTGCTTTCTGGCGTTAAAGCAACCGGCCGAAGCAAAAGTGTGGCTCGAGCGTGGTGCTGCCGTGGAAGTGCGCTGCGACGACGACCGGATCTGCCGCGAAGAGGCCACCGAACTGTTGAAGAAACTGTAGGAAAAGGAAGGCGCAAATTTCGGTCGTGGCCCAGAGGTGTGTACTGGAGGGGTCTGCGTTACCATCATCCGTTTTGCCATACATGCGACCCCCCGGTAGATCCGGTGTATGGGGACGACCGTTAAGTACGCTTAGAAATGATTTTTAATGTGACAAGGTAATGTTAAGTGTTGCGTGTATCCGGATACTGTTCTTTTTATTTCGTTTTAAATTGTTTTAGAAATCGATCACGCGCTAAAATTATCGACAGAAAAGTGTACAAAATGCATTTGTTGGGATTTGAAAAAAGAAAAAAAAACCAATGCGTGTTTCCTTTTTCCAATAAAATAAAACATCGCATGTGAAATGAACGAGCGTCCAAATTCTATGCAATTTATTCCAGTATCTTAGAGAATCAAGAGAAACTGATCGTAACCTCCTAACCTTACGTGCTCGCGGGGGAAGGTATTCCAGTAATTAATTCTTACCGTGATGTAATTAATGTTTTTGCATTAAGTTTGTGTTGGCTTCCCATCGTGATTAGCTACTCGTGGCAAATTGAAACCTGTACTTCTAGAAGGCTAATAGCCTACGTTTGAATTCCTGCCCGAAAGGTACAACAATACATCTTGACCCGGTCTTATCGGATGGCTGCTTATCGGTTACATTGGCAAAGATGATTTAAAACCATTGCAATCCCCCCCCTATTAACTTCTTATCGTGTTGCCTCTCTGTCAAAGGTGCAAAATAAAACTTTTACTGGTAGTGGTTTAAAGATAAGTTTTTCAAGCCACCACGAATGAACTCCTTGAGCGACCGTCAAAATGCATCAAGGGAACACAAAATAAACGGCGCTCACGCATGTCTGTTATCGTGAAAGATAAGGCGAGAAAACAAATACTGATTACCTTTTTGGCACTAGCTTCTGTTGCACATTTGCCGATGCGTCTGGTGCACTGTTGTGTGATTCACGTGCTACAACGAGGGGGGGTGTCAGATGTCGTTACGCTCGTCCAGTCGGAAGTCGAACAAAGCGGTACGAACTCGCTTAGTCATTTAATGAAATCGCAAAATGTGACCCATCCAAACAGATGGGTACAAATGCTGGGTGCCGTTGACGGAAATGTTCGCCAAAACGGAGATAAGCGCTGATGACCGATGAGAGCGAGAGAAGACGAGTCGTGTGTCGTGTGTATTAAATAGAATCATCGTGGAGCACGCATAGAAGAGGAGCGTTTCTTGTGGAGGGAGTCACGGGCAACATAAGATCTCATGTGGTGAAACTGGTTCTGCAGTGTGGAGGTCGCTAGAAGCGGACAGTTGCGCTAAACCATTCCAACTGGCAGCATGGCGGAAAGCTTCGTGGAAGCCGATCAGCTGTTTGCTGAGTACAAGTTTCGCGAGTCATACGAGTTGCTGCTGAGCAGGAAGCACAGTAAGGTAAGATTAGACGAACTTGACGCTGGGTACGGTACCGTTAGGTTGGTGTTTTAATTAAACTTGAAAACATGTTTCTTCCGCCTGGGTTTCAAGGACACGGGATATGAGACGGTATGGAGGCTGTGCCGCGTCATCTACTCGATCGTACGCGAGCTTGCCGTTGACGAGAAGAAAGCTAAAGAGCTGCATGCGTTCATATACGAAGGTTTTGAGTATGCGAAGCAAGGTCTTGCCATGGAACCAACTGCGGCTTCCGCCCACAAATACTACGCAATCTTTCTTGCGGAAAAGTCCGGCATCGAAGGGCTTAAGGAGCGTGTGCTGCAGCTGAGCACGGTATTGCGCCATCTGCGCCAGGCTACCGAACTGGACGCAAATGATCCATACGCGTGGTTTGTGCTCGGTCGGTTCTATCACAAGCTGGCCGGATTGGCCTGGTTTCAGAAGAAGATGATCCACACTTTTACCAACGACATACCGGATGCGTCGTACGAGGATGCGTTAGAGTTTTTTTTGTGTGCGGAAAATATACAACCGAACTTTTTCCCATTGAATCATCTCATGCTGGGCGACACGTACATTGCACTGAAGGAACCGAAGAAAGCTCGTCCATTTCTCGAACTAGCAGCAAATCAACTTGCGCCACGGTAAGTAATTGAGTTCTGGATGAGACATTAGTTGGAAGATGTGATGGAAGGCTAACAAAGATCTCTCATTTTAGTACGGCCGATGATCGGGAGGCTCAAAGGGAAGCTGAAGCACTGCTTAGGAAGCTCTAGATGGCACGCGAACCAAATCTCAACAATGTTATTTCTCTCTTTCCTCGCAATAAAAATAATACAAACCGAACCATACTCCAGAATCTATTCGCCTGTCAGACGTCTTATCGCACCGGTACGAAATGTACATAAAGTAGCTGAAAACGGATGTATTGGACGGTGGTGTGGACGCGCAAAACATATTCTGTCTTGTGGTAGCTAATGAACGATAAGAAACAAAAACACAAAAGGTAGTGGTCGTCGTATTACCCGGTGTGATAGTGTAATCGTATATGAGCATGGGAAGGCATTCTTCTGCAATACATTGCTTGCGTTCGATTACGGTTGAAGGTTGTCCAAATTTGGTACGCAGGTCATCAATGCGGTTTTTGGGTAATCGTTTTCCAATGTATGTTCTTAACAGTTGATAACGAGTGGCATGTTGCAGTAAAATAATGATTTGCACATGTACTTCTTTCGATTTGAGCCATCGGATGGTTTTTGGGTAACTTTTGGGAGGCGTTTTTTTTCTTTTGGAGGTTTTTATTAATTGCATTCGTAGCATTAGCACATGTAACACTGCGTAACTACGTTAGCAAAGAAACAGTGAATTGAAATAATTCCTGTTACAGCTATTGTTCGCTAGATGGCGCTGTGTGCTTTTGAAATTGCTGTTAGGTGGTAGTTAAACGTACCATCGAAGTTAGGGGTTGTCGATGTGTTTTGTAGAAAATGGTTAATGGTGTTAGAAGATAAACTAAAAATTTGTTTTATTAAATAATTAGCCTTTATTATAAGCCTTCAATGATTAGCAGGTAATAAGCTAATTTCATATGAAACTGTCATTTCTGGACGCATAACCCGACACCCGGAAAAGTAGCTACATGGATAGCTAGCAGGATAGTCAGTCCTTCGTATGAGGACTACGATCCTGGTGAGATTTGACTCCCGGTCCTGCCGTATAAGATTGAAGTCGCTACCACATACACCACTTGGACAGGAGTTTGAATCAGCCTTGATTTTAGCGTTGAATTTTGAGGCTTCTTTCATGCTGAACAGCTAGGCAATATTGCATTGATGTAGGTTTATTTTTTATTAAAAATTATGTCAATTGATTATACTGGCAAGAGAGGATGGTTCTTAAATATTAAAAAAATCAAAAGTGCCTTGATAGTGTGTACCAGATTACTTCAGGGATGCATAAGACCAGTATAAGAGACATTTTCATATTTTTTTAACTTTTTTCAAAGTATTAAAAAATAAGGGTTTAATTATATCCAAACCATTTCAAACATATAAAATAAAACATCTATCGGTTATACCTCAGTTTTTCAAAATATTTCTTCATTAGAAAATTACTGCACCAACCGCTAGGGATTATAGTCTTCGTTCGGGTGCTTTTCGTTGGATTGAAGCGTACGGTATAGTCGTATCGATGTGCTATTTCTTTCACCCCTACAGCACACCGAGCTTCGGGTGTCGTTCGGCTTTTCCCGACAGTCCACATCCAACCAACAGCACAACGCATTTCCACGCCAGTTTTAATCTAACTTTGCGCGTTACAAAGCGAACAGGGTGTACTTTTCGCTGTCTTCGCTGCTTTTGAAAACGCGCCATAAAATTTTTGCAACGTGCAATCTGTTTGGAAGTGTTCTTCTACTACGGTAAAGCTGGCAACAGTACCGTGTGTTTGTGTGTCTACAGTTGCATTGCATGGACACAATATCGGTTATTTAACGTATGCACCGGTGCTTGTTCCGGCGTCCTTGCGCAGAGGTTGTCTAATTTTCCGAAGTGTTTGCATCCGCGTCAACAAGTCGACCGCGCGCTTTGTGTCGCTTTGTAAGGGCAGTGTGAGATAGTTTTCGATCAATCACATCGAATCACGTGTGGCAAGAGAAGCGCGTGTTGTTCGCTTGTGTTTTCGTACGCTAGTAAAAGAAAATTAGGTGAAAATTATAGCGCGTTTGATTGCAAGTGGCAAGTTAACGGCAAATCGAGAGTCCATCAAGTTCGTTGAATTGGGAATAATTTTCCGAAACGCAGCTAACGGGATTGATCAAAACATTGTTGCATTGCGAATAGAAGCATTCATATTTTGTTTGGTAATTTTAGGTTTATTTTAAAGATTATCTTAATTTTTTGCTAAAAAAAGAAGTTGAAATCTGCCGTAGTACCAACCTATATTTTTTTAGTATGTGCAACACTATAGTAAGGTGTACGAATAAGAAAAGAACAATTCTAATCTAGTAACCATCTCGAAATCGTACGTTTACAAGTATTACTACACCGATCGAAAGAAGGATTACGAAAACGCCAAAATAACATAAACATACATTCCTTTTTTTGTTTTACAGTTTTAACCCAATAGTTTTGTGATAGTGTTCGCTAGTGTTGCAAAGAATAAAAAAAACCAAAGTGAGGAAGAGCAAAAAAAAAAGAGTCAAAAACTTAATTTTCAAAGTCTCGAATAGTTGGTGTGTTTGGTGTGCAGAGTTGTGGTGTTGTGTGTTCGGGTGCGTGAAAGATAGCGCTGGTGAACAACCCCCCGGATCGAACCGTGCATATTAGATCGTTTTTGATTTTTGGAGAAACAAAAAAAGTGAGGAAAACATCATCCACCGACAACAACGCTCTCTCTCTCTCGGGTGAGGGTCACCAAGAAGAAGGGGAAAAGCGAAGGAAATTTTTGGTGTTGCTTGCCCGTGTGCCAGGGGTTGAAGCAAAGCACATCATCCAGCCGCGGATCCAGCGGCGTACAAATTTCAGGGAGCCAAATTCGAGAAGCACAGCGAGAAGAAATCAGGTAATGCACCATTATGCCAACGAGCAGTATGCCTACACAACCGTGTAGCACTGTGCAGTGCTAATAACAATAATAATGCTGCTACCTATAATTGCCCCGATGGAAAAGCGCAACCCGTAGTGTTGCTGGTGTTGTTGTTGTTGTTGGCGGTGCTGTACGGATGCGTCGGTGAAGCTTTGGACCGACCGATTGGAAAACCGACATTAGCGCAACTGCCCTCCCCACTCGATGGAACGGCCCCGGAACCGGACATAACTGGAATGTTTGGAAAATCGTTTTCGTAGACGATCCCGATCGCGCGAGGTTTCCCGATCAGGGTTTTGCGAGGGTAGGGGAGAGGAATGGTTTGAATTCTTATAGCACGAAGGAAAATGCTAATTGCCCCGGTGCCAGATGCTGGCGGATACAGTTAATCGCATTTTTATATTTCGCTGCTCATGTTTGGTCTTTGGACTGAACAAAAAACACAAATTTTGAATATTAAGAAATTGTGTCTTCTTGTACTGTTTATAGCAGAATGTGCTTGCTTTCAATCTCAATCCCAAATGTCCCTGTTCCGTTCCGTATCTGTTCCGAAGGACACAAAATCGGAACCCCTCCGTAGTAATACAATGTGTACATGTTAATGTTCCTACCGTTGTGCATCGTACGTGAGTGAGGGGTGACACACAACAAACGCACATCACGCAGGGTACAAAGGGAACTTGCAGCGTGCGTCCCTCTGTACGTTATTGCGCTTGTATGTATGCATCCCGGTTCCCGGTTCTCGATTCCATGATTCCCCCCCCCCATATACCCGTTGCAACCGGGGTGGAACTGCGCTAGAACCCGTGTTGTATGTCCTGTGAAGTATTTCAAACACAAGGGCTTTTCGATATCACGTCTCGTACGCGTATGTAGTTGTTAGCGCGTTGGGAGAAAGATTTCATTTTCATCACAAAAGGGACAAAAGGGTCGACACACGATTCAATACGCGAGTAGACACACACAAACACATACACACACTTGGATTTGAATGCTTGGCTTAACCAGGGGAGGTGATGAACGAGACTGGAATTGAGTATGACAGACGGGTTGATTAGAATTTTATCTGAAATAAGTAGATGTAATTTTGACAATCTTTTTATACGAAGTTTTTGCACTTATTGGTTTTTTTTTGCAAGAAAAACATTCAAAAAAATTTTTCTACCATATTTGGAAATTTCTTTAAGTAAGTTCAAACATATTTTCGTTTTATTTGTTTCATTTATGAGAGTTTTTGTTTGCTTCTTAATACATTTAAAATGATTACGGTGGTTCGGTGGTGTATGTGATAAACGGCGACGGTTCAAATCCCATCCGGACCGTCTCCCCGGTGCAAGGACAGACTATCCGGCTTTTTGGTAAAAATAACTTTAGTAAGAAAGAGAGAGAGAATGACCACTCTTATTGACGTATCCATGGCCATGGTTTTGAGTGCAAAATTTGATGGTTAGGACTTGTTATTTGGTAAAAGATTTATTTATATCCCTTCAAACCCACTTGCAGGTCAATGTATTTTCTATATATTTTGATCGTTTCTTCACAATAAAACTTCACACAAGATTCGCTCGAATCCCCAAACTCGAAGAGAGATTCGTAATGCTAAAACCCGTTACAGCATGTGTTGCGGAAATCTTTCTCCAAAAAACATACCGAAAAGCGTGGTTTGGAGGATCGTTCGATTAAGTCTTTCACTGTTGACCTCTCGCACCTGCCAAAAATCTCGAATCGTTGTTTTGCCGGTGGTTCCGTTTAGATTGTAAGGCAAAGGGTACAAGCAATGGTAAGAAAACGTTTTGATCGTTTATCGTCACGATCAAAAGATGGTGTGAAGAAGAAGTAATCGAATCGTGTTGAATCGCTGTCGAAATCGTATTCGTGTTGGGTAGAGGTTCTTCTTCTGGCAACGCAACGCCCGACGCAACTAGACGAAGAAAGTGCGCTACCAACACACGCACGGATGTATGTACCTTCGGGGCAACAAATCTGGGCACTAGGCTGTGGGCCTTGGTCATTATCGGTCGTTTCGTAACCGAAACATCTCGCCACAGTGTGTAACAGTGCGCCCCTCCGGGAGGGCCCCCTGGATCCTGGGCTGGTGTCAGACAGACGGGAAAGGCGAGAGAGAGAGAAGAAAGAAAAAAAGCAACAACCGCTGCTTTCCTGGCCAAGCTAGAGCTGCTGGTTTGCTGCTAGCCTAAAAGCCTTAGTGTTGCCCTCCCCGATGCCGGTGGCGATCCAAAGCAAAACCCGAACGCAAACGGTACACACACGTGGTGCGTTTCGCGTTTCGGTTTGTACGCATGAAGCCCATGATGATTCACGCGCATCTGTCCTCCCCGTACCCCATTCCGCCATTTCCACATACCCCCCTCGCCGGGGTGGCCAGATGAGCGAACCTGCTAACGGAGGTTATTGCGAGAGAGAAGAAGAAAAAAAAGGAACATTTTGCTCGTAAAGTGTTGGAGAAGCAAAAAAAAAAAAAACAACAAAAACCAGAACTAGCAAAAGAGGTGGAAATAGGAGCAAACGGACCATTTCCTAAGGTGGGTAAGTCCGGTGGTGGTACGAGACCCAGCGCTCTTTGTGGGGCCCCACTTATGACTCTCTGGCGATGATTAACAAATTATTTTCAACCACCGTTTCCTTCCACACCTTTGCCGCGGTTATATTTCCTCTGCGATGATACACGGGATGGACGTGCTATTTGATTGGGATTGAATTTGGGTGGGACGATGGAAAAATTGGGCTCCTGCCAAAATAAAAAAAAAAAGAAATGATAAAATAAACTACAAAACCAATGCAGGTGCTGCTGGGGCAAAAGGTTTCCGGCGTAATTTTTTTTTCTCGCCCGGTGACTATTACCAAATGGATTGCCATTATCAACCGGGATTGAGGTTACTTGTATCTTAACTTTATGGTGGCTTTCCTATTTTTTTTGGGTATCTGGTTGTGTGAAGTGCATGAAGTTATTGACGATAGATACAGAAAAGATAGAGGGAAAAGAGGATTCCAATGAAGGACTGTTGTGTTGTGTGTGTTTCGCAATTTAATCCTTGTTATTGTGTTTTTATCTGTTTGTTTTCATCTTCATCTTTCAAAGCTCTCAAGTTTTCTAGTTTTATCGATTATATTTGGTGCAATTTGACAAAGTTGTATTCATTTAAGAACTTTAGGGTTTAAAATACGATGTCGATCAATTTCTAGATCTTTTCTATTACATAAAAATTCAGTTATCTTTTTTTACTTTTTTTTACTTCGTTAGTCGAGAACCCTGCATCTTTGAATTTGCTTCAGACAAGATACACGCGAAGACCTTCGGGGTATTGGTCGGAACGCTCAATCATTAGACCATAGGACCGGTTCTTTAAGGGTTGTAAATTGTAGATCAGTATATTTACAATCATATTTGGATTTTTCTAATAATTACTGTCAAGTTGCAAATTTCAACCAGAAAATCAATTTATTTTGCTAATAAATTAAATTATTTAGCAATATTACGACGTTTGGAATAAATACCTTCGAAGCAAAATTATAAAAAATGATCCAAAATTAACAGAATCGGATTGAATGCAATCGACAAGAAATAAGTTCAAAGATATATAGAAGAAATAAGTTTTTTTTCTGTAAAAAAAAAATGTTACACACATTCGGTACCCCTTCCATAGCCGCTAATCAGTCTTATGAGTAATAAGTTGAAAAAAAAAGATAATCCGCTTGTCCTCCATTCTGGTGGAGCAGAAATCCAGTTAGTTTGCGATGATGATAAGCTATAGATTGCAAACGGTGTGTAGAAAACAAAAACGAAAACAAACAAGGAAAGTGGGAAAATTAGCGCCCAAGCGATCGTAAATCTTGATCGCTTGGTAAGAAACAAAAATAAAAAAAACTCAGAGCTAATGCGGTGAAAATTGGCACAGACAACAGCTCGAACTTTTCCCTGCTTGTGGGTAAACAGCAGCCTCCCCCCCTACCCCAACCTCCGGCAGGCTAATTAGTTTGTTTTGATGTGATAAAGAGCTGGAGCTGATGCAGCTGGATGAAAGCGGAGGTCACTTGTTGTTGATGATGTCTAACGGTCGAAAAGGATATTTTGCATTCTGTTTTTTGTTTTGCCTGGAAAATGACATTTCGAACGTTTGTTGTACTGCACGGCACGCCAAAAACTCGTTTATGCAAAAGAAAAGTGCGGTGATTCCGTTACGTATGTTACGCATCGGTCCAACAACATCAGGCGGCCTGCATATGCGTATAATGCGCAGCAGGGTACAACCATACCTGGCCGAGCATCATGGTTATGATAGTGTGCTTTTATTTGTACCATACCCGGGAGTGTGTACAGGGCTCTCGGTAAGCGTGGCAAAAGGGGGAAAAACACACACACACAGTTCCGAAAAAGGGAAAAAATAGAGGGAGGATGTACGAGCGAAATCAGCCATCCGAGGCTGACTCGCGCTCATCGAGAGCATTTTATTCTGTTTTTCTCGTACAGATATATATATTTTTCTTCTTTTGCTAGTTGCTGGTTTGTTTGTTATTTCCACCAACACGCAAACGCGGACCCGAGACGGTATGTTGCACGCGTATGCCCTGTGAACGGGGGGCGCGCGCAAACGAGCGATCTTCATGTAAAAAAAAAATGAAAACCCGTATGATCGTATATGTGTGGCACTGGTGTTTAGTTTGTTGGTGCTTGCGATTGCGCGAACCTCATTTTTTTTTCTTTCCTTCCCTACCCCAAACACGGTCCAACACAACGCCTCTAGGCTTTTCCAGCGCGTTCCGTTTCGGGTCAATCAGTCAACGTCCGGGTGCTGCATTACGGAAGTGCCACTGAACCGTCGCGATCGGGGGTGAGTTTTAGCGCAAGCTTCCCTCGATTTGGCGTTTTCGGTTTGTGCGTTGAACGAAGGGAAGATCTGTGGAGGGAAAGAAAGCGAGGAGAGGGGGGGGGGGGGGGGGGGGGGGGGGGGGGGGGGGGGGGGGGGGGGGGGGGGGGGGGGGGGGGGGAAGAGGTCTGACGTGACCAGCCCTGGGTATCGTACCGTGATGCCGCTATGGCTCTTGACCGGTTCAAATCCCGCGATTTATAAATTGCCACCACCGGCGAAAACGGAAGACGGAGGTGAAATTTAGAAATTTGTTGTGGTGGAAAATTAATACAATTCCGATGGTGCGTTGTGTTGCTTTACACTGTCCGGTGTGCGTTGTAATAATAAATTGACCCATACACACACAAAGAAACAATTAAATAGTTAAGTGCTCTGATGCGTCGATCCGTATGGCACCTTTACTCACAATTATATGATCACGATCTTTACTATGACCGGTACGGTACCGGGTAAGGAAGGTTGGGCGTTAGTAAGTTATTACATCTTAACTGGATCATAAGTGTGCCATCACGCGGGTTAACAAGCGCGCCTTGTTTTAGGCTCCGAATCCGTACGGTAAGCTTCGACGGTATCATATCAGCAATTTCTAATGGAGTCTTTTGCGGAGCGGAGTACGTAAGTAGTAAGACGGCTGTTTTGTTTCTTGAGCTACGCGTAACACATAACGCACTGTAAACAACCTGTAGCAAGCGACCGTAAGTGATTGGTAATGGTTTATTGCTTTATTGTTTGCTGTACGATTCGAATTCCTTGTGGATGGAGTAAGAGCACACTACGCGTCCATAATGTGTGGTGTGCCAATGTGCGTTGTACGAACGTGTAGTTTCTGACAGGCGAGTGATGTCCTAAAGCGATAGTCAGTAGCGCTCTGATAGCGCATGCTGTATGATACATTTTGTGTATGTTTGTTTTTGTTGCAAAACGCTAAGTAACTGATCGCGTTTATCAGTAGGTTTCTTTTAAAGGTGCGAAGAACACCTGTAATCCTTGCACGTGTATCAATATTTATTCAACACGATGTTCCAGAAGATACAGTAACTAGATTTATTTTTTCGGCGAAATGAATTAATTGTTAAATGCTCTGAAAAAGTATAATGTTTTTGATTCAGAAATCACATAGACATCAAGAAATTACTAATAATCCACACAAACTTTGCCCTGAAAGTATAGGGACGCTAGGACACGAATAGCTGGAATTTATCAATGGCTCGTAATGAACAACCTTTAAAGACTTCCATCAAAAACCCTATTCTCACATACCTGTCATGGATATTAGGATATTGAGTGTCTATAATTGGAAAATCCCAAGATCTATTCTATTTGGAATAGCTGAAACGTCTTCTTCTGTTAAAGGACGTTCCATTGCTGATGTTTCGCCATGTCTTGCAAAACTAGAGTTCGATTTCAAAACTCTGTTTTTGTTTTAATAATTACAAAAATTTAAAATTTTAACAAGTTTGATTTAGGTTCTGGAATATAAGAACATCACTCCACGTATTCTGAGTAAATTCAATGACACTCGTCAATTACTTCCGAAGGAACTGAGAATAGAATTTCCTGTCTAGGATCTGCACTATTTTTGAACAGATACTATCTTACATTCTTATCTAATTAGTATTAAAAGATAAATACTAAAATTTATTATTTTAGTTCCAAGTATTACGGCTTCTTGTTGGTGATTAGATTTCCCTTTGGTCTATTAACTCATTGTATAGAATTAAACGAACAAAGCAAATCCTTCCCCAACAATCAAAAGGGATATTGAATTTAATTTAGTAAACTTTTGAATATACAAACAGAATCAATTACACACATTTGTACAAGGTTTCTGCATAAAATGGATAGAGCACCGGTAGTCAACAAATCTGTAAACATATTCCAAACACTAAGAGGTTCCGCCGGTTGCCCTTTTGTCTTTCTTTTTAAAGGGCAAGCACAATAACCGGGCCCATGCTTCAGCAAACGTTGCATGAATGGAAAACGAAAGAATTCGTCCACATCGCTGAATCCATGGCCCAGGACGAATAGCGCCCTTTTATTTTTTTTTGAAGGGTGCAAGAATGTTAAACCTGCCCATGTTTTTCGTCGTGCTCTAGTGTGCGTGTGTACATTGGTTGGCTTGCAAAATGTTGCCCAGAAGGGCCTATCCTATCCTCTCCAGAAGTTGTGCTTGGTCGTTTTTTTTCGGTGTATATGTGTATATGTGTATGACGAATCATCCCTCAGTTTCCTTTGCCGAAAACTAATCACAAGCGGCACGAATCATAATGGCTGCCGGATGTGTGAATAGAGAGTGAGAGCGGGAATCGCGGGGAAACGCGGAAACAGCCACGGGATATTGACCCTCCCGTTGTGGGTGGAATCTGGCGAATAGCGAATACATCCCTTTGGATGACAATGAGATAGTCCTTCATGTATTCTACTACATCGCACATTCCTGTTTGCATGTTGGTAGTTGCTGCTGTATGCAATCCGATTTAACATCGATATTCTCTTGCGTAAGATACATATATGGGGGGGATGAATTTCCCAACGGTTTACTGCACCGTACAACAGTTGGTTCACTGTGGTATAGGTATTAAGAGAAAGAAAAGTTTGTACTGGAACTGGCTGAAAAGCGAACTGTGGTATACATATTTTTCATTAATTTACGCATAATTTGAATAGCTGTCCGTTGTGGTGCTTGGACCGAAGGGTTCAAACGACTAAAGACGATTGACATTACGGTTAGGGGAGGTTAGTTTGTTTCCCATCATCCCATCTGTTTCTTTGTTAGCCGCCCAACGGTGTCTCGTGTCGTTGTTCGCGTAACAAGGACAGGAGTCCTTCGGCTGGTGCTAATCATTAATTCATTCTCCAAGTGTACGTTGGTCCACTGATGCCTCCAGCTCGGCTTTAAAAGCGGGCCGTTATTTTCCTGTTTTGCTGTTTTCCATTCCGTTGCTAACTCCCTGTAAGCGTGCGCGCATATCCTGTCCCAAACTTGCGGTACACGAGCGAACCTTTGGATCAGACAGTTTTATGCGGTTGCGGCGCGTTCTTTAGGCAGTTTAATCTGTTTGTTTCCTCGCCCTCACATACGAAGCACAGCGATGAGAATGCGCGCGAAGATGAAAGACAGCTGGGAATTCTAAGATTCACATCGCTCTGCGTCTTGTGCAGCGGCATCACTGCAGCACCGAATGGTGTCTGCTGGGAGTCGGCGAACAGTGGCAAAAGGTTCGGTACACTTTGTTGCGATTTTATTGCAGTTTTAAATAGCTTTCTTGATGTGTTTTTGTTTTTATTTTCTGATGTTTTTTTCTTCTTTTTGTTTTCACTGTTCTTCGTTGTGATCACTGATTTGTGCGCTGTGTTTTTTTTTGCAACAGCGAAAGAACTGAAGTAGAAAATGAAACCAAATCCCCCGTTGGGAGGATACGGCAGTAGAAACAGAGGTTTGGAAGAAATAATATTATTTTGTTTACTCCTTCATTACTGCTGTGTCGTGGTGAGTTTATTAAATTTCCATCGATTGAAGTAAAAATTGTTTAGTGTTTCAGCATGTAGTGGTTTCGGATGAACATAGTAAAAAAAATCCTTATTTTATCTCATCTAGCGTATACTTTTGTTTAACTTATTCATTTGTAAGAATTTTCATAATCGTGCCATTAGCTAATGAATATGGTAATATTGTTGCGTTTCGGGGTTTTTTTTTACAATTTTTATTACCAACTAAGTGGTTCCCATATGGCAACGGAATTGTTAAGACAGAAGACGGGCTTGAACACATGTGCCATAAATTCACACTTGAGTTTAAAGACCCCTTTGGGCGATATCATCATACGTTACCGTTCCCGAGCCTAATCAATGCACTGGGAAAGAATTTCCCTTGCTTTTTTGTTTCGTTCAGGTCTCCTGCAACGAACCTTTTTTTTCCGTCAGGGTGGTGTCATTTACCTCTCGCTGTGCGAAAGGGCTACAGTTATTATGGTAATGTTGTGACACTACTACTGGCACTTAGTTCACACACCGCCAGGCCCAAGTATCCTTAAGTGCTCTCCTGCTTGAGCTGTTTGTGAGGGTTCCCCCACGTCGATGGAAGCGTCCACGATCGTATCAAACTCGTTCTCATTTGATATGAGAATGGTAGAATTGTATGCATGACAGACCATACACGAAAAAGACACGTACCCAACAATCAGCCATATAAAACCGCAGTAGCGCCCAATACAGTAGCAACACCATCTGCTGCCATGATCGCGTTTTAGGATCTCGTCAACGGACGTTTCTGGTTTGAGTTTTGTTGTCTCCTGGATGCATGGGCCACGGTTTCGCTACGGTGGCATTATGATGATAGTTTCAGAATGTTTTCGAGGCTCCGGAAGGACATGTGGTAACGACCAGATCAAGCACCGATCGAGTGCGGAGTAGCGTAGCGAACCTACGCAGGGATCGAGCAAGGGGGTCATGATCCTTTTTTTTTCTTCTTCGTCTGTCTGTCTGTCTGTCTATCGTCATAAATACGGGATCCTCACAAACCATCCAGTGAACATCTGTTTTCCCTGAAAGAGTGATACGCGTAAAGTCCCCAGGAGATGGTAACAAAAGTAGTTCGAAATACCCGTAGCCTAGGCGAAGCTGTTGAATGTATGTTGCGTGTGTCATAATGTACATTGCTAAGCTTAAAAGGAAATAGTGTGCGTTTTGTTGCTGTTGGTATGCGGCACGGGAAAATGTTCGTTATTGTGTGCGTGTTTGTGAGCAGACTTGCATTAAGCTTGATAGAAAAAAAAACAGGGAGAAGAAAAAAAAACAAATGTTACCAGTTTACATGTGCCTATTTACCCAGGCACACAACATGGACAAAATGGATCAAATAAAAGGATAAAGGTAACTTTGGTGGAAACGTTACCACGCTTGACAATTTGACGTCCGCGTGTGTGACGTATGTGGACCAGTTACGTCGTGTAACACTCGGTTGTTCTATTGTTATTGAACTTCTTTTTTTTAAAGCACTCTCCCCCCTGGATTGGAATGATGAAGTTGGGCCTAGGTTTGGAAGCGTTGAGTAGGTTTCGTTGTTACGTTTTCGTTGCTATTCCGCATCAGCGTAGCATACATACACGAGTGCATATCGTTTGGGACCGGGTCCATTCATGCTGCAATATGCAACAGAGTGTGAGCATCGTATACAAGCCCTATACAACGAAGGGTTGATACGGAATAGTATGCGATCCTACACAAAAGAATACAGTTGTCATGTTATCTATTTTTTTTCATACAATCTGTTTGAGTTTGATAATCGAACATTTCATTAAAATCGGATAAATCATTCGAATGATCAGCAGAGTCTCGTCTGCTCGTGGACAGCCCCGTGTGCAAATGTGCATTGTTTTACCTTTATCCTATTGTAACAGGGTGGAGTGTATGTGTGTGTGTGTTTGTAAGCCAACTCGAAGGGGGGGATGCATCCCCCATGTGTATGGGGCGCGCTCGTATTTTGTACAAACAATTCGGGGCGTTGGTGCTCGCCCGATCGTAGCGGAACATTATGGAGTTTTTTTTTCTCTCTTTCTTGTTGTTTTGTTTTGCATTGTGAAAATGCGGCAGGGTTAATGTTTCTTGTTCGCTTTTAAGCCTCCATATGTTGCTGGTTGAACACGTAATGGGGTAATGAATGGTATGGCAAATGGGTAGAAACGGTAGCGCACATGTGTTCTGTTTTGTGCGATTCTAGCTAAAGTGCAGGGTTTGTCTACTTTGTTTACATGTTAATGCCATTTTTATTAGGTTTGCCATTCATTTGATAAACATGTTCTTCTAGCATTTTGTTTCGTAAATTGTTGCATTTAAATATTTCTTCGTATTACTTCTTATTGTATATAACATTTCGTTTCTATTTTTGTATTTATTTTACGAAAAAACAGGAGTGAAGCTAAAATTGCCGATTTGATAACTGATTATATTTGTAGTATACTAATAGTTAGAATTATAAAATTAGAATTTTACAGTACCTCTAACTCCACTAAACTATTTGAACAGAATAGTTTCTGAGTGATCCGTAGCTTTGTTAGTTGAATGCTACTATTTGAAGTATTAACTTGATGAAAATCGAACAATTTTAGTTAAACATTTGTTAGTGCTTTTTACCAAACATCTGTAACAAATAAAATTCCCAGGCAACGTATTACTACTCCAACCATGCCTCACTATCGACAGTTTAACCGAATACTCACGATGAGAAAATACCACTGTGTATTTGTGTCGGTGGGAACAGCTGTGGGTTGTCTGTTACGAGCCGGTGAATTTAAGCTTAATGAACAAAGCAGAGTTTTAGGTTTAAGAATTATTTTAAATGGTCTAAAAGGCAGTGAAATAATTTGAAACGATAATAAATAATAAAATATAAAAGAACAGCTTGTAAATGCCAACATTTTTGAAATCATATTTTTAAAAATCAGTGTTTACTTTTAAAATATAATTTATAATGATAATAAACACAAATTAAACTATACAATAAAATGCAATGATAAAGGTTTCCAATGAATCGGCAGTTTTTTTAGATGAAACAGGCAAAAGTTAATGTAAGATTTGTTTTGAATTAACTTTATATTAAGCTTAGACAACCCTGCCCGAAAGCATGCTGGCTCCATCCGCATGATTTTTAAGACCGTGTGGACTACGATCTGCGCTCGGTATATGTTTACGATAGTGTCGGTGTATGCACACAAAAAGGTTTTATGTCTCTGTTTCGTACTCTTTCTCACACACCAATGTTGTTAGGTTTGAGGTTCCGCATCCCTCGATCATATGTGAAGATCCCGGTTTGATCGATGGAAAAGAAAATATGCAAGAATTTTAGATCCGAATTATCCATGTGATGTGAGCGCTCCTAAGCCATAGCTATCGGTTTGGGTTTACACTGCTAATTATTGCGGGATTTCAGGTACTTTGCCCTCTCGCATTTCTGCCCTTTACCTTGCGGTGCGATATGTAGCGGGTATAGAAATATTTAATCCCCTCCCCGAGGAAACTTTATGCTTGCTGATAATGATAAAAATCAAAATAACACGAAGCCAGTCCAAACAGGCAACTTTATAAATCGCACCACAACGCATTCCGTTTCGATTCCACCTGGGGCCCGGTTTGATGTGGCACGCGTAACATTGGCACTCACACCCGACCGTTGGCTTTAATGTAATTTCTTTTTAGTTTCGGATCAACGCGAAGAAACGGTTTTTGTGGCCGTTGGCCGAACTTGCTACACTCTATCCCGCTTGCTTTTTTTGGCATTGGTGCTTTCGTTCCGAGCGAGGTTTACGCTCGAACCCGTGCTCTGCTACTCTGTATGCACATACATTTGGCTTCCTCCGATGGTAATTATTGGCCTTTCGTTCACCCTTGTCGCGCGGCCCATGGCATCCCCGCGGCTGGGGAAAATGGAGGAACCCCGAGGAAGTAGCACGAAATATCGAAAAACGGTCACTACTGGACATTTGGAGCGATTTGGTGGCATGTGGAATAGGTTTACTGCAAGGGACGGAGAGTAGAGTATGTCGCGTCACTGTTTATCGGAATGACGAATGCATGGCCCGGCGGGGGGAGCAAATAAAACCTACAAACATACCGAAAACCACGTGCCAACGAGCACCAAAAATTTAAGAGCTTTTGCTTTGGACTGAGGACTTGTTGGAGATTTTTTTTTTATTGCATACACACCTCGGGAAACGAAATTAAGGTTGATTTTCGATCTATAAAGCTTTGGCCCTGTTCAAGATTAAGGTGAACTTGTTCGTGTTTTTTTTTGTTTGGTGAGGGGGGAAATCGGATCCATGATATTTTTGGGGAAATGCGACGTGGGAAAGCAAAGGTAAGAATAGCGAGAGCTATAAATTGTTGAAGAAAGAGAGAAAAAGAGAGGCAATTAAGGCGAGAGTATGTTTTGGGCTTTGATTTGATTAACACGTGTTTCGAGGTGCTGCCGATGAAGTTGTTTGTGGCTTTGGTTAGTGTTTTATTAGGTGAGATCGTTTAGAAGTTCGAAATCAGGGTGATAATTGTGCACATTTTATTTGCGAGAAAAAACAACGAATGTTTTGCAATGAATTCTATTTCTGTTGTTATGTTTTTGCGCGTTAAATGTCTCAGTTCATATAACTCTTCAATAAATTTTAGTACAACTTCACAACAAGTTTCGATGAATTGGTGATGTAAAACATACAGTTTCAAACGAAAACCTTTCCAACGCCTTATTGGGCTTGTTTTATGTTCTTCCTTATTAGCAACTAAGTGTCACAATCTTAGTGGTCGCAGTATTGATTCGATGCCTTTCTTTTTCCCAACCGGCTCGGTACACTTGGTGCCACCGGCGAAGCACCATCAGCATCCTTCGGCACTTCGGAACAAAAGAGGGTTGCACTTGTCAGCATTAGGCCCGGGTTCATCAAACAGCTGAGTGCGAGTGAACAGGGCGATGTGTAGCGGCAAGATACGGCACGGTTGTCAGTCTTCCACCGAACGACGAGAGTGTATCCTTTCTGTTTGCATCCTTTTGTATTCGGTCACTTGTCGTTTGTTGCAAAGTGCACTGGCCCTCTGGTGGCGCTCTGGTGGCGAAGAGAACCCATTGCGATATTGCCACACCATCGTGTTTCCTTTGGGTTACTAAAAAAAAATCAAAGAAGTGGAAAAAAGGTGAAGCAGAGTGTATAGTAGGTTCTTCAAGGATATTCGCTGAACGGTGCAAGTTGCAGCAGGAATGAGTGTTAGAATGAAAGCGATGGTAAAATATCGATTGGTCGTTTTGTCTTTTTTTTCTTGCTTCTTCTATCCACCCTTATTTTCCCTTTTCCTGGACCGGGCCGGGGTGGGTATAAGGGCTCTGCACGAGTTTTTCCTTATACGAGGACATCGCTGCTGTAACGGTAAGCACCGGATGCTGGCTTCTGATGCCGATGATGATGATGATGGTGCTTGAAAACAGAAGAACTGCTCATTCAACATATTGTCAAGAGGAAATTGAATAATTCGACGCAAGGTTTTTCCTTGGTTTGTGGTCGATTCGGGTAGATGGAAATTACAAAAGAACTTCACGAAGGGTGTGTTCCTTGGGGGGGGGGGGGGGGTTGAATGGGGCGCGAGTCAAATGATTCATTCGTCCTTTCGACCTGGCTGATCCGTTTCATAAAACTGTGCGATTTCTTACCATGGAAGAAGCAGCACACACCAGCAGACCAGAAAAGGGTCACACGGTGAAATGTTTACGTCTGCTGATGTATGTATTTTTGGTTCGTTTTTAAGCTTCGCGTGATGATCGTGGATGACTTTTCCGTCGAGTTGAGAACACAGAGTGGAGGATTTGAAAAGAGAAATTACAAACCAAAAAAAAACTGTATTAAGGAACGATGGCAATGTTGAATGAGTTCTGTGTGCCCTTCTGTGTGCAGTTTTGCAGATGGAGGGATATTTTTTTTGCGGATTCCGTGAGTGCAATGGCTTTTCTCCGACATGCTGGGGATTGGGAAGGAAAACTTCGTGGAAACTCCGATTATAGCGCCGGCAAGGAATCGGTTTCGGGCTAAGATGGAAGTGGATTTCTCTGCATTTTATGATCCTGCTTTTGTTTCGTGAGTTTTCTCCCGCTAAAGCCACCCTTCATTCGAGGGATGCCTTTTTGGCAGCCATCGAGAAGGAAGGAAGAGAGTACGCAGGAAGGGTGAATAGTATACGCGAAAGCTGCGAATAATTTTCTCGTTAAAGATTTTCCAAAAACGTTTTTTGTTGCTTTTCTTTTCCCTTTTTTTTATTTGCGAGTCTTGGTGTGTGCTCGCGCCCAAGTCAGTCATCATTCGGTCATTCCGAATGTTGGCGTTTTTTTTTGTTTGTGTTTCGTTCGCTATCGTCATTCATCGTCGTCACACAACGAAACGTTTGGTTTGTATGTTTTTTTTTTAGGGGGGGGAGTAGCGGTGTTGGGCAACACGTGTTCCGACATGCGGTTTTTGCTGGCACGATTTGCTTGCAGGAAGGAATGCTACAAATCCGAAGGTGGATTTCTTTGTGTAAAAATAGGTTTTGAAGCTGAGAAACAAGGAACCGGCATTTTCGGGGGTAAGCGATTGAGCGCTACTACCGCGGTGGGTGTGTGCTTGTTCGGTTGCATATATATTGGGTGAAACAAAACAGAGATAAACATCTTGGAAAGGTGACGAGAATGAGAATGGAAAGAATAAATAGATTGTGCAACATATTTTAAATTATTTGTTGTCTGGTGAAATCTCGTTCGAAATACTTCTATGTGGACGAAGAATATTTTATTTCTTCTAGTGAAAATATTCTTAAAGTTATTAATCCTTGTAACGACTAGAAACCATGCATATTTACATTTGGTTATTTGTATTTGTAGGTAATTTTTCTTATTGCTTTAAATTAAATAAATAATCTTGATATTGTGCCATAAATTATGTGCGAGACCCTTAGAAAATGATTTACTTTCTCATTTTCCTTAATTTCATAGACGTGCATCGGTTATGATTAACTTTGAAAAAGAAATCTTAAACTTACAGCGCTGTAACTGTAAAATTTTATTTTTTTTTTACATTTTCCAACCGGTTTACCGGCATAGACAAAGTTTTTTGGTGCGAATTGAATTATTATCAAATTATCTCAAGTTCCCAGCACTTTGTGGTACAAAGAAACTTTTTATTCACCACAAAACCGACAGAAGCAAAATCGTACCGTGCTGATAATCGGAAGATAAACTCTTGAAAGATGGGCAAAGTGTCTTTGTTTTGGCGCAAAAAAACCCACAGAAGCAACTAGAGCGAATGTATACTCTGCCATCTTGCTTAATTAGGCATTTGTATGCGGAAGTGCATTGATCGCTTCAGGAGCGATTCTTGGGGATTGGAGAGAAACTCCTTTTTTACGCACACACACTTGCCTTGCTTGGGATCTTGGGATTTTGGGTTTAGCAACTGTCGCATGCTGTAATGATATTTTGAAGAGATACCTTTTTTTTTGAAGGCCTTTTTTACCGAACCCACGGGGAAGAAGATGACGGGGACATTCTCTCACGTGCAGTAAATTACCGCAAGTTTCCTTTTTTGTGCTCTTCACTGGTACTGGCATCCTTTGCGTGACAACAACAATAAGAAGAGAAAAAAATTACCCAAAACGTTTGCCTTTGCTTCTCGGTTTCGTTCGCTTGATTGGCAGAGGGAACGCTCTATTTGAATGGCCATCGAAACGTTCCCGATTTCCGATCGGCAAGATACGTCACAGTTGCGGTTTCATCGTTGGCGGAAGAAAGGTTTTAAATTTCATCGTTCTCCCATACCCCCAAAAATTGTGTCCACACCCGTGGAAGCGAGGGTGCATCGTAAATTGATAAACCTCTCGTACATTTTTTTTCTCTCTCAACAATATGCCCGCTGTTTTTTATGCTGGTAGTATGAGAAATAACCCATGGTTTTATTACGTGCTATCCCGGCCTGTGGGTTTGGGTACAGCAAGGAACTAAGGTTGTCTTTCCGGTTCCGGTGTTATGATTTTTTCTTTTTATTCTGTTCGATCCTGCACACCGGGGACAGTATCCCTTCCGGGTTTGGTGAACCACCTGCGAAAGGGAGCTACGTTGGGTCACCCCCAGATAAACGTACGTACATGTGTATGTGCATGCAATCGTGTGTGAAGGCTTGATAATGTTGATCGGAAAAATAAGGGTAAGGGTGTGAGCCTTCTTTCCGGTAAAAGGTGCATTAAATACGGCACGAGAATAATCGAACCGGTCGTAATGATGTTCGAAAAAGCAGGAGGTTCCTGGGTACCATGTAGAGGTTAATATTTGATAACGCACGACCAAAACGTTAGTTGGTGCGTTGGGACGGGTGGTGTGAGCGTGTAGCGAATGTCTCCCCCAAAAAGCCGGGGGTATATTATTTGTCAGATTTTTCACGTCATCGACATTTGCTGCTTCTCGTTCTACCACAAATATTCATCAGCTGCTAGTGTGAGGGGGAGTGGTATAGGAAAGGTGTTCCCGATCCTGATAGAAAGTGAATTTCGAAGGACAAATCCACAACAATACACAATCGTTATAGTATACATATTACACAGGTGAAAATAAATATAATTGCAGAATCGGATAATTATTTGTTTAGTGTTAGTATATTAAAGAGGTGGGAAATAAAATGAATAAATGAACAATGCAGTGGTTAGAAGAGTAACACCATCACGGATGCTTCCTTATGTAGCCAGGAATATTAAATTAGTGAATATAACCGCAACGTTTTTTATCCTAATGATCTATTAATAGTAGTACATGGTTTATCACAATAATTGTTTGTTAAATAAAAATTATAAAATGCTACAACATCATTAGACGCCAAGCTACCATTAGACGAAGTTTCATTTTTTTGGAGGAATTAGACCACTTTCAGTACAACATTTAAGAAATGAAGACTGAATGATAGTCTACGAATTTGATAGCAATGGATTCATGACAAACAGATTTCATAGATAAAAATAAGTCCTTTAAGCTCATTACATCATAATTTGCATGTATTTCGCAAATAAAAAATCCATTTCCGTCAGTGAATTGATGAATTGATGGTAGAAATAGAATTTCATCGTTGCCTTTACCAGCCTAAAACTTCATTTCATTTGGTTGAATAAAATTTTGCTTAAATTTTGTGCTATATAGTCAATGAGCTGTCAAATTTTAAATCTCACATATCTGCGAATCCGTGTATAAGAGGTACCGTGTATCTCGAGGACTACATGTATGTGCGCAACTATTTCTTCATAAGGCTGAATAATTAAACTTATTATCAGTAAAGGTGCGTAGTTGTATATTTATTACCACCCGTGTATAGTGGTGTCTATACCTCATATCGCTATCGGAGCCGGTTTGGTGCGAGGTTCAGTCGCACGGAGCAAATCGAATTAATGGAGTGCATAAAGGTCCTGATAAAGAGTATTCTAGCGCACCCTAATCATAAAAATATCCCGACTGTATGTGTGTGAGGGCGCATTACGCTGGATGGAAAAGATTGTGATGTGGTTGCGAGTGAGAAAAAAAAGGTTGCGTTCGGATAACGCATACCTCCGTCGCAAGAACGATCATAAGGAAGGATGAAGGCTTTTGTTCTACATATAAAAGAATGCGACTTACTGGTCGACAGGAGGAAAGGTGCGGGAGTAAGTTGATCCGATGCTGATTAATCGACAAAGCGTGTGGCTGTTCATGAACTCCACGTCACCGTCCCATTTTTTTCATCCCTTTTTCGTTCAACCCCAAAACGAGGTATGGGCCCGAGGTGGACATATTCCGTTTTGCTACGTTCCTTCGTTCCTTCGTTCCCTGTCAAAGGTGGTGACGGTTCCGGCGCTGGCCTAATATCCTGACAGCTGTTTCTGCAGCCTGCGTTCGTTCGTTCTCTCGTTGCCAAGGGTAAATGACCCAATTCGCACACCGTGTGCATTGCTCAGTGACGGAAGGTCTCGGTTAAAGGTCCCTTTAAATCGCACCGAAGAAGCCTGTCCGGATGCTTCTGACTCGTGAGTAATTCCCGGTCTTGTGAGGCATGGGTTTTTCTGCTAGCTTTACTGGCTTGAAAAGAGGATGAACAAAAAAAAAAACGGTTTTGCTTGTCAAAAACGTGTGTCAGCATGAAGAACACGTCATATGGAGGGATAAGTGTTTCACCGTTTATTCGCACACACAAGCCTCCGGGACAGCCGGCTCATTCTAAAGCGAGAACCAGGCTGAACCAAGCCAAGAACATCTGCTGTCTGGCAATGGTTCTGCTCCGGATTCGTTGCGTTTTTAAGACATTTAAACCGTAGACCTGAAAGGAATCCTTTTAAATACAGCCTATAGGTGTGTGTATATACCTTTCGTAACATTCTTTCTCTGTGCTTCCCTGTTTTTGAGGGTCCCTCGACATAGTTTCTCCCTTCCGTAAACTTCAAACGGGGAAGGAAACAAAAAATAAAGGTTTCTCAACAACTAAAAAAACTCTTCTCAACTTTCCTCCCCAGCGGCGGCGTTCGAGTGCATGTAATTCTTGAAATCGTTCCCCCGTACAACGAAAAAAGCAAAAGCGTAGATTACGGCGCGAAAGAATTATGGTGTGCGGGTGGTGTGCGTTAGGTTCCTTTGTGTTCCGTTTTGTGTTGTGTGTTGGTACGGGTTTCCGTTCTGTTTTGACCGTTCCATCGATGCAGCACGTCGTACAATGTGTGCGTGTATAACCTTGGCCAGATGTCGTATATAAATATGTGTGTGTGTGTGTGAGTGTACATTCATTGCCACAAAGGACGAATGTGGTGGAAAAAAAACAAAAAAAAAGGGAGTTGAAATTACCGGCCATCCAAACGCCAAGGACTCAGTTTCCTGAAGGGAAGAAAAATAAAGGGGAAATGGCGGTATAATACGGAAGCACACACACAAACACATCGAAGCACATGCACACAATTATCCTATCGTGTAGTTGTTTATTACGGTTATGTTTGATTTCCTTCTTTTTTTTTTGGTTTGCTGTTGCGTTCTACGCGATATATCCTTCGTAGCTTATAGGCCGTTTTGATTGTTGATATTAGGGGGTGCCCTTTACTTCTACATCGTTCATCGAATGCTATACACATTCAAACAGTGAGGACTGGTTTAAAAAAAACAGTACCGGTTGAACTATAAACAAGCATAAATACATACGCACAAATACAACGAGTAGCGGCGAAAGGATTTGACGCGAAATGCATACCACTGTGTCGTAAATTGTGGATGGAAATCGGTTCGTGTTCGTGTCATAAAATATCGTTCCGATTGCATAGATTTGTCCTTATACACACACACACACACACATGCATGCATGCATACAGGCAGCGTGTACTCATCCGAATGTGCAGCTGCAGCAACAGCAATGTGGTAACGTGGTGACGTGGTGCAACATGCAGTTGATGGGCTCATAAAAGTTGCAAGCCTCAGTTTGACGTTGCGAATGGGACTGGGCCAGCATCAAATGCCCCGGCTGCGTGTTACCCCACACACGAGCATAATGCATGCATGCACATTTTACGAAATGATACCTTATGATTATATTTTCTGGGAAAATAAAGCAAATTGTTTGCATGCTATAATGCATGCGGTGTGTGTATGATTGAGTTACACTAGGGTTATGGGGGGGGGGGGGGATAAAAATGGCATAAAAAAAAAGAATAGTCTTTGCATTTGTAAAGAGGTCCTGATGTCGTGCTATCGAGCCGTATGTAGCCGACCAGCAAGGAACAACACACATCGATAGAGGGTGCAAATCACACCAACTTTCCTGGCGGTGGATTTTCCCTGTACAATTTGCTTTGAATTTTTTTTGGTACTACTATTCCTTCGTTACCTCCAGTACGGATCTCAATCTCATTTCAATGCAGGATCTTCGGTTTTATCTGCATAAATTATCCCAACCGATGTCGCAATCAACTGAGAAATGTTGAGGTTTAGGGGCGGAGTGGTTGTAGGTTTCGCAGCGTCACGGTTCCGTTTTATCTCGGAAGAAAAATGTCGTTCCAGAGAGTAGGACGAAGGCGAACACACAATGATGACGTCGTGGCACGCGTCCTTTATCTTAGTGTCCTCGATGACATAGTTACTGCGTCACGTTTGTGTTGAAGGGTGCCGGGCAGTTTAGAACTGTTTCATTTTTTCCTGTATTTGATAGAATTCAGGAAGGGTAAAACTGCTGGCGCGACTTGCAATGGCGCATTTTAGTTGTAAGCAAAATGCGTAAAAGTTGTTTTGCGTTGTAGCTATTAGATTTATAGCATCTTTTATAGCAACTTGATATCTCGAATGACTACTTGTTGTTTTTTGTTGGAAGAAGCTTTACAAACTCCTTATAATTTATAATAAAAAAGGTATTTTAAGCTGTTTAGAAGTATTTCCATTAAATCGGCTTCGCTGCTCAAGAAATAGATAATGCACAGCTGGGTGATAGTCATCATGTTCTTCCTCCAAACAGATATGTTGGATATATTTTTTTATCGCTCAAATAGAACATCACCCCGAACAATACACGGTACCGAACTAATCTGCCTTAATGATGCGACTCGGTTCAGCAGATTCGCAGGACAATGGTGTCCTTTGGAATGAAAGAAAAGACATTAAGCACTATCGAAAGCACACGGTGCTTTCTTGGTACTTGGTTGGCGTTTCGCATCATGAATGTGATATCCTGATCGTTTCGGCATCGTGATTAATGGATGTTTAGGTCCCGCATTCACCTATCGGCCAGGTCACCGATTTGACGTCGATTGCCCTTCAAAAGATGTGTGTCTCAGCAAGCTCAAGGTTCTGGGCACGGTTTGTTGCCGCATGACGAAGTGATTTAACGTGAAATCACTTACCACAATAAGGTGGGACTCTAATCTTCAGTTTTCATCACCGTGCATGGATCCCAATCCCGTCCCATGTGCAGGACAGTGTGGAAGCGTTAGCTGTAGCGAGCACAAATTGTTCTCATCTTCACACAGCAAAAAAAAAAAGAAATGCTTGCAAAGCGAGTTTTGAGCTGAAGTAATCGCTAACAGTGTGTGAGGGTTGATAATTCTGTTGATGCTGGGAGGAAAATAATTAATTCCTTTCGATGGTCGGTAGTTTGGAGTGTCCCAAACAGCTTTATAGTAACCGTAATTTCTTCGGTGGATGTCATTTGCAGTTCAAACGTACAGCGTGTCGTTTTCACTCGAATACAGCAAACCAGTAGTAAAATTTGGTAAGTTCTCCAGCTTCTGGCTGTCTTGCGCGTTGCCAAAGTTTCAGAGAATCCAAGTTGGTTGTTTAGTTGCATTCGCTTGGTTAGTGAGCAACGGCAGTAACTCCCTTCGATTTGGTGATTGTGGTTCATAAATTACGCCCGACTTGACCTCGCCTGCAGTTGACTTCAAGAGAGATGGAAGCCATTGGATGGAGTGGTTTTTTTTCTCAAACCGTTACATGTGATAGCCATAAAAGTCCTGCAACCACAGTGATGGTGTAGGTGATGAAGATGGTGGAACTCTCGGTTGAATTGACGGCAGCAGCTCGGTGTCACACATGTGTGTGCGCTATGGACGAATGTTTGTGTCAGATTTTGGAGCAAATTTCACGTGGTAAGGATTGCTGCTGAATCGACCGAACAGCCTGGCAAAGGGAGCATCGCATGATGATAAATCGTTGCATCGTTTGATGTCGAGCTGGTCACTTTTTTTTGTTTCTTGCTAACACTCTTCACCCACTCATGCATCACCTTGCATTGTTGTAGCTATTAGTCGTCCCATTAGTAGCGCGCGGTTGCGTGTCCTGTAGTCTGACGGGGTGGGAGTAGTTTGAACCGACCTCGTACTGGATACCTTAAGCTCACCTCCCCTCAATGTGGTGTGTTGCTGTGTATATGTGTGTTTGCCGGGTGATCAAAAAGCTGGAGCTTGTTGGATGTTCTCTCCCTCACGCGGGAACATCCTTCAGAACGAGGAGGAAACCTGGTGAAATTGATTTGATTTATGAACGTGGACAGACACACAGAGTGTGTAGTGTTCGAATGTGGCTGACTGTGAAAAGGCCTGCCGTCTGTTATCCAATGAAAGTGAGAACCAGCTCCCTCCATCGCGTCCTTATGAAGACCGATCCTTTCGCCGAAATGATTTGTGGTCGCAAAAAAGGAAGCCTTTGTGTTGTCTCCATTCTGGCTCGGGGGAATCATTTCGAGGCGGGGATACTCGGAGTCCTTGCAGTTGCAGTGGAATGTAAAGATTACACATTCCATTAGCTGAGAAAATAGCAGAAAGGTGCGAAAACACACCTCCCGAGAGTGTGTTCTGCTTACATTTCGCTAGCGGAGTGTTCCATTTCGTGCTTACAAGGATGATGACAATGTTGTTATGAATTAGGTTTCAATTGCCGGAAATGGTTTCCAGCTTTTTTTTGTTGCTTTTCCGCATTCCCAGGATTGTAAAATGGAGACGAGGAGAGAGTCCGTGTGCGACTACAATTACTTATCCAGCGTAGGTTTGGAATTTCTATTTAAGCTTTTTTAATTTCGTCGGCGGTGAAACGAAACGTTTTTTTTTGCTCCTGCAAATGTATCCATATGCACGGCATGATACCAGGAATAGAAGAAACGATTTACGTTCGGTAGGGAAAGGAATTTAAAAATATAAAAATAGCAAACGTGCATAAAACTCGTGTAGTTGCGTGTACTCAGCATACAAAAGTCTCCCCCCCTCGCTTTTGGGTGACGGAAAAAGGGGAAAAAACGAAACCGGATGTGAAAATTAAACCTGAATGAAAATCGGAACCCCTTTCCCCACTCCACCCCCGTTTTGCTGGGGAAGGCGATGGCGCTCAAGCTCATGCTTAACCCATGCATATCCGTTTCAGTTCAGAACGTCTCAACAGCGGTCGCACACCAAATTATGCTCTGAGTGATTTTGATCGTTTATCGTTTTTTTTTCTTGTTTTCCTTCGGTAACAGCTCTCCCCTCCGTTCCTTCCAATGAATCCGGACATTGCTTTCTAACTGTCCTTACAAAAATTAAAATTCACCCCTTGTCGTCGTCGGCTGGCACACGTTTGTTAGTATGGTGCGGCGAATGCTTTGTGGTGCTGTACTTGTTGGTTTTCAAAGGGATATGTGTTTCTGCTCTTACGTGTAGAGAGAAGAAGAAAAAAAACCACACACCCCGAAACGAAAGGGTTCAAGCATCCAGAAAGCACAACTCCTCGGGGAGAAGGGTTAGTCGTAAAGTTCGTGTGCGATTTGTGAGTGTTCCGGAGTTCCATTTGTGCTGGTGTTAGTGGTGTACAGCGTAAATGCGATGACAATTGCAAAAACCGGTAGGTCTCTCTTTTTCACGTGTGAAAATGGAGGTTAAACCTTGATGCCGTCAACCCTTGTGTTCGGACGGGAGCAAACTAAGGGTTGCATAAAATGCACTACCATGTTTTAAGGGATGGGGACCAAACTAGAATGAAACAAATAGGAGGGGAAATTGCAACCAACACATGCACAACCGACTAGAACCGTGGAAGGAAACCCGGAGGAGAGGACATATAGACATAATTTCTGTACGAAGGCAGAAACGAGGCAAAGACCGCAAGGAAAGGAAGAACGCCAGGACAGCTTTCAGGTTCTGTTTCAGGCACATTACGGAGTAACGACGCGACGTAATGCTCTTCGTAAAACTCGTAACATCGTCCTTTCTGGCAGCTTTTGGTTGGTTTGAGAGAATCGGTATAACAGGCGGGTTGGAGCTTATGTGGAATGTGGTCCGCTTCACTGTTGTGCTGCGTTCTGTTTCGGGTGTAGTTTAAAACAGGCGGGGGCCGTTTACTCATCCCACATCGGGTTATTTACCTTCAACCTTGTTGTGCTTCCATGCTTTACTTAAAAGGCAAATGGCAAATGAATGTGAAAAAATTATTTTCCAAAAAAAAAAGCATTTGATTGTGCATAATAGTCGAGCAGTTGTAGAATAGGTTAAAAAACACCTGACTGTTACTTTTTTTTTGGGGCGAAAACTTTATACTCCTGTTACATCCACGTGGTGTACTTCTAAGGAGACTGTGGAACTGTGGACTCTGGGGTGGATTTGACCTCCGGTGTAGTTACATCGTAGACCCATTCCTCTTGAGAAATGACGGGAAAGCAATAGCAACCCTCTGTCGGTGTATGGCTTCCCATGTTTTGACGCTGAAAACGCTCTCGTATCGTCGTACCAGCCTTTAGCTGGTTTCAGTGGACTAACACTTGGACTGTTGATAAACTGTTTGCAGGCGGAAATGTCGAACCGGTAAAGAGCGAACTATTCTCGCGCAGAAAAGTATTTCCCTGTCTAGGCAGTGTTCTTAGTATCCGTAGAATGAAACTTCCCAAAGCCAAAGGCTACCCCACTCGTGATGTCTAAATAGCCATCGTGAATTATCCATCCTCCATCTCCCCTCCACAAACCGATTTTAAGGGAAAGGGTAAGAAGAAGGACTTTTCGGTCACGGCCGCACTCATACTACTGCATCTAATTATGGTACAACCGCACATCGCCTCCAAAGAAACAGGAGGAAGCCAAACGGAGGACGATAGCAATGTAGCGTATATCTGTTGGTGAAGTTGATAAATTACATCCGATGACCTTTCGAATGGTGGTGACCAGTTGGGTCGCTTCCGATTTCCGCTCAGGTATCAGGGGTTGGGGGCCGGGTAGGGACCTGACTGCTGCCTGACCCTTTTTTCCAACGCGTGGTGCGACGAATTAAGCCTTTTAAAATAAAACATAACAAAGCGTCATCACCACTACTCCCGTCGCTTGAGCACCGTTGTCCGGGTGATTTCTGTCCTGTACAACTCCCTAGGCAGCGGAGCTGTAAATGACGCAAACATTATCCAGTAAGTGTGGAGAGCAAATTAATTATACACGTACGCAGCTGCATACACATGTGCGTAACGCGACGAGTGTTGGATTTGGTTTTTGGCACTCACAGATTCCACTCTCCATAGTGGAGTTTCCAGGTATTCCCTTGAGGAATAGCAAAGACGGGTTTCTGAAGATTTTTCTGTTCTAATAAATGGTACATTATTTTATTTGCGGACTGGGTAATCTCTATCACACGGAGTTCGTATTGTATTCTCTGCAGTTCTCCGTCTCTCAGGTGAGATGAAACGAAGTAACGACGTCTGATGCATCCAATGCAAGTATCATTTACTTGGCACTGCTGATGAAGTTTTGCAGATCTTCCGGATAGGAATACTCCTGTACGTGTTACAAATTCTTCGCCAGGTCTTCGACCGAGATTCGATTTCGGTGATGACATCTTCCGTTTGCATATTGGAAGTGGCATGCTTCGAAGGATTTGCGCTGTTGATGATGGTAAATCCCTCGTCTGGTATTCGACAAGCGGGACCTGAAGGCAAATAGTTTACGATTATTGCACTCCCATCGTATGCAGTTGTCGATGTCGAAATTGTCTGTTGTTGTGTTGCCCACTGTTGAGATTTGGTAGGAATTCATTCACGTCCCTCGAAACGAGCTATGGTCCCGGAGCATATGTTTGAGGTGACTGGTTAGTTCCTGATTGTATTCAGCAAACTTCCCTTACGCACACCGGATCATGTGTGCAAGCGCCCGTACGGAGTGATGTACATTTTACCAACATCTTTTGTTGGTGGCTTTAGGACACACAAGATTTACGGTCATCGGGACCAAAGGAGGTGGTCCCGTCCAATAGATTTAACCGAAACCATCTTCGACAGCGAATTAAAATCCATAAATCAGTGGAGCGTATTATTCCCAACATGCCACCCCTGTATGTTTGGAGTGATGGCCACGACAGTGGAGTATGAATGGAGATAGGAATTCTTGGATTATTCAGTTGGTAGGAATTTGCTATAAATTGATTGTGTTATTGGGTAGTGCAATTGAACGGGACGACATATGGAATAACCCGTTGTGGTAAATAAGCCTTTGAAAGCCAAATTACCGTGTGCCAAAATTTAATAAAACATGAATGTTGTGGATTCAGCAGTCTTTAAAAAAGATTATTAAATATTAAAGCCACTTTTATCTGCTACTCATCGTTTTTCATGTCCGTGTTAAAGAAACGGTAAAGAGCATTTAATTTTGACACTTTTGTCCCTCAGGCTGTACGTCGGAAGAGTATTAATGCGTTCTGCTGGAGGTGGAGGTGGGTTATCTTTGCCTTTTCGCTACATTAATTCGCTCACTGATTTTGAGGGTGTCGGTACTGGTCTTTTTGAATCCTTGAAGCTTCGGTAACGGGGCAAGTATACTGAAGTCTCTTGGTATGTCTCATCCCGCAAACATCATCGCGTTATTGCAAATGATGAAGCGTCACCACCGTAGAACCAATGCCATTGGTTGGGATATAAAGCAATTCTTTAAAAAAGGCTTAGAACGTTTTTGGTGGCCGTCTAGCTAAGTAGAAACGGAAAGTTAACGAGAATGGCATTAAAAATAATTTCATCATAATGCTCGTGTACGAACGAGCCTGTCGAGAATGGATGAAGCAAAAAGCACAGCCAAAGACCAATCTTTTTTTTTGTTTGTTGGTGTATAAGTTTGAAGGTTATGAAAACGTTAGTATACAACGGCGTTCGCACGATTGCCTCAGTTGGTTGGCTTAAAACGTTGATAAAATACAACAATTAAGACACGTTGGCGGGGTGGGCTACCGTTTTTTTGCGTTGGGCTGTGGGTCTGTTCCGTGATCAAAATCAAAACTCCTTCCCCGCGCACAGAGAGAAGCGGGAATCATCGTGGAAATCATCGTTATGCCTTCGGTTGGCCGTATTCGTTTAGTATGCAACCATTGCTCGCGTCGCACAAATGTCGTTCAGTTGTCAGTGATAAGAAAAACGGAGTGTCAGAAAAAAAATCGTAGAATGGAATGGAATAAATAAAAAAAATACATCCCAGCATGGTTTTTTTTTTATTTCGTTTAGTTATACTTCCAATGAAGCACATTTTTAACTTCTCTTAGCAAAAAGGGGAAACATTCCGAGAAGGAAACCATGTTTGTGATGTTGGTGTAGTAAGGGCGCAAGTACGCGCGTTCTCTAATGTCCTTCCATTCCTTGCGATTCGGAGTGTAGGAAAAACTGGACTGACGTTCGGGAGCGAAAAATAAAAAGTGCAATCAATGTGATGAACGTGTTTGGAAATTGTAAACTATACCGGCGTGTTGGAGGGTTAGCCTAACTTTCAGGCACAACCCGAGACCGTGAACCAATCGGTTAAGGCTTCCGGGGCCTTTTTGTTGGGGGGAGCTGTATGTTCCCGTGGGCTTTCTCAGTTTAGAGTATTCCATTTTTTACGCCATTGTGCAATGAAGGGTACAACATTTAAATGAAAGCCGCTAACGCTTTCCACTTCCACTTTCCACCGTCGGATGTCGGATTTGCCATCAAAACGCAACTGTCATCAGCAGAAGGTGTAGTCCGAGCGACAGTGACTGCTCGAGTGGGTAGGTAGTGGAAGTTATGGATGATACCGACCGATGACAATGTCGACGATGATAGATAGACACTGAGGAACATTGTGCGAGTGAGGCCGTTTTTAAAATAGTTTTTTCGAGTACGGAAAACCGAAGGGAAGCCCACTAGGTGCAATCAACCGTGGCTGAACGGTGTACCATCCGGTTTCCGGACAAACGCTTCCCTCGGAACGCATAAAATCGGATGTGTGTGTGTGCGCGCCTGTTTTTATGCTAAAGATATAAGGTAGTACCAACAAAGGGTTCAATATAATTTATGAAGGCTTCTGGGTTCCCTCTCATGGGCTCTCATATCATTAACACACAAAACTGTTCCAGACCACCAAGCAAAGGGCCAGCAGGGTGACACCAGACGGTCCACATTAAGCGTTGGTGATCGTTTCGAAAAACTGGTGGAATGGAAAGTGATTGAAAAGTAAACCCAGTGCACAAGCATTGTTTTTTTATCAGCTCCATATTGGTAACAAAAAAAACAACGAATGACAATAACTTTTATGAACTTCTCCCGATGTATGAAACTGGTCGAGCGGGGACTCTCAGAGCAGCTCGTTTGAATTGTAATATTCGACAAGCGAAGGAAAGCGTTTAACAAACCTTGAAGCGATGTGCTCGCACACTTGTAGTGGTACGGCGACATTCAATTGCATCAGGACCCATTGTTCCGGGTCTCTGCACGGTTGACCAAACTTTCCGATAGTTCCGCGATCGGTTTTTGGTCGGCACGAGCCATTCTATGGGCTGTGTAGAATTTATCGAGTAGTGTGTGCTTACTTTATTCCATTTTGTCCCTCTGTCCGGGTAGAGTTGGTGCGAGTTCTCATGCGTGAAGAGTTAATTTGAAGAGCCGAATGTCGATCGTTTGTCTGGCGGTAGGTAATCGCTTTTGGGACAGCTCACGGATTCCGTGCTGGGTATGTGTGCTGTTCAGTGATTGGATTGATTTGGAACTGTGTGTAGATTTACAATAGTTGGGCCAAGAACAAGCTTGGTTTAGATTTTTCTTTGTACTCGTTGGAGAATAGTGACTGGTTATAGATATATTTCGTTCATGTTTGATAGATCTTCTACGCGGAGTAAGAGAGGAGACTTATATTTATTCCAACGTAGTACTATAATGTATCTAAAAGCGCATTTTGAGAGAGCTTTTCAGATACTCTATATTGCGAAGTGGAGCTGCCTGACACTCGTCAGGTTCGCGGAAGTCAAGCAGGAACTACCTATCTCACGAGCATGAGCTTGCCGAATTAATCGGTTTTAATTAGCTTGATTTCGTGTGAGTTACTGGTGATCACTAACTCATGAGACAACACCGCTGTAGAGTAAAGTTTTAAAAACTCGTTATAAAAGGGAGTAAAACACTCTGACATACACAACCATTCCAGCAAATACTTCTGGCGGAAGTATCGAATTCATAAACTTAAATCACTTTCCGCTTCGTCTTGATAGAATAGAAACCAGACCGAGGGGACTGATCTCATATATAAGCACGCGTTATGTTGGTTCCTGTTTCATAAGAAAAATTAAAATATTGAAAAGCAAACACACCCTACTGCAAACGCACAGGTTTATTGGAGTTATTGAGCGAGGTAACTGGAAAAAAAGAAATTTGAGCAGCGAGATTTACGTAGACGAATGTCTTCCCTTTCGAATGTTTCAAGTAGCATAAGTGTACCCTAAAAAAAAGCAGAACGAACCAGAAACAAAGGTATCAAATTACCTTCCAGAAGTATTTTTGGGTGCTTTACGATGTCTATCAGTTGGGGTCTTGCAAAACCAAAAGTGTTCTGTCCGTACGCTTAAAGCGATTTATGCATAAATGTCAGTCGCTGTTTGTTCTTTGACTTCGGCCACAGCACTATCCGGTGACTTGTTTGGCACTTTGGCTTTTTTGGACATTTTGCACTGTTCAGTAGCAGTAAGGCTGTATATAATTTATGTTTCTAGGTAGAGCCCTTCAGTTTTCAGGTTTTAGTTTAAGGAAAACTAGGAATGGGAAGGAATTCAAAGCGCATTTTCCATGAGGGGAATATATTTTATGCTTTGTTTAAAAGATGATGTTGTATTATGAAAAATAATCCATTTTTTCTAAATAGTAACAAGAACAGCCGTGTGACTCTTTTAACTAATTAAAGTTTTGTTTCTTTTCTCCGTTGACTCATTTGCAGATAGCATTTCCTTTTTCGCGGAACTCAACAACTTCATTTCGCACGAGGTGAAACGGTGTGTGGAGGTGCAGAAGGTGAAGTAAAAAAAGGAAACGCCCACAGCGTTGAAGAATATAGCAAGTGCAACAGTGCAGCAGGTTTGCTGGAACGGGCAGAAAAGCTGGATTACAAAATGCTGATGCAGGTGTCCCCGGATGCGGCCGATGCCGCACTGGCGTTGGTGCAATCGGGCGGCACGGGTACGACGACATCATCACAGAGCGCACAGAAGGATACGACCTGGACGAAGCTGTTCGTGGGTGGTTTACCGTACCATACGACCGACAAGAGCCTGCGGGAGCACTTTAGCGTGTACGGCGATATTGAGGAGGCCGTTGTGATAACCGACCGCACGACAAACAAAAGTCGTGGCTATGGATTCGTAAGTGTTAAAACCAGCGGATTGGTTTGATGTTGGTTTTCTTCCTTTGCCTACATTAACATGCACGATTCCGTCTCCTTTCAATCATTGCAGGTGATTATGGGCGATAGACTGAGTGCCGAGCGTGCCTGCAAGGAACCGAACCCGATCATCGATGGCAGGAAAGCGAACGTGAATCTCGCGATACTGGGCGCCAAACCACGGGGCAATGCATCACAAGGTGAGCACGTGTGTCCATTAGGAAAATGAATTGTTGTGGTGTATGTCGCCCGGTGGTTTTGCTAGTCTATCCAACCAAACCATCTGTTAGAGCGTCATTCGTTGTGCACATCTTGTCCGGATTAAATCACTGAATGGTGCGACGGCTTTTAGGCAAATGGTTGTAACTAAAGGTGCAACTAAGAGTTAACGCTTGACGCAATTTACCGCCGATTGTCTAGACGTAGACGATCCGTAGATGAGAGTGCTAGGTGAAGGGAGGAGGAACACAAAGTTTTCCTACAACTTAAAATCNGACGGCTTTTAGGCAAATGGTTGTAACTAAAGGTGCAACTAAGAGTTAACGCTTGACGCAATTTACCGCCGATTGTCTAGACGTAGACGATCCGTAGATGAGAGTGCTAGGTGAAGGGAGGAGGAACATAAAGTTTTCCTACAACTCAAAATCAAGTCGATTGTTTTGAGGTTGGTTTCTTGTCTTTTCCTAGTGCGTTCATGTTTAAGTCAGCGTCAGACCCTGTAGAAGGATTATTACCCTTCGATGGGCGCGATGAAAACCAACACTACAAGGGGAGAGAGAGCGAGAATGTCAATCTGCGCCTTTAACTTTACTGTTGTTTAGCACTGTGTATATACCCGTCGTACCATTCTATAAACTCATCGGCCTTTGCGAGTTCTATTAGACAGAAGCGATGAAAACGAAGTTCAGTTTTTTTCCCCCTACATACCTTGACGTACCCCGGGAGTTTTCTTGTTTTTTTGCGCTTCTCCTTGGTCTGTTAAACCCTCTCGGTACACCGGTCTCTCTCTCTCCCTCTGTTCCGGATACGTCAGCTGTCAGGTGAAGTTTTGTGAAGCTTGGACGGGAAATCGGCTGTCGGGTTGAGTAAAGCGCGCCCGATGACAGAAGTCATTGCAAACGAGCACCAAACGGGCGAGTAAACAAATCATTAAAGTAAATCAATTTTTTCCACATTTCTGCCTTGCTTTGTGTCGAGGTCAGGCAGCACGGGGTGTTTTTGTTGCTGTTGCTATATTCGCCATCACCACGGCCGATGCCGTTGATAGTGTTGGTGGCGATGGCGAAAAAGGTTCATTCGCTGGTTTGTGTTTTTTTTTGTATCGTTGGCCAGATTTGTTGTGCTCTGTACATTGCACCGAGCAATGGTGGTGTTGAGCTACGTATAAACGTTGACGTGTAAAATGATGTGCCACGGCGAATAAGCTTTGTGGTATTGATTAGTGCAGTAGCGGTAGATTCATTAGGCAATCCACGTGCTCGCGGTGGCGATCGGTACGGAAATGCAATTTTAATGAGCACTCCTAACACACCGCAGGATTTGACCGTGTTTTACGGTTACCTTAACTAGTTCAAAAGATTACGATAATATTGGTTTTAAATGTTATTTAGGTAGGTCTTTTATCTGTTGATTTCACCTCAAAGTGTCTCGTTTGGGTTCGTTTTTTTACGATTGATACCGTCCTTGCGCTACTAACCAAACCAAACGAACCATTTGTTGACGTACTTTTATTGGTTTATGATTGTTTTCTTTTTCGTTCGTTATTATTTCAGGATTTCCGTTCGCCACGACAGGACTGCGGACAGCTGGCTATCCAGTGATACCGGGACAGTTCGGGTAAGTGTTTTTTTGCTGGAAGTGCATCTGTGTTCTTCTCTCTTCCCCTTCTACTGTACCCCCGTTCTTTCGTCACTTCTTCGTGTATTCGTTCTTGGTACAAGAAATCCTATTCCTTCTCTTTCTTTCTCTCTTCATTTTGTTTTGTCTCTGTGTAATGCCAAATCTGTCCGCCAAATGGCATCATCAGCAATGTGAAAGGGGAATGGGTGTCGGAAGTTAGGGGTTGGGTTATTTTGGGGTACGTTAGGGTTTGATATGAAACGAGTGTCCTGTTTAAAAATATGGGACAATCATCGACCATAGGCAAAGTTAAATAAAATTAAAGATATTTAAAAGTAAATCAATAATCTTTACTATTTGAAAAAGTATGTAAAACATACATAATATTCGTTATATGTTTGATTGAAAATTGTTCATTTGGTCTTAATTGATTAGGAACTTTCTTTTGTTTTATGGTTTTATGTAATTTTTTTTTTAATTTTTCCAAAAATTTTGAAATGGGTTTTAATTTTTTTTTTCAATAAATGAATAAAGCAGAAACTGGAGTTATTTTTTTATTTAAAATTTTTAACGGTTTTGCTTACGATTAATGGAGACGCCTGGTGTCCCATTTGTATGGCGTACAAGTGAAGGAGTAATATCATTGTGGAAATTAATGTTTGCAAACAGCAGACATTCACATTGGCTGCACTTCCATGTGCAATAGACTAGTTTGTTTTAGTGCATACTGTTACGCGACCGTTGATCGTACCTCGCAATCGTTCGTACCCCGCTATGTTACTGGGCCACGGGGCATACACGTTACGGCGAGACGTTATCCTAAAAATAGGCACATAGTTTTCCAAACTTTTCCTATACATCGTACTCGCTCTTGCTTATGCTTTGAGTTTGCTTTCGAGTGGCGATATATTCTTACACGCGTCCGCAAGCGGTAAAAGCCGAATCAGGGAAATTCTAACAACCATCGCGCAACTGTCGTACGATTGGACGGGAATAAATTTTCTCAACCGGTAGAATCGGTTTTGCCAGACAGTCCGAGAAAGGCCCGTTAATTAAGCCTCCACCATGTACACTGGCGCATATGTCACCGGGCGGCAGGGATAGTGTCATTTTCTCTTGCCCGCTGCCGGAGTTAGACTTTCAGGCGGGTAGATCGTTCCGCGCTTGTGTCTTCGTATGTGTTGTATGTGTGTTTTTTGTTGTATGTTTTGTGCCACACGGCAAATAAGATTGATTGCGGTTTTTATTTAGAAATCTTCCCAAGAGACACACGTTGCTGACTGTGACTGGTGAACTTTTAAAGTTCTTGTTAGCCTTCGTTACGTGAAGAGTATCATTTATTTGCAGTGACGTTTAATATATTATATTATATATTGAATAAAAAATCACAAAATGGTTTGTGTCCCACACAAGGCAACTTTTTTGTTGGTATATTTCACCGGGTCATTGAAATGATCGTTTCAGTTTCTTCGATCGATGTTTGTGCAAAAAAAAACGAAGATCACGTTAACAAAACGGTTGTACGATATTTATTTCCTGTGTTTCATCTGTTTCATTTCTTCTCCTCTTCTCTACCATCCACTTTTTCATCCCGTGTTTTGTTTGCAGCCCGTGCCGTGCGGCAGGTTAGGAAAAAGCTACCCCCTTCCCGGGCGCGCTCCGGTTGTGTATTGGCCGCATCTTCGGTTCACCGCAGGCGCCAATTTCTCCGTACCTTCGTGTCCAGTCGGGTCAATATGTTCATGTAATTTGTTTGCGCGAGCGTTTGGTTTTGCGTGGGCAGATTTTTGCAGTTGTTTTTCTTTTCCTTTCTTGTTTTACTGTGTTTTGTTGTGTTTTTAGTTGTTTTTTTTTTTACTTTTCGTTGCGTTTTATTTTACGTTTTGTTTTCTTTTTTTCTCCCTCTTCATGTATGTGTTTTCTTACTTTGCATACAGTTTACTTTACGGCTCGCTATCTTTTGTTTTTTCTCTCTCCCTCATATCATTTGAAGTGTTTCTGTTATAGAGTCTTCCTACATATAATTCCATGTTCCAATTAAATTGCGTTTGGTTTTATTCTATGAGTGTGAGTCTATGAGTTTTCTTTGTTTGGTTGTATATTTTAGATTTGTTGTTTTGTGAGTTTTAGAAAATTTTCTTTTTTTCTTTCGCTAGTACATTTGTTCACCTTTCATTTTGTCCTTTTTTATTACGGTGTCTGTTTGACAATTGAGGTGTTCTTTTGTTAACTATTTTTTTTATAAATAGTAACAAACGGGGTTATTCTTTCTTAACTATCCCACACAAACACGCACACACACACTCCTTCACGTGTTTTAACTGTTTTTTTTTATGCATTAAACTGTGCACTTTCTAAACTACGGTATAGAACTACGAGTGAACCGGGAAGTTTTTCCGTTTGTGTGTGTGTGTGTTTGTTTGTTTTTTCTTCTGTTTCGCCTAGAAATTCATGAATTTTCATTGCGATAGTTTTATTTTATTTTTGTGCGTTTTCACATCGAACCACTTCCAAGTATTTCATTTAGTTTTTTTCCCTTCTCCACACAACAATCAGGTTCGCTCAGTGGTACGTGTTGCATTCGAAACGTCATGTTACCTGCAACGTACAAACTCCCACCACCCCGTACCAACCCTCTGGAGGTGGTGGGGTGGGTGGCTGGTGAGGGGTGGAAAGGAAATGGTGCGCTTTCGATGAACAATTCATGTGCTTCGCCCCATTGCTACCCCACTCGGCCCCTCACACACACGCACGCACACATACACAGAAAGGGACACACATTGTGAACCCCGTGGCGCGTATGTCAACGCCATCGTTGTCGCCGTTACCGTCATCGTCGTCGTCGTGATTTATTCTACGCGCGCTACTCGATTGCGAGAGGTGAGAAGTGCGTTCGTGTGTGTGCCAAATCGATTTGGTTTTGTTGTTTTTTTTTTAATTGTTGCTCTTTTAGCGTGAGCGTGTGCGTGTTTGCGGGTGTCCCCATCGTGAGCGTGTGGGTGTGCGTTTGGTTGGTGTGTGTGTGGTGTGTGTGTATTTTGTTTGTGGTTGTCAGTGTGTTTCTCATTTTCTTTTTTTCCTTCCCTCCATTTTTCACCGCGTCCCAAATTGCTCTCTTCTCAGTGTGTGATGTTGGGTTTTGTTTTTGAAGTTGTATCTAGTTCAAAGCAATGTAATACAAGCCAGTGTAGAAGGCGAAAATTAAAAAAAAAGCGAAGCAACAGATCGTCACATAAAATGGCCATGATTCACATTTCACCTCGCTCATGGGCCATGGTCTATTTAACACGAGTTGACCACACCGGTACGGGGTGACGTCTGTCCGTTATTTGTATGATCGGTGAACTTTTTTCCGGATGTGTGTGTGTTGTACGCGCTTTATCGCGTGCCCTGCCACGCGGAACTAAAATTATTTTGATTGCGGTAAAATAAAAATTTCGGCGGCTGCTCGTTGCTTTTCATTGCAATTGCTTTCCCCCGTGTCCCAGCTCCTTTCTGCACTGCAGCCCATCCTGCCATTCGCCGGTATGAGTCGTACAACGACGTGTGGCAAACATTACAAGCCGGCACGGAATATGTTTGCATTTTGATGAGATCAGGCTCGATCAATGCTGTTGCTCTATGGTGGTGAAATATAGTATTTCAGGTTTCCCGTATAGTAACGGCACGTTGTTGCGTATGCAATTCGGATTATGCATCGAATGAAAGAGATAGAGTGAAATTGACTTTCACAAATTAGTTTTATCTTGATGACTGAAAAACAGCATGTTTCATGTTTGTTTTTTTTTTGGCATAAAATTAGTCCAAAAATTAAATCTTGACTTAATATAATGTTTTAGTAGTAGAAAAAATAGGCACAAAATCACATCGGATAGAAATTGAAACGAATTACGCACATTATCTTCGTGCTGATGATTTCATTTTATGGTCCTGTAAAAGGAGAAAGTGTTCCACTGGTGAACGGGGTGGAAATTATTAAACATTATCTTCCCCTGTTTTAATTCCCCCATTTTACTGGTGGTGGCAATCAAAGAAGCTCGTAATGAATTCTCACTCTCTCGAATCTATAAATTATCTCCTTCAAGGTGGAAGGTACTACCCGAAACTCTTAGTTCGTCTGAAACGCGATCTGCTGTTTACGAGCATTCCTCGGCAGCTGGCTCTCTAATCTGGTGCTGATGGTTTAAGACTAACTGCAAACACGCACGAATGAGGATATTTTGTTTCATCCCCAAATGCCTAAGCAAAAAACGTAAGCACCTTTCCCTGGTAAAGGAATAGAGCTGGTTTTGCGTTGCTCGTTTTTTTTCTTTTAAAATTTGTTACATTTTTGATAACTTAGCTAGCTTAGTGTGTTGTGAAATTTTCTTATTTTCCTTTTAACTCAGCCGATTTTATTGCTAAGAATGATAAAACAACAGCAGGTGAAAGAAAAGAAAAAAAAAGCATTTTATTTGCGTCATCGTTTAAAGGATTGTGTTGATCAAACGAGTGACATGTCTTCAATAAATGGCGTAAATAACTTAACTCGCTTGCGGACGAAAAGAAAAAATAACTGAGGCAGTGTACTAGTTTACTAGCTTGCACAAAGGCAAATTTTTGCGACATTTGAATGACGTTTGACAATTATTGTTGCTTTTGTGTTCGACGGTGCTGCCGCGGTGTCGTTTGCGTTTTGCCACATTCACGAGTGTTTTATTGTGGTTTTATTTTTCCTTCTTTAGTCTTATGCTTTTGGTTTGATGGAGTACAGCAGCGATTGAATTGAGATTGTTTGGTTTTTGTTTGTTTGTTTTTATTTTGTTTTTACATTTGTGCTACTTACGGTTTGGCGTGATCGAGTGAATAAAATTAGAAAATAGATTTAAATTATAGCACTATACAAAAACAAAAAGAAAGTATAAAAATAGATTTACTTTGCAGAAATAATCAGGTTTTTTATTACGAAAAAATGTTTGGAATTGGAATATTAAAAAAAAATTAATACCTAACACATCTGTTCCGTATTAAGAACCATTTAGAACTATTTTCTACTTCGTTTTACCGTGATTAAAAGTGAAGAAAATGCGATACAATTTAAATGTCACTTCATGCCGTCAACAAAGTCGTGACATCCACTTGAAGCTGTATCCAACCGATCGCACCTAACCCGTTACTCTATTTTCGGCCCATTTCCCGATGGCAGTTTGAGATTTTTGGTGTTTATTTTAAGCAAAAAACAAACCGACAAACAATAAAAACACAATCATGAAACGATCATCTTTCTTCGGTCGGAGGATTTGTTTTAAGAAAATCCTACAGAAAAGGCTTGTTAGTGAAGAATCGTGACACGAACTACCTCTTCTAACTTATGTGCCTGAGTATTATTTAACTTTGCTCTTAGCGACAAAGTGAACAGAAAAGGTGCCTTCTATCAACGAGCATGAGCCACTACGTTGTGTCCTTCTGTCCTCATTCCCTCAAACCCAAAACGTCGTCTGACGTCAATCAGCATCAGCGGTGACGGAAGTGACGCTCGTCCACACGTCTTCTGGCCAAAGAAACGTGATTTTTCCCGCCGATCATCCGATGTCCACTTAGGCACAGGGATTGAACTCGCATCGAGTGGAACGATGATGAAGCCTGAAGGGTTTGCTAATGTCCAACCATGTGAAAAAAGGATGGATTGAGCAAAAAAAAACAATGAATAGAAAACACTTGACACAATCATCGATAGGGGTTTTGGTGATAGAACTTGAAAGGCGCGCAATAGAAATTGTGTGTCGAGACGCGTGTGTCATGTAATGATCACCCACTATTCCTTCTGTTTGGGGGGTATATTTATAGTTCGGAAAGGTTTGCTAGGGACAGGCTTAATCTACAATCTCTACAAGCTTTCATCATCGTAATGAAAGTGACAATAAAGACTTCGTAACAAAACGGATTGCCAGTGTCAGTGATATATGTATATTGCGTTTGACTCATCCACAGCGAAAATGGGACATTTCGAAAGAAGAAATTAGATGTTTCTGAAACTCGTAGTGAAGCAGAGGGAGGAAAACAAAAAAGTAGAGCACAAAGTGACCGAGTGGCATGCAAGGGGAGAGTTCAGACATTAATGGAAGTATTAATCAATTTTCCGTATATATGTTACCGGCCAACGGTAGTCGTAGTTGCCACCGGTAACGCAACAGACACCGTCTCGCAATACACCGATTACACCGTTGGTGCTCACAGTGTTGAAGCGATTTTTATCGAATTAATGTAATTGCAGCATTTATTTCGATTTACGTAATTGGTTTGGTGCGCTTCAGTGAAGAAAATGTGTGTGTGGGTCCAACCAGCGGGGACACACGCGTGAAGTGGAAAATGGTTAGGTGGTGGGTTCTCATTTCCCGCATAGATACCCCCACCGATAGTGTAGGCAGTGTGGAGCAATTAGGAAAAGGCGAACAAACATATAAATGCGGTTGGAAAATTCAAATGTCAATCCTCACTAGCCGTTGACCGGTTTTTTTGCGGTGGGGAAAAAGTGGCGAAAAAACGAGGAAAATCAGGGAAATGCGCACCACCGCATGGTACTGATGGGAAACTCTTCATCGTCAACAAGTCTTGAGCGACACACACATATGAGGGGCAGGAGATGTTTTCGTTGATTTTTGGGACAAACACCAAGCCGGGCAAAGTACACGGCACACGGGGCGGTGACAAGATAGGACCGGGTCGTAACGTTGTCTTGCCAAAGCGGCGCAGTTTTGAGCAGAGTTTTCTAAAAATACAAATAAATATGGCTCTCGGGTGCTTGGTGCACACGAGCCACCCAACACCCCCTGGGGGCATCCTCCATCCCATCGTCTTCAATAGCAACAACAGCAACACGTTCACCGAAGATCTTCCTATATGTGAACGATTAACTGGTTGCGGAGGTTCGAAGTCGAAAAGACTTTTAGAAGTTGCAACCATCCGTCAGCGATGAAGCGAAGTGTATATTTACAGTGCACGATCGTACGGGGATCGTTTGCCTCAGGAATATACGGACGGTATTGGAGCACAAAGAGCGAAGGAAGCTGACGGGATATTTTTAGAAATGTCCCATTCGAGCAGTCCGGAATGTCCGCGGTTTGCAGCTAAAGCGTGACAGACGCGAGCCGATCGCTCGGGGCGTGTGAAGATCTCATAGCCCATCACACTACACCTTCGAATGGGAATGGTATTTGATCGCAATGAAGTGAATCGCTTTTTGCGAAGAATGATTCTATTTGCTTTAAGTAGTGCATCAGCAACCAAATATATACATATACACACACGTTGTGTAAAATGTATTGGGAAATTAATATGACGTGTTGCATTTGATTGTTTATCTGCTGCACACAGAAGAATGTTTTCCACCATTAAATATCCATCATCAGCAGTAGATTGCTATCGTTGATATGCGCACGGGACACGATATAGAAGGGGTCATCAAATGGATTCGATAAACCTTTGTAATGGTGGTCATCCTTTGTTTGTCGCCAGTTGAAGGCCAGTCAGGGTAAAGCAGTAAACACCCGTGCAACAAATTAAACCCGCGTGTAAATGGGTCCGAACAACTTGGGCACATTCCATTGCACACATACAACCCGTTGCTGAGTGTAATAAACCTTTGTGATTGGTGTCTTTTTTGTTGAGGTTTAGTTGATTGGGATTAAATTTCTTCTTCTTCTTCTTGGCTTAACGACCTTACAGGTCACGCCGGCCATTTCTGGCTTACTAGACTTATTTTACCACGTAGCCGGATAGTCAGTCCTTGCTACGGGGGAACGGTCCGGA